>JADMNL010000023.1:575192500-575640000 GCA_016271365.2 Neoceratodus forsteri | reverse complement strand
GTAGCAGACCTGTGGCGCACATCCCTAGGCTTTTAGCTTTGTTCTTGCATGGCCTTGCAGGCCCTGTGAGAAGCAGCAGAACCATGGGGCACAACCCTGAATGTGTAACTTGTTTCCTGCAGGGCCCTGTGGGTCCCGTGCAAAGAAATACACTCCGCCACAGGCCTGTAGCTTGGCCCTACGCAAAGCAGCATACTTGTGAAGAACAACCAGGGACCCATATTACGATTTACACAAGGCCCTTCAGAGAAAGTAACAGACCCGTGGGACATGGCCCCTGACCTGTAGCTTCAAGCAGAAGACCCATGTGGCATGGCCCCCACCTGTAGCTTGGCCTTGTGTCACGAGGGTAGGGGAAGAGCTTTCGAGGCACCAGGCAAGGGCATTGTATGACACCAGTGAGGTGGCATTCAGGCTGGTGGGGAACAGCGATCTGCATTAGGCGGACGGCATGACTTTCTGTCCAGGTTATCACCCGTGGCCCAGCAAAGAGTGACTGCCTCCACTTTCCGGGGAACCCACCTTTTCTCCCACAGAGTGAGGCGGGAACTTCAGGTGCGACTTCCTTCTCCTAACCAAAGGAGAACCCCGCCTCATCCAGACCAGTCTCAGACCTAATTAGGCCTGTAAAGGTTCCCCCCTCTGGTGTCTTCCCCACAGGTGGCTGAGGGACTTCCTTCCCTCAGGTATGTACCAGGTCCCCTTCGGGCGGCTTGGAAAATCACCAACCAGTGATGAATGGTGAAGATTGACACAGATAAGATATGAAAATTATGTACCTACCATAATTCTTGATCTTGCCCACCTTCCCCTGTTAGGCCTCAGTCTCTGGGCGATGTCTCTCTCTGTTTCTCCAAATTGTGACCCTGGTGGTACTTTCTGATACCTCTTGGCTCTGCTCCTCTTCGGAGGGTGTTGAGACTGCCTTGAGGAGACAAGCAGGGAGGCAGTCCTCTTTTTAGGTCACCAGGGTTCTTTGTCATCGTGATGGGACCATCCTCCTTGGTCGGAACCATGTTTGGATCCTCCTCTCTGCTTTCACCTAAAACCCTAGGCGTTGTCTGTAAGGCAGTATTGGTGGCGCCCTGGTGATCGCTTCCCTCCTTCTACCGCTGTTTTAAGCGGTCTCCCCTTGTAGGGTTCCCCTCTGGGGGATCACTTTCACGCTTCTCAAAAATAATCCTCTTCTTCATCTTTCCTTTGGAGGAGACGCTCCTCTAAAACCTTGGGAGGCTTATTTTGTCAGGAGAACTGTGCTTCAGGGTGGGTCCTGTCCCCGCTCTAAATTATCTTTTAGTTGGGGGGGGGGGGGAGAGAGACATTAACCTTCTACTCTTTAGTCTCCAGTGAGGTCTTCTCGGAATTGGTACACTGCCTTTCCTCTTCTGGACTTCAAGACAGACATCCTCTGGATTATCTTAGTTGGAGAGTTTATTTTCTGCTCCTTTCTGGAAGAAAAGAAACATGGCTTAAAGCAGTAATGCCCTTCAGCCCTCGGGCAGTTCTCTGAAGCCCTGCGAGTGGGGTGGGGTGCAGTGTCTCCCCCTTCTCCTTTCTGTTCTACCTCTTTTCCCTCCCTTATTCTGTCCCCCCCCTTACTTGTCCAGAAGCTGGGGCCCCCTGTCTCAGACCACTAGTCTTCTTTTCCTTTCTGTTCTCTTATCCGGTATTATTCCTTCCTGTGTTTTATATCCTTTCCTTTTCCTATCCCTCGGGCTCCCTTACCCTCTCTTTTTCTTAGCTACTCTCCGGCGTGCAGAACTGGGTCTGAGGAGGACTCGACATCAGTTACTGGCCAACCCGCGAGCACCACGCTATGCGTCGGCCTTGAGGGCAGTGCCACCTTGACGTCGGCTCCGCTTCTTTAAAAAAAAAAAATCCCGTGGGGTCCTGTTCCTCTGGCCAGAACCCAACAGTGATGAATGGTGAAGATGCACAGAAAGATCAAGAATTACGGTAGGTACGTAATTTTCATTTTATGTACGTGACGGTCCCTGTGTTGTCGAACTGGACTTTTGCTGATTTCTGGAAAATTCTGTCCTTGAAGTGTGTCGAGCAGTTTATTGTGCCATACTGAAAAATACTGTATGTATAACTGCAGAGTCACATTCTCCTTTTTTCCCCACCAATGTACCATTCTCACCAGCTCTTGCCCCTTTTTTTTTTTTGTTTTAATTGACAGTTTTTGCCTCTGATTCTCTGTGCCAATCCTCTGGGCTGAGGAGCCACCAGGCCATCTGCGGTAGTCTGCCTGTCCCACTGTAGCCCGCTCTAATGGAGCATTGGTTTACTCTCTGGACAGAGGTAGGGGTAGCCGCTACACTACCAGTCATGCACATCGTCAAGTAGCCAAAAGGTGGCAGCAAGTCCTGCCACGGATTTACTGGGTCCTGCCAGTACCAGGGCCGATCTTTTGCCCCAGTACCAGGGCCGATCTTTTGTCCCTGGTTCCCACAGTCCCCAGCGATGTTGGCATGCACACGGGGACATCTATGCGATGAGTTACAGGTCTCCTGGCTGACGTCGCCCCCTCCCGACATGGTGTTTTTCACTGCACCGCCACGTGTGGTCACCCAGATGTATTTATATATGTATTTAACTGGGTAGGTGCACTGATCCAATGGACCATTTCAGGCATGACCTGGGCCGTGAAGATGGCACCAGGATAAATAGCCAGTGCAAAAAAAAATACAGTACAGGAATGGCAATATTGCAGTGGGAACGGCAACCTCCCTCCCTGGAGGAGAAGAACAGTCCATGGGCTGCTCAGTCCTTCTCTCCCCAGCCCTGGCTGTCCCTCCAACAGCCCAGGCTCATTCCTGAACTCGGGTTGTTGGTGTCGGCGGGGTTAGCTCTACCTCTGTGCCAGCGGGCTGCCTCCATTTTCTAACCCCATGTATTCTATATTCCTTACTCTCTTCAGTCTGTTTCCTAAGTAGAACTGCCCGGAGCAAATGGAACTTTATGCAAATGATGGAACCATCATTGGCTCATGACACTTATTCAAACTGCTGCCCTCATCTGCTGCAGCATTCCATCAACTTCTCAGATTTCTTACTCTGCCTGACAAGTCAAGATGCCCAGGAGACTCCCCTTAGGTCCTTTGTTGGCTAATTGTGAAGTATAAGTTTCTTATACTTAATTATTCTTACTGCTGCCTTTGTTTATTGTTTAATTCTTTCATACGTTTATTTAGTTCAGTTATTTAGAGTTGACTGTATTATTTTCTCAGTTCCTCATGGTTCGGGATATCTCCTGAGGAACCGGGTAGTTTATTTTAGTTTGCAGAACTTTTCCGCTATTTAGAATGTTGTTTAGGCTATTTAAAACTGTTTTAAATATTGTTTTTGAAACCGCTGAACCGGTTTCTTTTAACAGCTAACCTGGTTGCCGTCAACCGCTAACCCGGTTCCGAGTTTAAAAACTCTCCGTTCATTTTCGGAACCTTATCGGTTCCTGAACCAACAGCAAAAAAAAACAAAAAAAACTTGTTTGCAGTTGTGGTTTTTCTCCTGTAAAGGGAGTTGTCAGAAAAACCAAATAAAGACTGGTCCCCAGGTTTTAAAAATTGTATTAAGTGTGGGGACGTGTTTGCCAGAGTAGACAAGCTTGAACGCTTTGTGGTCTGTCTGGGATCCGAACATCTTTCAACAAATTGTGAAATGTGTATGTCTTTTCCACAAAAGACGTGGAAAGAAGACTAGAAAGGTTGCAAAAGAGACTGGATAAGGGTGCATCAGGCTCTGACAGCCAATACCCTCCAAATCTGCTGGGTGAAACCACTGTCTCTTCTCTACACACCCCTGAGAAGGGTAATTCAGGCACCTTAAAAAGGGTGAGTGGGCTGGCTGATTCTCCGGTCCCCTCCAAGAAAACCAAAAAGACTAAGCACGTCGAACCCCAGGAAAAACCTAAAGGGGTTTCTTCAGTGCCTCACGGCCTGCCAACTGCAGAGGAGACTGCCCAGGCCATGAAGGTCATTCAGGCAATACAGGGTTTCATACCTTCTTCTACCCTCCCTCCTCCAAGGGTTCAGGAGCATACTCCTTCCTCTGAATTCCCCTCCCAGGATATGGAATATGGGGATTATGAATGATTTGCCAGAGACTGATGATGGTAAGCCCATTGAACTTGAGATCTCACCAGAGCAGGAGTTTGGCTCTCCTCCTAGACCAGGAGATTTTTCGTCTAATTTTTCCTTTGTAGGAAAATAGTGGATGCTCTTGACCTAGCTACTACTGAGGTCATAGAGGATGAAGAGGAGGCTGAGTACATGGAGATGATGGGGTTAACACCCACAAAGAAAATTTTCCTTCCTATAAATAAATTCTTTAAAGAAGATTTATTTAGCATCCTGCAGAACCCAAATTTTGTCCCGCTTCTTGATAAAAAGGCAGATAAGAAGTATCAGCTGGACGGGCATGGGTCTGAATTCCTCTATTCCCAGCCTGACCATCAGGATATAGTCCAGCAGGCAGCCTGTGAAAAGGCGTGGGTTCCTCTGTCCTCTCATCCACCTGAGAAGGATTCTAGGAAAACAGACAGTATGTCTAAAAAAAGGTTATTTAGCAGCCTCCTTGGGGGTAAGACGAGCTAATTTCCGTTCTGTCAGGTCTGACTTCAGCCAGCCGGAATTCTTGGACATTGTGAGGATTGTCCAGACCTTACGACCAACCAGCTGTAGTTTGGATCTGGGCCCTACGCCGTTATTGGTTCATTGCATAGATGTCATTTGCCTGATCCTTGCTGAAATTGTCTGGTGTTCCTTGGAAAAAGAGGTTTTCCCTGATCCCCTGAGGGAGGCAGTCATTCGACCACTCCTTAAAAACCCTTCTTTGGACCCAGACTGTCTAGCAAACTACAGACCTGTCTCTAATCTACCCTTTGTGGGTAAGGTTATTGAGAAGGTGGTTGCGTTGCAGCTGGATCACCATCTTACAACCCACAATGTATTTGATGCTCCCCAGTCTGGGTTTAGGAAGAGACATAGCACCGAGGCTGCCCTTGTTTGGGTGTTAAATGACTCCTAATTGTGAGAGATCGAAAGGCTCATACTGTCTTAGTCCTTCTTGATCTTTCGGCGGCATTTGACACTGTAGACCATGGTGTGCTTTTGGAGCACCTGCAGCATTTCTGTGGACTGTCTGCTACAGTCCTAAGCTGGTTTTGATCCTTCCTCATGGGCAGGTAGGCATATAGATAGGGAGGCAGTATAGCGCAGTGGTTTAAGGCTCTGAGCTGCAAATCTGGTGACATCCAGCAGGCCAGACCTGGGTTTGAATCCCACAGTTTCCACTTACATACTGTGTGACCCTGAGCAAGTCACTTAACTTCCCTGTGCTCCCAGGTTGCGCCTGTAGTGTTAAAAAAAAAAAAAAAACAAAAGCTTTCAGCTTAGTGTGTCTCACCTGGTTAAATAACTAAAACCAAAAGGTTACAGAGGGTTGTCACTGGAATTTATTCCTCTGATGCCCTCCCCCTGTCCTGTGGGGTGCCGCAGGGCTCTATATTGGCACCTGTGTTGTTTTCGGTATACATGCTGCCGTTGGGAGATATCATTAGGCAATACAGTCTGGGTTTTCACTGTTATGCAGATGATGCCCAACTGTATATGTCCTTTATGCCCGGACAGGATGATGCGGTCTCTGTGCTTAACAACTGTCTAACCAAGATCAAGAATTGGATGAGCAGTAGCTGGCTGAGGTTAAATCCAGACAAGGCTGAGGTGCTGGTTGTGGGCGGGTTGTTCGAGGCGAGTCTTGGGGCTGGGCATCCTTCGGTTTATGATTGATGGTGTCCAGCTCATGACTTCAGACCAGGTGCATAACCTGGGTGTTGTTCTCGACAGCGGTTTGACCCTGAAATCTCAGGTGTCTACTGTCGTTAAATCTTCTTTTTACCATCTAAGTAATATCGCCCAGGTGAAACACCTGGTTCCCCGGCTGACCTTCCTACACTGGTCCACGCCTTCGTAACCACCTGCCTTGATTACTGCAATGCCCCCTACCTAGGGCTTCCGGGGGTTGATATCTGCCGCTTGCAGCTGGTGCAGAACGTGGCAGCCAGGCTTTGACTGGTATATCTAGGACTACTCATATTACGCCTGTGCTGCTTAACTGCGCTGGCTGCCGGTACAGTGGTGGATCACCTTTAAGGTCAGTTTGCTGACCTATAAAGCTCTACTTGAGCAGGGACCCCAGTATCTGCAAGAGCTCCTTATTCCCTAATGCCCCCTTCGCTCACTCTGATCCGCCGACGAGGGATTGCTAGAGATTCCCAAGGTTTGTTTAAAAACTTCTGGGGCACGTGCTTTCTGTTATGCTGCACCCATCCTGTGGAATTCTCTACCTCATCGGTTAAGAGAATGCCCGACCGTCACGAGTTTTAAATCTGAACTTAAAACGTATTTGTTTTATCAAGCTTTTTTTGTATGTTTCTAAATTTTTATTATTCTTGTTTGTATTGTATTTTATTGTACAGCGCCTTGATAATTTGAATGGCGCTTAAATACATTTTACCTTACCTTTACCTAATTACCAGGTCTATGCTGCACGGTATCAGAAAACACTGTGGCAGTCAGTATTGGCAATGTCAGAGAAGGTTCCTTTCCCTCTCACTGATGACCTAGCAGAAACCTCAAGATTTGGACTGGAAGCATCCAAATACCAGTTCCAAATGGCAGCAGATGCCAGTGATAATGCTGCTAGGTGGATGGCTCTAACTGTAGGAAGGCTGGCATGGCTGAGGGTTACTGATTTAACACAGGATACCCAGACTAAAGCCATGGATTTTCCTGTTCAAGATCATTCTCTTCAGTAAACATACTGAAGAGTATATGAAAAAGGTGGATGAGTACAAAGCCCACCTACAAGAGCAATTCCTCCAAAGAAAGGTCTTCTCTCTCATATAGGCCTTATGGAAGGGGAGGCAGAGGAAGGACACTATATGGTAGGTCCCTCTGTCAAGCACAAGCTGTTCCACAGCTGCAGCCTTACCCACAGCAGACTGGGTACTATAGGGCCAGAGGTAGGAGGGGCTCCAGAAGAGGTTCCCACTCCACCCAGGCTCAGTCACAGCCAAAACAAAATCCCTGACTCGGTTGTTAAGGTCGCCTCCCTACTACCAGTAGGGGGCAGACTGACTCATTTCTTCCAGACCTGGCAGGCCATTACCACAGACAAGTGGGTTTTGGAATTAGTGAGTTTGGGACTGTCTCTGAGCTTCAAGTCTCCTCCTCCTCCTCCTCTGAAATCAAAGCTGTTCATACCAGCTTCTCTTTAAGAGAGACAGCTTTTGGGAAAAAAGGTTCAAACCTTGCTCCACATAAAAGCAGTGGAGCCTGTACCAAGGCTTCAGAGAGGAAGCAATTTTTACTCGGCATTCCTCACCACAAAGAAGAATGGGGACTGGCAGTCTGTTCTAGACCTCAGACATCTGAACAAGTACCTTGTAAAACCAAGATTCAGATGGTCACATTGTCTCTAATCTTACCAGTCATTCAACAAGGAGATTGGCTGGCATCTCTGGATTTAAAAGATGCCCGTTTCCACATACCTACAAGGGAGTCTCACAGAAAGTACCTCAGGTTCAGACTTCCTTCAGGGCACTACCAGTTCTAACCCCATATATTCTTGTATATTCATAACTGTATGCAGTCTGCCTCCTAAGTAGAACTGCCCGGAGAGAAATGGAACTATTGTATATGCAAATGATAGAACCTGTCATTGTTCGAGACACACATTCAAACTGCTGCCCTCATCTACTGCAACCTTCCATTACTGTCTCAGATTTTCTCATCCGCCTGACAAGTCAGACGCTGGAGATCTTCCTCTTGATTGTTCGTGTTGATTACAGTTTAAATAAGTATATTTAAGTCTATATTTAAGCTGCTGCCTTCATTTATTGTTTAATTTAGTTCTAGCTATCTTTTGTTTTATTTTAGATTATTAGTAAAATTGTATTTTTTCTCGGTTCCTCACGGTTCAGGATAACAGCTGAGGAACCGGTGTTTTCTTAGTTAACTCTAGCATTTTCTGCCATAGTTTAGCGTTATTTTATCTTATATTCTGTGATATTTTTTTTTTTGTGTTTATTACTTGTATTTTGTGGAACCAAGCGTTGGTTCTTTTGAACCGATACTCTGGTTTCTGTGAACCACTGACCTGGTTCAGTTTGAAAAGTTATCGGTTCTGTCTAGGATCCTTAACTGGTTCCTGAACCGACAAAAAAAGAAAGAAAAAAACGTTAGTTTGAATACTAATAAGTGGTTATTGCTTTTCTCCTGGAAATGGAATTACAAGAAAACCAAAGAAAAGACTGGTTCTCCAGGTTTTAAAATGTTAAGTGTGGGGACATGTTTGCCAAAGCTGGCACGCTGACCCACCCGACCTCCCGGCTTCGACACACAAACCTGGCTTCTAGTGAGCTAAGATCTGGCGTCATGGGGCGGCACCGAGGGTTATACCACTTGGGTGAGTGGGCGGAGGAGCCAGCTTGAAGACTTTTGACGCATCTTAAAGCGGCAAGGTACCTTCCAAAAGTGTGGATGAACAACCTATACCACTTCTAGAACTACTGTTACAGGTGAGTAGCCTGTTTTTATTTACTTGCAACCATAGTTGTTCTACTAGCATTCAGTTCACATCTGCATGACCCACACAACCTCCACTGGCAAGCATTGCTTTAAATTCCTGTTCCAGCGTGCAGATCTGAGTGCAAAGGAACTGAACCATAGGACCACATGTTTGGGTGCCAGAAGGAGCTGAGCTTCATGAATGTTCTGGCAAAAGACTCAAGTGTGCATGTGAACTGCTTACTAGCAGCAGAACTACTGATCTTACTTCGAGTGGGAGCTCTTGCAGCAGGCTATAACACTCAGGACTATGCTGCAGGCATGAGGACCCTACGGAAAAACTTCTCAGCCAGCAGTACCAAGCATGGACCACCCCGGCGTTGGCCGCCCCGTCAGCCCTAGTACCAAAAGGCGGACCAGCTCCACCTCAGTTCTTTTCCGCCACGTCCGCATACGTGAGAAGAAGCTCTGTGCTATTCAGCTTGCCAGGAAGAGCTAAAGTGTTGTTTTTCCCTGTTTTTGTGCCGTTTTTCTGCATTTTTTCAGTACTTCTCGATCGGATGTCTTTACCGTTGTCGGTCTCTTTGGAGCTATACCAGAATAAGTGTGACTGTGGACAGCAGATACCTTCCAAAGATGGGCACAAGTGCTGCGTCTTTTGCCTCGGGCCGGACCATGATACCGCGGCCTGCTCAGCCTGCCAGGCATTCACCAACCGGACCCGGATCTGACGTCTCAAGGCACTGAAGGCTTTTTGTTAGAAAAGAAGATGGATCTGCACACTTCGGAGAAGAGGAAGCACAAGGAGAAGACCAAGCGCCACGGAAAGACCGTAGTAGGTTCCGCACCGTTCCGTCCCGTTCTCACGCAGTCCTCCCAAGAAGGCCCGTGTTTCCCCGGGCCCAAGTGAGTGTCCAAAGTCATCCCAGGCTAAGGCTGGTCCATCGGGGGGCAAAAAGCCGGCCAAGCCCAAGGCGACCCCACTAAGGGTCTCCACCAGAACCTTGGAGGTAAAAGCTTTAGCCCCACCTCCCAAGGCACCGGCGCCGCCTGCTAAAGGCATGCCTCCGGAGCCGAAGGACTCTCCGGCGCCCCCCAGCGGCACCCCGTCAGTCCCACCACCGATGCCAGGTGAAGGGTTCAGGCGCTGCCATGGAAGAACCGCCCCGTGCCTCCCAAGTCCTCCTCCTCCTCGACTCCCCAGGAAGGCTCCCTTCAAGGGCTGATGTCCCGATACTCCTTTCCGAGCCAAGTGGCCTAAATTTTCACGGAGGATGAGCTGCAGGAGTTGTTCTCCTTTGGTGGGGGCAGGTCCAGGCAGGCCCCCTCTGGCCGCCCAGTCACGGTATCGGACACAGCCGGGCAAACCACAGCCTGGAGGTGAGTCTTCCCGAGGAAGTCCCCTGCCGCCGCCACACCTCTACCCAGGGCTCGCTCCTGGTCCAAAGACCACCGCCGCGCCCACGGACTCTGGAGACCGCCGCCAGACCTGGTCTCGCACTTGCAGCACTGGTCGTTCTTCTGGACGAGATGCTCCCAACGCCTGTCCTCTGACAGACGCCAGTCTGCGCCCGCCGCCAGTCTCTGGACCGGAGCCGGTCTTTGACCAACATCGGTCCCCTAGCTACCGATGACAGAGGGAGACTGGTCACAAGGAGAGATCAGACTCTTCCAGACCTAGTAGTCGGTCCTCCTCTTCTTCATCGGCATCCTCTTCCTTTCTTGGGATCGGGGGATCCCTGGGAGAGAAGGACCGGCCTCGCTCGCCTCTGGACGATCCGACCTTTATGGACATCATGAGGCATGTCCAGGCCTCCAATGAGTGGGAAACGGAGGACCCGGATCTGGATCTGGAATGCCGAAGGTTGACCAAATACCTGAGGCAAAAGGAGCCGAAACCATTGGTGGTGCCTCCTTTGGTGGATACTTTCCAGGACCTTACCTGGAAGCATCCGGCCTCCATCCCGGCTGTTCCCAAGAAATCGGACAGGCTGTATAAGGCCCTGAGGGCAGAAGCCTTTTTAGCAGAAAACCCTCAGGCGGACTCTTCGGTCATTACAGCTGCTCATGGCAAATCCAAGCAGCCGAAACACCTTAGCTCACAGCCTCCCGATCCGGAGTCTCGGTATTTGGAGCAGGTGGGCAAGAAGGTTTACTCTGCCTCCACCTGCTCCATCCGGTCCCTCAACTTCCTGACGCATATGGTCCAGTACCAAAATGCTCTGTGGGAGAGGGGACAAGAGCTACTGAGAGCCATGCCAGATTCCGAGCAGAAGATGGAACTTCTGGACATAATTAAATCGGGCTCCAACGAGGGCTGTCATGTCCTGAGGGCTTCGTACGACACTGCAGATACGGCAGCCTGGGCGACCGCAGCAGGGGTCTGCCTTCGGCGCCATGCCTGGTTAAGAGTTTCAGGCTTTCACCAGGATCTGCAGTCCGGTATCAAGGATCTGCCATTCCAAGGTACCGTGTTGTTTGGGCAGGAGACGGAATCTTTTATTTCATGTCTCCAGGAGTCTGGCAAGTCCATCTGGTCGGTCCGCCAAATGTACCGTGGCGACCAGCGACTGCACCGGAAACTATCTTTTCGCAAGCCCTCAGGTGGACAAGCCCGTGGTAACCAGCAGAGTCAGAGAGGTGGCTTCCGTAGGAGAGCCGGTAACCAGCAATCTGGAGGTGCTCCTGACCATGGGCCCAAGTCCTCCCAGGCCTCTGCTTACTCCCAGCTCAGCCCAATGACTCCCTTCCAGCCCCACCTCCTCCAAAGGAAGACTCCGGGGAGACGGTCGGGGGCCGCTTCTCCCTTCATCTCGAAGGGTGGAGCTCGATAACTGCGGACCAATGGGTCCTGGATATTATCAGGAGAGGACATATGTTAGAGTTCACGGAGTTCCCTCCAGATACTCCACCAAAGTACTCCCAGTATCCTTCTTCTCACATCCCACTTATAGAAGGAGAAATCCAAACCCTTTTGCAGAAAAAGGTAATAGAGGTAGTCCCCTTGCATCAGTGGGGAAAGGGGTTTTATTCCTACTTCTTCCTGGTCCCAAAAAAGACGAAGGATCTCCGACCCATTTTGGAACTCAGCTGTCTCAATTTCTTTATAGAGTACAAAAGGTTCAGAATGGTGACCCTTCCAGGTCTACTTCCCCTGCTGCACCAAGGAGACTGGCTTTGCTCCCTAGACATGCAGGATGCATATATGCATATCTGGGTCTTCCTTCCCCACCGGAAGTTTCTGAGGTTCCACTTCCAAGGGGCGCACCATCAATTTCGAGTTCTTCTGTTTGGCGCCTCCTCCGCTCCTCAAGGCTTCACAAAGTGCTTGGCAGTGGTGGCTGCGGCTCTAAGGTGTCGGGGGCACTATGTCTTCACCTACCTCGACGATTGGCTACTTACGGCCCCGTCCAGGTCAAGCCTGCTTCAAGCTCTCGGAGACACCTATACTCTGTTCTGAGAGCTGGGTATCACCCTGAACCTTCAGAAATCATCCTCCGAGCCCAATCAAAGACTTGTCTTCATTGGAGCGATCCTGGATTCTGTCCAGGGCATGGCCTTTCTACCCCCGGACAGTGGCGATCGCCTGCGGGAGATTGCCAAATGGATCTCAGTAACTCCTCAGGTTCCAGCAAGGAACTTCCCCAGGCTGCTGGGGCACATGGTGGCGGCCATTTCGGTCACTCCTCTGGCCCACCTCCACATGCGGGTCCCACAATGGATGCTCAGGGTGCAGTGGGACCAGGGCTCCGACGATCTAGACGTTCTAGTCAGGATCACTGAGCCAGTCAGGAGAACTTTTCTTTGGTGGATGGACCTCCAGAATTTGGAGAAGGGGGTCTGGTTTCATCCGGAGCCACCAGGTCACACCCTTATGACGGATGCATCAGATCTGTGATAGGGAGTGCACCTGGGTACTTGTCAAACGCAAGGGGTTTGGACATCAGAGGAGCGATCTCTCCATATCAATGTATTGGAGATGCGAGCGGTTCTCTATGCCTTACAGGCATTTCAAGAGGACCTAGTGCCGGGCTCTCTCCTAATTCAAACAGACAATATGGCGGTCGTCTTTTACATCAGCAAGCAATGGGGCACTCATTCGTATCCCTTTGCAGGGAGGCATGAGAGTCTGGTACTGGGCACTGGAATGACACATTCTGCTGTCAGCGGTGCACGCTCCAGGCATCCTAATCAATCTGGCCGACAGCTTAAGTAGGTCTCGATCCAGAGCACGCGTGGGAACTGTTTACAGTCCGTAGCAGATCAGCTCTTCAAACAAGTGGAGTCGTCCGAGCTTGACCTTTTGCATCACCACACAATGCTAAACTGCCACTTTTTGCTCGGAGCACGTGTCTGGAGTTTTCTAGCCAGGCGTGTTATCCCTTTGCTGGGCAGGGAGGTTTCTGTATGCCTTCCGCCCTTCCCTCTCATTCAGAGAGTCTTGCGAGTTGCAGGCAGAAGGGGCTCGAATGATTCTAGTAGGCCCCCACCCCGTGGCCTTGGCAGATTTGGTTCCCACTTCTGCAGTGGTTGTTCAGGGACCTCCAACTCCGCTGCCCATATGCTTGCAGTTGCTATCCAGGAGCAGGGATCGTTGGTCCATCCGAATCTTCGTTCCTTACTCTACATGCTTGGCTGCTTCAGACGAGCCCAACAGAGATGCAAGGTCTTCCTGGAGGTAGCGGCAGTCCTAGTATCGGGTGAGGATGCTCCACCCGCTCCGCCTATGCTATGAAATGGAAGCGGTTTTGTTTATGGGCCTTGTCACAGCATTTGGACCCAGTCACCTGTCCAGTGAACTCAGCGTTGCAGTACCTCCTCTTCTTATACCAACATGGCCCGAGTTACTCCTCCATTAAGGTGCACATGTGGGTTGTCTCCGCCTATCATGCTCTGATTGGAGATAGGGCTTCAGCACAGTTAGATGTAGCCCACACCTTTTTGAGGGGGATTTTGCATATGAGACCTCCCATTAGGGATCCTATCCCACCCTGGGATCTCTTTTTTGTGTTGGAGAAACTTACCCTCCCTCCTTTTGAACCGGCAGCAGATTGTGAGCTGCATTTCTTTTCCTGGAAGGTTTGTATTTTGGTTGCTATTACCTCAGCTTAAAGAGTCTCTGCGCTTCAGGCTCTGATGTGTAAAGAGCCGTATCTGTTTTTTCACAGGGAAAGGGTTTCCCTTAGAACAAATCCTAAGTTTCTTCCAAAAGTGGTCTTGAAGTTGACCCTCAACCAGTCGGTTGATCTTCCAGTCCGTTTCCCTTCCCCTTCTAATAGAGAGAAAGCTCTCCTTCACACATTGGACGTCCACAGGACACTGAGGTATTACCTCAAAAGGACTGCTGCACACCATCAGTGGGAGCAACTCTTTGTGGCCTTTGCGCCACAATGCTTGGGCAAACCGGTGACCAAGCAGACTATTTCGAAGTGGATCATGTACTGCGTATCCTTCTGCTATGAAAAGCACAACAAACCCCTACCGGGTCCGGTCAGGGGTCACTCCACTAGGGGAGTGTCTGCATCTTTTACCACCCTGAGGAATGCCTCCATAAGGGACACATGTGCAGCCGCTACCTGGAACTCTGTGCATACCTTTGTCAAGCATTACAGCTTGGATATAGTCTCCAGATGCCGTGCCGATTTTAGTTTGGCTGTTTTGCAGGGACTTTTGTCCTAGGCCTCTGGAGTCAGTAATTTCCACCTCCCGGGGTCGACTACCTCTTTGGTGTGGGACTGCTTGGTATTCAGTCCTGAGTGTTTTAGCCTGCTGCAAAAGCTCCCACTCGAAGTAAGATAGTACAGCTGCGTATGAACTTACCGTAACAGTAGATCTTCGAGAGGAGCTCTTGCAGCAGTTGTTACTTTCCCACCTGCCTTACCTCTCGAGGTGTGCAGATCTTCATCTAGTGCTTCATCTCCTTCTCTTGTCAGGGCTTGTTAGCAGGCCTTGGTGGGGGAACTGAGGTGGAGCCGAGTCCGCCCCCTTTTGTACCAGGGATGACGTCGGGGCGGTCCCTGCTTGGTACTGCCTGCTAAGAAGTTTTTCCAGAGGGTCCTAGTGCCTGCGGCATAGTCCTGAGTGTTCTAGCCTGCTGCAAGACCTCCTCACGAAGATCTGCTATTATGGTAAGTTCTTACGTAACTGTACTTTACAACTAAGTAGCCTCTCTTTTTTTGCTGGCTGACAAATTCTGCTGTGTCTAACAGAAAGGCTCTCCAACTCCCTACAAGGGGCTTCTGTAACAGAGTGATCCAGTGACATTTGTATAGTTTGGAAAGCAATGAGGAAATGGGGTAACTTAAGCCAATTACAATCACTGGCTGCCAGCTCTTTTGAATGACAGATGGGTAATCCAGTTAAAGACTGTTTTTTGTTCAGTGGTTAAACATCAGTAACCATGTGGGTTAGGTTTAGTGTCTGGCAAGATGTTGTGAACCCTTGGAGTTGTCATTTTCTATTTTACAGTGACAGATCTAATTTCCGGAGTAGCAGGAGCGGTGGTGGCACTGGCGTCTTGGGTAATCCCATGATATAACCACTCAAAGGAGAGGATCGTGCATGCTCACTGGCAGTTGTCAGGGGAGGTGGGAAGACCATAATTGGGGGGAGGGGCACCAGCCACCTGTGTCTGTGAAAGTCTGGCATCCTCTGCTGCTGCGGCTTCTGCCTGGTTGCTGGCAGTACACACTATGCTCCCAATGGCCGTAAGGCGGTAGCCAAAGCAAATAAAATGTTGGGCTGCATCGCCAGAGAAATCGCTTCTAGGAGGGAGGAAGTTATGCTGCCACTGTGCAGGTCACTGGTGAGACTACAGCTGGAGTACAGTGTGTAGTTCTGGTGCCCTTAACTAAAGGAGGACGTCAGGCTACTGGAGGGGGTTCAGCGGAAGGCGAACAAGATAATCCAGGGCATTGGGGGGGGGGGCAAGCCATATGGTGAGAGGCTGTGGGAGCTCAATATGTATTCCCTGGAGGAAAGAAGGGAAAGGGGGGATGTGATCGAAACCTTCAGATACCTGAAGGGTATAAGCAGGATTGAAAGAGAGGGCATCTTCAATTTTAGGAGGAGGGGACAACAAAGGGGCATTGTCTGAAACTGGTGGGGGTCAGATTTAATAAGGAACTGAGGAGGCACTTTTTCACAGAAAATGGGTGAGTAGGTGGAATGAGCTGCGGAGGAGATATCATCAGCAGAAACGGTGGGAAGTTTCAAGGGGGTGTGGGACAGGGTAAAAAAGAGAATCTGAACAGGAGGGTGGGGGGAGGGAGAATGACTCGGAAGGAATATTGGTTTTGGGCGACGGCTCAGAGAATCAGACTGAGCTGCACACTCGAGCAGACTTGATAGACCGATAAGGCCTCTTTCTGCTGGCTATTTTGTATGTTCATATGGCCCCACTATTGGTGCCAAGCACAATTTGGGCTTATGTACCCAGGTGAGTTCGCATTTATGGGCATTATAGTGGGTGTTGTGCCTCTTTAAAAGAAGATTTTGTTTCTTTCCCCACCTCAATTATGGACACTGTTTCACCTTTCTTCTAGCCAGGAGATGAGCGAGAGGACATCTTCTAAAAAAACACTGGCCAATGCCACTGCTGAGTCTGTTGGTGGAGGGGGGCATGAATGCAGGGTGTTCCATACCCTCCCTCTCTGGAAGATGAACATCACTGCTCTTCCACTGTTCTACAGGAACAGCCTAAAAAGTTAATTCCAAACATGAAGTCTTGCTGTATTCTGACTATATGCAGTTAGCACCAGCACTTGAACTGCTCCGGAGAGTAAAGGGTTAACTTGAGCTCGGCTTGGTTTTGAAACCTTTGTGTGGTACTCTGAAGTGTACCATCAGATTTCTCTCACTTAACTGTGAAGTCGCTTCTGAGATCCCTCCTGCACTTCAGTTTGGTAATAGTTTGAATTGGTCGTTTTTTTCAACCACAGTTCTTATTTTATTGATATTGTTACCTCTGTCTCGGTAACAGTAAGTGGTGGTAGTAGTAGGTAGTGGTAATTTTTGTTGAATTTGTTAGAAATTGTTTTGTCTTTGGTTCATTTCTGGTCGGTCCGGTTCAGAACCGAAATCTATTGTGATTTTTGTATTTCTGTATACATTATTGTGGTTTTCCGGTACTTATCGATTCATAAAAAAATACGGATTTTTTTGGGATTTTTTTAACCGACCCGTGACACGGTTGGAACAGATACATGTTAGTTGCCTGGCTTAATGCTGACAAGGGTGGCTTTTTCTTGTATTTGGCATGTCTGAGAAACCCAAAAAGAAAACCGGTCCCACTGGGTTTCAGCACTATACCGAGTGTGGGGAGGCCTTTGAAAGGCTGATCCCCACCTCGTATGTGTATGTTGTCTGGGGTTTGACCACCCAAGGAAGACTGCCAATTTGTGTAAGACCTTTCCCAAAGCCACTCTTGAAAACCGTTTGAGTAGGCTGAAGGAAAGGGAGGCAGGCCACTCCTCTGAGGCAGCAATTTAGGGCTGGCAGGGGCAGGCCTTTTCACAGGCCTTTCTACCAAGTTCAGGCCTCCTCCTCTTCTTTCCAACAGAGAGGGTTCTTTAGGGGAAGAGGCAGGCGTGGGATGACCAGAACCTCATCATCCACACAGTCTAAGCCCCCTGCCAAACGGACACCCTGAGGTGTCGGTCAGGGTCGCCTCCCTAGTTCCAGTAGGGGGCAGGTTGGCTCACTAATTCCAGGCCTGGGAGTCTGTTACTTCAGACAAATGGGTCCTGGAAGAAGTGAGCCAGGGACTTGCTCTCAGTTTCAAAAGGTTCCCAAAAATGAGAGCAAGGTCCTTCAGTCCTCCCTCTCCCTTGGAGACAAAGGCCTTAGAGGCAGAAGTCTCCTCTCTTCTGCTTCTGCAAACAGTAGAGAAGGTACCTCTTTGTCACAGGGGAAAAGGACTGTATTCCAGATACTTCCTTACCCCCAAAAAAGACAGGGTAGTGGCGACCCATCCTAGATTTAAGGTACCCGAACAAACACTTAATAAAACCAAAATTCAAGATGGTGACTCTGAGAGTAATTCTTCCCTCTCTGAGACCAGGAGACTGGCTAGCCTCTCTGGATCTCAAGGATGCCTACTTCCACATACCTGTCAGACATTCCCACAGAAAGTACCTCAGGTTCGAGTTGCCCTCAGGCCATTACCAATTCCGAGCTATGCCTTTCGGCCTAACATCTGCTCCAAGGGTGTTCACCAAGTGTCTTGCAGTAGTGGTGGCATTCCTCAGGAGACAGGGTATCCTTCTGTTCCCATACCTGGACGACTGGCTCCTCGTGGGCCAGTCCTCAGACCAAGTCAAGTCAGCCTTGCAGGTCATTCAAAAACTTCTAGACTTCTTGGGTTTCATTCTGAACCTAGAAAAGTCTGATCTTCCTGGACACAAAGTCTCCACCACTCATTCACACTGATGGGATCTACGCCGGAGGCGCTAGGACCCAGCGGGAGCAAACTTTGTTGCAGGAGGGTCAGCACCAGAGATGGAGCCGTGAGGAGCAGCGCCATGAGCCTCGGCTCATGCGGCAGTGACTATCTCTGCGTCGACCCTCCAACTGCCTGTTCCTTTTTTCCCCGCTGAGTGCGCTTCAGTGACGACGTCGCTCAGCCCGCTGGGAGTCGAACTTCAAACTAGCAGCATAGTTTTCAGTTTTTATTTTGTAGTATTTGTCAAACAAAGTACCGCTTATTATAATTTATTCTTATTAAAGAAAGAAGTCTCAGCCTACATTGACAGTCAACCATGAGCGGGTCAGGTGACGGTAGGAGAGTTCTTATGAAAGCTGTTCAGTCAGCGGGCTGGGTCCAGTCCACTGCCCTCTCTGGAGGAGGGTCTGACAATGGATGGTCCAGTCGCCTGGGGATGGGTGGTCTCTGGGAGAAACATAAGCAGTCGCATTCTCGGCACCCATTTGGCCTCGAGCTCTTAGCGCCCGTAGGTCAAAAAGAAGGCATCACTTGAGTCGCCCTCTGAGTATGTCTGCGCGTCGACGGTCGGTCATTGGGGTCAGTTGCCGGTCTCCTCGTTTGGAGTCGCCGGTTTCTGGTTCTGGTCACTGACCTCTTCGACATCGGAGCCCTTCCCCGCCTTCTGGTAGGGCTTCAGATGAGAAGTTTCATCAGTGGGCCGCTCTGATGGAGCAATGGGCTCGGAGGTTGGTCCAGCCGCCTGGCCCAGTCACTCCGGGGGCCCTCTGGCTCTTCAGGAGATTAGGCAGGGCTGTTGGGCCTTCCTAGTCCTACGGTGCCTTCCTCGGTGCCGTCGACTCCACGCTCAGGTGTTTTCCTCCCTCACATGGCTGAGGCGCAGGGGGCCACACCGATGCCTCTATCTCCTGGTATTCTTCCTCCTTTTTCCTCAAATCCTAATTTACGGGGCCCTGGGTTGGTTTCGGTGCCGTTGGCATCGATGGGTCGCTCGGCGCCATCCTTGGTGCCGGTGCACTTGTCGGCACCGTCCTCGGCGCCATTGGGTTTCTCAGCACCGTGCATCCCTTCGGCACCGTGCGGCTTTTCGGTGCTGTTCTTCTTTGGCACCGTCAGGTTTGTTAGCACCGTGCCGCTTTTCGGCGCCGTTTTGTTCTTTGGCGCCAAGGCCTGGTTTTTCTTCTGCCAGTCTTCAGGGCTTCTCCTCTCCGAATCCTTTTCCTTCCTCATTTCCTTCTGATTTTCATTCCTTTCCTGTCCATACAGTCCCTGGACTGTCAGGAGATGATGTTGAGCCTGACCCAGACCTTCGACTGGGTGATGATGTGGAAGGAGCAGGACCTAATCCTGTTGCAGAGCTTGTGGTCGAGGTCCTGTCTTTTAAGTCTCTGTTAAATAATTTTTAATTCCACTCTTTCTCTCCAAACTACAGATATCTATCCTGGGAAGCTTTTAAGACTCCAATACCTTCATGTCCCGGAGATCCCTATGGATCTAACTCCCCCGTACAGCCCTCCTTTGAGACTCTTTCTCAAATGGTTTGGAATAATCCCCCTCTCATTCCTTCTGTGGCTAAGTCCATAGATAGAAAGTACACTGCTCCCAAGAATCGACACATTTTGGCTTCCCAAGCCTTTGCGGACCCTGTTGTAGTCCTGGCAGAGAATAAGGTTGTCCTTCTTCAAGCTACTACAGCACGACTCTATAAACAAAGAATCTCGTAAGATAGATACTTTAGGTAAGAGAGTCTTTGCTGCATCCACCCTGGGTATGCATATTGCCAGCTACCAGGGTTATTTCCTTCAATATAAGTATGTTCTTTGGCATTCGCTCAAACAATTGGTTGAAGCTCTACCTGAGTCTGACTCTAATTCAGAGCTTCTTCAGACCATAACCAGGGGTATTGAGTCCAACAACCAGCAGGTTAAAGCAGCTATGGACGCTTTCGATACTGCCTCCAGAGTGGCAGCGGCGGGTATTTGTACCCACCATCACTCCTGGCTGCGCACTTCAGGCTTCACGAATGATGCCCAGCAACAGATCATGGCGTTACCCTTAGACGGTGTGTATCTCTTCGGTCCTCAAGTAGAGCAAGCTCTAGAGGCCACTCAAAAGACTAGGTCTGCCACTAAATTGGCTCGACCCGCTCCTTCTCGGGCGGGGGGGGGGAGAGTGTTAATAAGCGTCAATTTCACAACCATCAGTCCTTTTCAAGGTAAGGGCAGGGGAGGTTTTAATAAGAATCTAACCCCCCAGCCCCAAAAGAAAATGCAACAGAAAGCACGAGGGCCAAAAGCGCCCAGTGCCGCCTTCTGAGTTTCTGGCCCAAGTCCCACCTCAGCTGCCCGAGGGGGACTCTTTCTTGGCGGTGGGGGGGTGGTCTGACTCTATTCTACAACCAGTGGAAGTCCATAACTTCGGACAAATGGGTCCTCCGGATAATCCACGAGGGGTATTCCCTCAGTCTTTCAGAGACCCATCCGGATCGTCCCCCCAAACGTCAGCCCAGGCTGTCAGTTCTTCAATCAGAGCTTCTCGCCGCCGAGATACAAGGCCTTCTGAACAACAGGGCAGTAGAAATAGTTCCAGTGGATCAACGGAACACAGGGTTCTACTTCCATTACGTTCTAGTTCCAAAGAAAATCGGAGGCATGCGCCCCATTTTGGACCTCAGAAAATTGAACAAATTTCTTCCCAAAGAAAAGTTCAAAATGATTTCGCTAGGAACTCTGTTACCTTTGCTTCATCAACACGACTGGCTAGCCCCTCTGGACATGCAGGCTGCTTACCAGCATATCCCTGTTCACCCAAAGCATCACAAATACCTGAGGTTTGTGGCTTTGGTCCAGCATTATCAATTCAGAGTCCTGCCCTTTGGGCTATCCTCGGCGCCGCGAGTTTTTACGAAGTGTTGTGCAATTCTTGCTGTGCATCTCAGAAAGATCGGAATACAAGTGTTCCCATATCTGGACAACTGGCTTCTAGCAAACCCTTCCAGGCAAGGAACTCTAGACGCCGTAGCCATGGCCTTGGACTTTCTCACATCCATGGGAGTCCTGCTAAACCTCAAGAAATCACAGATGCAGCCCTCCCAGAAGCTCCTTTTCATAGGAACTCTTCTGGACACCTCCTGTGCGAAAGCTTTTCTACCAGAGGACAGAAGGAGCGCTATCCTACAGATGGCCCGCTACATCAGAGAGAACAGCTCGGTTCAAGCTATCTCGATGCAACGGATGCTTGACCTCATGGCATCCTCGGTGTTCATTGTACCTCTAGCTCGCCTCCACATGAGAACCTCTCAATGGATGCTCAGTACTCAGTGGTCCCCAACCACTCACCCTCAGTCCTTTCTCATCAAGGTGACAGAGTCTTTGAAGAGGTCTCTCACCTGATTGTCGCAAGAGGACAATCTGCTTCAGGGATATCCCTTTGCTCCTCTGGATCATCAGATTTCTATCACCACAGACGCATCCCTGATGGGGTGGGGAGCTCACTGTCAGAATCTCCACACTCAAGGAACGTGGACTCAGGACGAGTCCCAGCTTCACATAAATGTCTTAAAAATGAGAGCCATCTTTTATGCAGTCCAGGCCTTGAAGGACATTCTCTGTCGCAAGAACATTCTCCTTCAAACGGACAACAAAGCAGTGATGTATTACATCAGCAAGCAGGGCGGTGCTCACTCTTACCCTTTATGCAGAGAAACAATGAGTGGGGGAATGGTGCTTGGAGCACAAGGCTCCGATTCAAGCGGTCTACCTGCCGGGAGTGCAGAACGAACTGGCAGACCATCTCAGCAGAACAGAGACAGATCCTCATGAATGGTCTCTCGACTCAACCGTAGATCAGTCACTATTCACGGAGTGTGGAACTCCAGGCCTGGACCTTTTTGCATCCCCACTCAACACAAAACTGCCTCTCTTCTGCTCCAGAAATTCAGGGCCTGGCATTTTCTGTCAGGATGCTTTCAGGCTGCAGTGGACAAAACACTTTCTATACTCCTTTCCTCCTCTTCCTCTGATTTAGAATGTACTTCTCAAGTTCGAGTCCCGGGGGGACAAAATGACCCTCATTGCTCCCTTCTGGCCTCGACAAATATGGTTTCCATTACTCAACAGTATGTCAAAAACCCCTCTGAAAGCGCTTCCCCTTCAGATGAACCTTCTGACTTAGGGGCCTGTGGTCCATCCCAATCTGAGATCGCTTCACCTTCATGCTTGGTTCCTGAAGAGATAGAGGTGAAAAGGTTCAATGTCTCTCACAGAGTTTCAGATATTCTTCTGGCTGCGCTCAAGCCAGCCACTAGAAAAACTTACACAGTCAAATGGAAGCATTTTTCGCTCTGGTGTGCAAAATCCTCTTTGAATCCTTTTTCCTGCCCCACCCAATAAAGTGCTAGAGTACCTTTAAACCTCTCAAATTCAGGTCTGCAATACTCTACAGTCAAAGTTCACCTTTATGCCATTTCAGCTTATCACGAGCCAATACTTTCCTTGTCACTGGCTCAGTTACCTGTGGTTAAGAGGTTTCTTAGGGGAATTCTGCATACCAGGCCTCCTATCAGACGTCTAGTCGCAGCTTGGGACATTAATCTTGTACTAGACAGGCTCACTCGAAAGCCTTTCGAGCCTCTAGCTACCTGTGAGCTGAAATTTCTCTCTTGGAAAACGGCCTTCCTGGTGGCCATTACCACAGCCCGCAGGGTCTCTGAGATGCATGCCTTGGTCACAGACCCTCTGTATACTGTGTTTCATAAAGACAAAGTAGTTCTTGGGACCCATCCTAAGTTTCTCCCTAAGGTTGTTTCAGAATTCCATTTAAACCAACCTTTGGTCCTTTCTACTTACTTTGCAAACTTCCAAAATGAAGGAGAGCGTGCCCTTCATTCTTTGGACATCAAAAGAGCTCTGCGTTTCTATTTAGATAGAACAAAAGAAATTCACAAAGCTCAACAACTGTTTGTTTCATTCAGCGAGACCCGGCTGGGTCAGTTTGTCGCTATCAGATGCATTTCAGCATGGCTGGTGGCATGCCTTCGCCACTGTTATTCCATGGCGCAGGTTAAGCTGGAGGGCAGAGTGTACACTCACTCTACTAGAGCGGTCGTGGCATCCCTGGCGGAAATCCGCAACGTGCCCATTGCAGATAGTTGCAGTGCGGCTACCTGGAGCTCAGTGCATACTTTCGTCAAGCACAATGCCCTGGATGTCCATGCCAGGCGGCATTTCGTTTTGGCAGAACCATCCTTAATGGACTTCTGTCCTAAATTTGTGAGCTCTTGGTCTCTCCTGCCGCCCTCTCGGGTTTATTAGCTCGGTACTCTCCCATCAGTGTGAATGAGTGGTGGAGACTTTGTCCAGGAAGATATGGAAATTACGTACCTACCGCAGGGAAACGTGGAGGCCTTATGGGTCACCTTACGATCCCCAGCAGGAGATAAGGTCAAGCTGGGAGTAGCATATAGGCCCCCCGGGATGAGTGATGTTCTAGAGGATGGTTTGCTGGACAACATCATTGCCCAGTGTGGACCAAAAGGGGAAGGAGTGGTGTTGATGGGGGGACCTTAATATGCCAGGTGCAAACTGGGGAACCATGTCCTCTAAGGTGGCCAAGGAGCAGAGGCTGCTGGATGGCTTCCAGGATGTGTTCTTAACACAGCATGTGATGGAGCCCACAAGGGAGGGGCATGTCCTGGATGTGGTTCTGGCAGATGGGGATCTGGTAAGGGACATGGTTGTACAGGACCCCCTGACTGGGAGTGACCACAATACTGTCTGGTTTCAAATAAGCATTGGGGGAGTGGGGGTGAGATCTAGGACACTGGCAGTGGACTTCAGGGGGCAGACTTTATGGGCATGGGAAATATTCTCAAGGATCACTTGAAGGGATTACCTCAACAACAAGCGTGGAAAGAGATGGGAGGTCATAAAACGGGACTTCATGAGGCAGTCAGGATCTGCGCTAAGTTGAAACTTGAGGAGCAAGGTCACATAAACCATGCTGGTGGTCCAGTGAGGTCCAGGTAGCAGTCAGAGAAAAGAAGTATACAAAAATATAAAACAACAAGAGGGATAGGGATAAGGAAATGTACCAGCTTGCATCTAGAAAAGTCACCCGTATGGTGAGGGGAGCTAAGTCCAGTAAAGAGCAATGGCTGGCACAGGGGATACATGGAGGGGAAAAGGGGTTCTTCCGGTACATTGGGGAGCGGAGAAAAACTATGGGCCATCTCAGCAGATTGAGATCAGAAGGAGGGTGGGTGGAAGAGGCGAGGGACCAGGCAGAGGTATTTAACGAGTACTTTGCCTCTGTGTTCACTAGGGAGGGGGATGGGATATCTACAAAGCAAGGCACAAAGGGGATAGAAGCGGCAGGGAGTGGGATCAGGGGAGCAACAGAAATGGAGCAAAAGGGAGGGAAAGGTACCCCAGGGGTGTCACATCTGGATAAGGATAAAAAGACCAGTAAGGTGGAGGGGACGGATGATGCCATCCCCACCAAAAGGGTGTGGTTTGCCCTCAAGGCCCTAAAGAAAGACAAATCTCCTGGGCGGATGGCATTCATCCAAAGTACTATGGGAATTGGCGGACATACTGGCTGCACCCTGCGTGAGCTTTCAGCAGGTCACTTGAGACAGGGAGGTACCTAGGGATTGGCGAGAGGCACATGTGGTACCAATCCATAAAGGGGGGTCAAGGAAGTACCAGGAAACTATAGACCCATCAGTTTAACCTCGGTGGTGGGAAAATTAATGGAGAGTATACTAAAGGAACGATTGGGGGTTTACTTGGAGGAGGTGGGAGGTCTGGATAGTCGGCAGCATGGGTTTGTGCCAGGTAGATCATGTCAAACCAACCTTGTGGAGTTCTATGAATGGGTAACATCAGAACTGGACAGAGGTAAGCCTGTGGATGTATTATTCTTGGACTTCAGCAAGGCGTTTGACTCTGTCCCCCACAATGGTCTGGTGGAGAAACTGATGGGGTTAGGAGTAGGCCCTTTGATGGTCAGATGGATTGAAAACTGGATAGCTGGGCGCACTCAGAGGTAGTGGTCTGTGGGGAGCTCTCGAACCCTACAGAGGTTGGTAGTGGGGTACCACAGGGCTCGGTCCTGGGTCCAATCCTGTTTAATGCATACATATCAGACATCAGGGATGGTATAGGGTGTGAAATGAGTCTCTTGGATGACTCCAAGATGGGAGCAGTAGTTGAGGAGAAGAGGGGAGGTTGGCCCTGCAAGGGACCTGGACACCCTGGAAGCTGGGCTCACACATGGAAATTAAATTTCAATATCACCAAGTGCAAGGTGTTGCATCTTGGTCGGGAAACCCTAAACACAGGTACACCCTGGGAGGAGGTGCTGGAAGCCTCAACAGGGGAAAAAGACCTAGGGGTCATGGTGGATACATGTATGAATAACACTGAGCAGTGCAGGAGAGCAGCTAGCAAGGCAAACAGGATGTTGGGATGCATCGCAAGGGGATCACCTCTAGGAGCAAGGAAGTGATTCTGCCGCTGTACAATGGACTGGTTAGACCACACCTTGAGTACTGTGTACAGTACTGGAGACCACACTTGAAGAGGGACATACAGCTCCTGGAGAGGTGCAGAGGAGGGCAACAAAGATGATACGAGGGCTAGGGATTTGACTTACGAGGACAGACTTGAGGAGCTCTGCCTGTTTTCATTGGAGGAGAGGAGACAGGGGGACATGATTGAGGTCTTCTAAGTACCTCAAGGGAATAAATAGGGTAAACATGGAGGGGATCTTTAGACTAAAGCAGGGAGGCATCACCAAGGGCATGGTTTGAAGTTGGAAGGTGGAAGGGTGAGGGGGGAAAAGAGGAGGAGGTTTTTCACTGAGAGGGTGGTGGACCCTTGGAATGCTCTGCCTGGTGAGCTGGTTCTAGAGATCCACAGTGGAGAGCTTTGAGAGGGTGGGACAGACACAGAAAGTGGATGTATCAGATGATGGCCTGTCCGGGGGTGGGATGGATGATAGGGGTTTCTGGAGCACAAGGGATGGGAGGGTCTCGGCACCCAACTAAGGATCTAGGTTCGAGCAGACTTGATAGACCATAAGGCCTAATCTGCTGGCAAATAGTATGTTAGTACCGTAATTCTTGGTCTTCTTGAATGAAGTCTCCAGCACTCATTCACACACCCCCCACCACCTCCCAGCGCACCTCTGTTGTTGGTCTTCACCCTCAACCTTAGGCTGTGAAGACTTTTTCTTGACCCTTCTTATATGGGTCTTCCAGACTATCTTATGTCCAGTTTTGTTAGGCTATCCTTCTAGGTTAGTTAAGCTGCACCTCCTCCAAAAAAAAATGCACTGAGGCGTTTGGAGGTCGGCCTTGAGAAGTCTGCCAGTTTACGAGTCGAGGCTCATGGCTCCATCTCTGGCGCCCGACCCTGCTGCAAAAGTTTGCTCCCGCTGGTCCTAGTGCCTCGCGAGATCCCATCACTGTGAATGAGTGGTGGAGACTTGTCACAAGAAGATCAAGAATTACGGTAGATATGTAATTTCCATTTCTGGAACCAGCCCAGCTTCTCACTTTCATAGGGGTGGAACTAGACACTATTCAGGCAAGAGCATTTCTCCCTCTCAAGGGTTCAGTCCCTTGTCACTCTGGCTTCCTCTTTTGGTCCTCTAGTTTCTCATCCAGCCAGACACTTTCTACAGTTGCTGGGTCACATGGCAGCATCCACAACAGTGGTCCAGAGAGCAAGGTTTCAGATAAGGTGTTCAGTTTCATCTTAGATCTTATTGGTCTCAGAAAAAAGACCCTCTCTACAAATTGGTTCCAGAGTCTCAAACTTAATTCAGGCCCTCCAGTGGTGGCTGGAGGAGTACAGTCTTCGACAAGGTGTCCCCTTTATCAGTCAGGCTCCTTCAGTGATTCTCCCCACAGATGCCTCTTTACTGGGTTGGGGGGTTCATCTAGATCAGCTTGTACAGCTCAGGGAACCTAGTCTCACCAGGAGTCTCATCTACACATAAACCTTCTCGTACTGAGAGCTGTCTTTCTAGCACTCCAGACATTCTCAACTGCTGTTCAGGGAACAGTGGTGCAGATCAGGACAGACAATACCACAACCATGTATGTCAGCAAGCAGGGAGGCACTCAGTCCTCAGCCTTGTGCACAGAGGCCATAAAAATATGGTCTCTAGCTTATTCCCTTCAGGCTTCTCTGATGGCTGTGCCTCTCCCAGGGAAGGACAACATTCTAGCAGATGCTCTCAGCAGGATTTCTCAGGGTCACCCCGAATGGACCCTGAATCCTCTAATTCTTCGGGTCATTTTGAAGAGGTGGGGCACTCCAGAGATAGATCTCTTTGCAGCCCCGGACAATCACCAACTTCCTCTCTTTTGCTGCAGACTGCCTCTTCTAGGCCCTGTCCCTTAGTATGTTCTCTTGTTGAATTGGACAAGCCGGTTTCTGTATGCATTTCCTCCTTTTCCTCTGATATTCAGGGTCCTGATCAAGATCAGGTCTCAGCCCTGCATGGTGATTCTAGTGGCTCCAGACTGGGCCAGACAGCCTTGGTACCCCTTTCTCTTGTCACTGTCAGTGACAGTACCTCTGTGTCTTCCCAGACAGTTCAATCTCCTTACCTCCTCACAGGGGAGGATTCTTTACCCCAACCTTCAGACTCTCAGGCTCAAAGCCTGGCTCTTGTAGGCTTGCATATTCTAGCTCTTCATCTTTCTCAGTTAGTCTTGGACATTTTAAAGGTTAGAAGGAAACCTGCTACTAGAAAGACTTAGAACTCCAAATGGAAAAGATTTGGGTTTCGGTGTTCCCAGAAACATGTCCAGCCAGAGCTGGCTGATATTGTCACTGTATTGGACTATTTGTTGCATCTTAACAGTTTAGGCCTCCGGCCTACTACTGTCAAGGTACATTTGGCAGCTGCGTCTGTCTTCCTTTGTGCTGGAAAGGGCTCTTTCCTAGCATCTCATCCAGTTTTCAAGAAATTTTTCAAGGGTTTGGTACATGTTAATCCTCCCTTTTGGGAGCCTGCCTCTTCTTGGGACCTGAATATCTGTATCGCACAGCTTATGCAGCCCCCTTCTGAGCCTCTGTCCTCAGCTGAGCTGAAGTACTTGACTTGGAGAACTGTATTCCTGGTAGCCATTACTTCTGCCAGGAGAATCCGTGAATTACAGGCTTTATCAGTGGAACCTGACTTCATTTCATTTCACAGGAATAAGGTGGTCCTTCGAACCAACAAAAAGTTTCTTCCCAAGTTGGTATCAGACTTTCATTTGAATCAGTCTGTGTCATTACCTGTATTTTTCACTGACCATTCTTCCTCTGGGGAGAGAAGATTACACAGTCTTGATGTAAAGAGGGCTCTTAGTTACTATGTGGAGCATACTAAGGCCCATAGGAATGGCTGTTCTCAGTTGTTTCTCACTTATGGAGAAATGGGAAAGGGCAAACCTGCCACCAAGAGAACAATTGCCAGGTGTATTGTCTCCTGTATCCAGTTCTGCTATTCAAAGCTTGGGAAAGAGCCTCCCTTAGGCCTGAGGGCTCATTCTACCAGGGGTACAGCTGCTTCGGTCACAGCAGCTAGAGATATACCTTTAGTGGAAATCTGTAAAGCAGCCACCTGGAAAACTGTTCACACATTTACCAAGCATTACTCTCTGGACATTCAGTCACAAAGTAATGCTAGGTTTGGCACAGCTGTGCTGCAGAGCTTGTTCCCAAAATAGGTTCTGTGACTCCCTCCTCCAAGGGGGTACTGCTTGGTAGTTTGCATATAGTCAGAATACAGCAAGACTTCATGTTTGAAGAAAAAAATACTCACCATAGTAATGTTTCTTCTAATGGAGTCTTGCTGTATTCTGTCCTCCTCCTGCCTCCCTCCTGGAACCTAGTAGTTTTGGGGTGTGGTTTGGCAGGCACAGTGCTGCACCCCAGAGGTGTACTTGGCATGCCTTTATTTTATTAAGGGTTCTTCTGGTTTTATTATGAATATTTTGGTTGTTTCACTACCTGCTTAGATTCTTTCTGGGGTTCAGACTTGAGTCTTTTGAACCTAAAATCTGTTTATTGCCTTTCGGCATAAAAATTTTAGAAACAGTTTCTAATTATTGAGTTAGTTTAGCGCTCGTAAGAATCTGACGGTTACACTTCAGAGTACCACAGACAGAGGTTTGAAAACCGAGCTCGAGCTTAACGTTCTATGCCTTGGCATAGAGTTAACCCTTTGCTCTCTGGAGCAGTTCAAGTGCTGGGGCTAACTGCATATAGTCAGAATACAGCAAGACTCCATTAGAAGAAACAACATTACTACGGTGAGTAATTTTTTCTTTCAGGTGTTCTGGGAGTCATGAGAAATCTTTTCCTTGGTGCCTTGACCTCAAGCATAATATGGGAGAGGAGAGCAAAGAAGACTTCATCTTCTTTTTTTGTTTCAGCTTCTTAAGAAACCTGAAAAAGGTGAGGAACAAGAACCAGATAAACAAAAGGAGAAGATAAAGAAATTTGATAAGGAGAAACTGAGAGAGGACAAACCATTAAGTGGGCAAGGCAGTGCTTCAACAAAAGATCAGAAGGAGAAGCCAAGAAGAGAAAGTAAAAAGTAAGTGATTTCCAGTTACCCAGGTGTTTGTGTAGTTAGCATTCAAGATTGCCATGTTCCTTTCATGTGCAGCCCATACCTAGGACCGAACTATTTAAAATAAAGTGTACCCTTTCATTTCTCTTCATAAAACATGCCTAAAACTAATACCCACTCCTGGTGCACAAATAAGACACCCGAAGAAATTATACTTTAGTGTGATTAAAAAGTGTGTGTGTGTGTGTGTGTGTGTGTGTGTGTGTGTGTGTATATATATATATATATATATATATAGAAAATATATTATATAGAAAATATGGGTGGCATGCGTGCAAGTCACTTACAGTAGGGAAAAGTCTAAAGTAGGGGGAACAGAAGGACAAGCACAGGTGTAGAGCTGCAGAGGGAGGGGGTGGCTAGGGGCAGAGCTCGGCTGGAAACCAGGATTCCAGTTGGAAGCCCAGGTCAACACTTTACTGAATCCCCTGCTTTGCAGTGGCATGTGATTATGGGACACGGCAGCCAGGCTAGGCCTGTAGGACTAATGCATAGAATTTGACGGCAGATAAGGACCGCTTGGCCCACCCAGTCTGCCCATTTCCCTACCTAATGGATAAGCGGCAGATCCTAGTTAACCAACCGCCTACTTCTTCCTACCCCCACCCCCTAGAATTGGCTTATGACTGTCCAATGCATGCTTGAATTCCACCACTGTTTTTGACTCCACAACCTCCTCCAGAAGGCCGTTCCATGCATCCACAACCCTCTCTTTATAAAAAAATACTTCCTTACATTACCTCTGTGCCTCCTTGTTCTTGCACACCTTTTTTTTCTGAAAGATGCTACCCCCTTGGACTTTGTTGATTCCCTTGAGGTACTTGAAAGTTTCTATCATGTCCCCCCCTCTCCCACCTTTCCTCGAGGCTATAGATATTAAGCTCCTTAAGTCTCTCTTCATATGTATTCTGGTGCAGACCCTGCGTCATTTTAGTTGCCCTCTTCTGGACTGCCTCCATCCTGTTTATGTCTTTGTGGAAATTAGGTCTCCAGGACTGCACGCAGTACTCCAGATGGGGTCTCACCAGCTGTCTGTACAGAGGGATAACAACTTCCTGTTTTCTACTGGTGATGCCTCTCCCTATGCATCCCAGTATCCCCCAGCCCTCCTTACTGCCCTCTCACATTGCTTGCCCATCTTTAGGTCATCTGATATGACTACCCCCAGGTCCCTTTCCATTTTTGTTGTTGTTAGTATCTCAACCCCCATTGTGTACTCTTCCTGGGTTTTGTTTCTAGGTGCATTACTTTGCACTTCTTAGCATTGAATCTAAGCTGCCGTACATTTGACCATTCCTCTAACCTTGCCAAGTCCCTTCTCATCCTTTCCACCCCACCTTGTATATCAACTCTATTGCAGATCTTTGTGTCCTCTGCAATGTCGCTTATAAAGACATTGAAGAGGACCGGTCCTAGTACTGAACTCTACAGTACCCCACTAGTAACCACCCTTTCTTCAGAGTGGACTCCATTTACTATTACCGTCTGTGTCCTGTTCTCCAGCCAATTCTTTTCCCAGGCTGGCTAACTTGTATATTAATCTTTTGTGTGGGCCTGTGTCAGATGCCTTGCTAAAGTCTAGGTAGGCCATGTCCACAGCCCCTCCCTGATCTACTACTTTGGTCACCCAGTCAAAGAAATAGATTAGATTCGTCTAACATGACCTTGCACAAAGACATGCTGTTAGAAAAAAAAATTGTCCCACTCTCCCTCCCAGCCCTCCATGCCATAGCAGGGTGTGGTTATTGGTGAGGGTGGTTGGTTGGGAAGGTGTGTGTTTTTTTTTTTTGGGGGTCTGTGTGTCATTCTTGAAAGTGTAGCTGCTTGGCTTGGAAGTCTTCTTGCAGAGGTCTGTCCTGCTGACTTACAAGCCAGTGACTGAAGCCGGTTGCATCTGGCTTTTGGGCATGCTGCGAACAGTGTGACCCCCAACACCCATGGCATTTCTTTCTAGTCAACTTGGATGGTGTATATCAAATCACGATCAAGTCGATGGACCCTGTGTAACACAGGAGGGATGTATGAAAGCTTGAAGGATATGATTTATGCCTATGTAAACTGAACCCGTCGGCATGCCAGAGAGGATTTTAAAACACTACTTAGTGCAGCTTTCCACTGCTGTTCTGTAAGGGTGTAGTCTAGATCTTTTCACCTGCATTTTTAGGGCTCTACCCCATCCCTCCAATTTGGTTTGTCTAATTGTCCTCTATATGATATTTTGGGTTTCTCCCAATGCTCCTGACACTGTTGCAGGTTCAAAGGTTACATTGGTTTCCCCCTGTTGGTCATAAAGTTGTCCCGCTTGGGCAGCAACTCTGGAGTTATTTCAAAAATTGTTTAGCAGGGCGGGTAAAGACTACCTGATTTGTTCAAACGATAACATTTTCTCATCTTTGACTAAATCTTCCATTGTCTGAATTCCCTGTTTGTGCCATACTGGCCAGACAATTTCCTTCCTACCTACTTTTATTTTGGGGCTACCCCAAAGAGATGCAGTTATGGAAAGGAAGAATTAACTTCTTAGATTACTTGGCTTGGCTAGCCAGGTACAAACAGGAGAGTTGCTAAGTGAAAGTCACGCACATTGCAGGAAAGAAGCACATGAGAATAAGAAAGCAAGACTCTTTAAACTCCAGTTAAGAAGCCATTTAAAGTGCAAAGGTAGCTGAATACAGAAAAAAATGGCATACAGACAAAACGCCACAGTATAAATAGGCGCGGTTAAGACGGTGTGGTCTCTATGTCAAAAAGACATGCCGTCGCTGGATTTTCGGTCGCGGACATTTCAACACTTATATTTTGAATTATCCCGTGACAAAAAAACTCAATTACATTGCGACCCTCTCTTGCACAGCTTCCCAGTGCCTGTGCTACTGTTTACACTCCTTAAACTTGTTACAGTAGCAGAGTAGGACTCACCGTTTGTAGTTCAGTGTAGACGCTATGTTTCTGTGTTCCCCTCACTTCCTTGCTGGCCAATTTATGCATCACTGATTTCACCCCCAACATCCACATCAGTTTAAAAAGACAAAGTTGATTCTGCTTCATCCTGTATCTGCTGGAACCGATGCCCAGTATTTTCTGGTATAAATCTGCACCAATTCCAGGGCACTATGTATCCTGAGGCAGAACAGTTTCTACCATTCAGCAGACTGTTTGCAATGGAATTTGTGCTGACCTAGAAAGGCAAGCAGAAGCTTGCCTTGGATAATTTCCTCTATACCAAGGAGAAAGACGGAGTGAACGGCAAGATATTTTGGAGATGTGAACAGCGAACTTGCCGTGCCCGTCTGCATACCTTGGGGGATACAGTCACACTGCAACCCTCAGAACACAATCATGCATCCATTCATGGACACGTAGAGGTGTTAGCAGCTCGAGCTGTCATGAAACAGCGAGCCGCAGATTCAGAAGACCCAACAAGAAACATTTTACATCAGGGGTTGCAACAAGTTTCTGTCAGCCATGCCCACCTGTTACCCTCGCAAGAGACACTGCAGTGAGAGGGGCTTCTGTCCTGCCAACAATAACTTAATTTTAGCTTTCTTCTAATATTTCCGTAGTGGTCGCGTTCCAGTGGAGAAACCTACAGCATTTGCTATGTATTCAGCCCCTCCACCCTCACAGGTGCATTCTTATAGGGGCCAGGTGGACAGAGATCGGAACCCTGGGCTCTACCACCCAGATGCATGACCCTCATAATGCATGTCCAATCCCCTCAACAGTCCCTTTGGTTTCCCAGAAGCCCCCCACCCCATCCCTTGGACATTGTCTCAGTAGTTCGGCAGGTTTTGCATGCCATTCAGCATACTCAGCTGTCCTCTCAAGGGGAGCCAAGTCACCTGTCCCGTTCCCCTACTCCCCCACCCAAATGTTTCCAGGGTGCCAGAGACCCTTCACCACCCTGGTCACCTCCCTCATACGTCGATGACTACCTATCAGACGAGGCTGAATTTCCGGCAGATTTCACTGGAGATTTAGAGGATGAGGATTTTCAAGATCTGGATTTCCAACCCAAGTCCCCTCTTTACTTAATGAGAACTTACCCCAGCAGGTGGCTGCCTCTTCTGATAACCCATCCTTCCATGAGATGATGGTCTAAATTCAGAAAGTCATGGGATTCTCCACTACCGAACATGACAAACAACGTAAGGATATGGCAGATTATCTAGAACTACCAGGGAACCAGTCCTAGTGGTACCCCCACTTATACAAACCTACCAAAACGCTATGCTTGCAGCCTGGAATCAACCTTCCATTGTTGCATCTATTCCCTGCAAGGCGGATCACCGCTACAAGGTTCCTCTGGATCACCCTTTTCAATCCACCACTCCTGAAGCAGATTCAGTGGTGATTACTGCCGCTGATGATTGTACTAAACTACTGAAACACATGAGCTTGTTACCTCCTGATAGATTCCTGTAGGATAGATTATCTGGTGAAAAAAGGTTTTCCAAGCAGGTACCATGAATCTCAGAATCCTAAATTATATAGGACATATCAAATACCAGCATACGCTCTGGTTTCTGCCATAGAATTAGTCAACAAATTCCCTCTTTCTCAGGAAAGGGAACAATTACTGGCCACGATATCTACTGGCAACTGCATCTCCTAACACCTACTTTGTTCGGGATATGATGCGGTCGATACTTTGACCCTCATATCAGCAACTGGCATTACCTTGCATCGCCATGCTTGGCTTCGCTGCCCTCGGCTTTACGCAGATGCAGCATAGAGTGGTCAATGCCCCTTTAATGGGTCTGAACTTTTCGGACCAGGTACCCAAACACTGGTAGATGATCTCCAGTCTTCAGGATGGACACTGCATATGGTACATGGCATGTACCATACATCCCAGCCATCGTATCATCCTCTATCCTCCTTTTATACTGAAAGAGGTGGAAAATACAGAAGCTCACATAGAGGTGGATTCGAGAGGTTCCCAGCCTTCCAGAACCAACACCTCTGCCACCAAGGGCTCCTGCTCCCACCCTTCGGGTGCGGCTGGTCAGCCCGCCTCCCAGTGACCAACTGTAGCTTTGCCCACGCTTCCTCGATCAGGCCCCAGAAGCTGTGGGCAGTTGTTTTGCCCTCCATTTAGAGGCCTAGCGAACGATCACATCGGACGAGTGGGTACTTCAGATTATCCAGAGAGGCCACACTCTGGAATTTCTTTCCATCCCCCCCATCACCCTGCTCTGTCTATTACCCACCCCACCACATTCTCATTCTCCAGGAGAAACTGTAGGCTCTTCTATCCAAGAAGGCCGTCTACCCAGTACCTCCTGCAGAGCATCAAAAGGGATGTTATTCCCATTTCTTCCTGGTGCCCAAATGAACTGGAGATCTCAGACCGATACTGGACCTCAGACAATTTAACCTCGCATCCAGCACAAGAGGTTCCGCATGGTCACCCTAAATTCCATCATGCCAGTGTTGAAACAAGGGGACTGGCTGTTTGCCCTAGATATGAAGGATGCCTACGTACATATACCCATCCATCCTGCCCACCACAGGTTTCTTCGTTTTCACCTGTTGGGACAACAGTACCAGTTTCGGGCTTTTCCATTCGGCCTCTCATCTGCCCCATGAGTGTTTACCAAGTGCCTAGTGGTAGTGGCAGCAATCCTACGACAGGACGGGCACTTTGTTTTCCCATATCTGTACGACTGGCTTATCAAGGCAGAGTTCAGAACCTATCTTCTTTCCTCCCTGCTTGCAACCCTAACTATTTCCCAATCTCTAGGGATTGCAGTCAGTTGGCCGAAGTCCAGTCCAACCCCTACGTAGTCACTCCAATATATAGGAGTGGTCCTAGACACAGTCTCCGCCAGGGCTTACCTCCCGGCCGACAGACAAGACAAGCTTCTATGTCTGGCTTCTCAAATATAAACCCAGAAAGTAGTCACAGCCAGACGTATGTTATGTCTACTAGGATACATGGCTGCTACCATCTCTACAGTAGCACTTGCCCGTCTGTACATGAGGCCAATCCAGTGGATTCTCCAGAACCAGTGGTCTCAAAGAATAGGAAATTTCGAAGACAAAATCAGTCACTCCCTCGTTGCAGTCTGCCCTATTATGGTGGACCCTCAGAACCAACTTGTATCAAGGCAATGCCCTTCCAGTCCCCCCCCCCCCAGCAGACATCCATGGATGCTTCTCTAGAAGGGTGGGGTGCACACCTGGGTTCTTACAGGACATAAGGTAAGTGGACCCCTTGTCAGTCTTTGCAATTCATTACTGCTGCGTGTAGCTGGAAGCACAGCCACCATGGGCTTTTTGAAGACTACTGCCATGCGATGGCTGATGCACCATTACCGAAACACCGCGGGTTGACAATTAGGCGCCCTGACTCCTCCCAGTTTTGTTTCTCCTGCCATCAAGGTTATACCTGCCGCTCGAGTCAGAGCTTTGAAAACTACGCCATTAGGCCTTCGTCTTTATTTCGCATCATGTCAGGTTCTGGGGCAAAACACAAATCCAAAGCGGGCTGTGCCCCACCCCCTGTGGCCAGCAATTTTCCGTTTCAGACCGGCATGATATTTGTCTGTGGTGCCTGGGACCTAACCACAATATAGACTACTGCGATGCCTGCTTCTCCATGGACTGCAGTGCTCTGGAAATCCGCACGTTCAAAGTCGGCGGGGCCCAACCGACTTTCGGAGGGCAATGTCGCTTGCGGGTCACCAAAGCCAGGACTCTTGACCTTTTCTCTGGTCCCCTCCCGGGTCTATACGGCCCAGCAAGGAGGCCTCCTCCAGTTGTAGCCTTGCCGAGGAGGAGGCCTCTTTACGGCGCTTGGAGGAGCGACATGATTCTCATGGAGCTGCAGGCTCCTCCAGTGTTGTGGCCCACGGCTGCTGGGCCCTGCGCCATTCACAGCGCTGTGGGCAGGCCATGTCCCGCAGTGGCGCCGCTGCCAGGGGCTCAACTGGAGTCGCTAGCCTGGAAGTCTGCCTTGTCATTTCCTCTCCAGAGGGATGACTCGAGGCTGATCCGGACTGGCGACGGACTCCTTCAGTCGGGGAGCCTCTTGGGACAGCACCAGGTGGCCCAGCGTCCCTATCCCAGAGTTCCCGGAGCCTGCTGCCCTCAAAAATCCTACAGCTGTGGTGGCCGTGGATCCGTCGGGGATGGTGGCTCGTGTGGGGTGTCTTCCACTGGGGAGGCTCAGGCAGCTGCCGTTCTTGGTGCTACAATGGCCCTTCGGGGGGGGGGATGGAGAACCCCTCTTCTGTGACCTTCTGCTTGGGGCCTGCGGGATTAGGGGACCCCACTGTGCTGGGGTCAAGTAAGACGGCTGCCTCTGAGTCCGAGGGGTAAGGGTGAGGTGTGGCTGACCCCTTCCACTACCCTCCGGGGGGGGGGGGAGTCTCAGCACTGAACCCCGCATTTTCCCCAAGGTCTCAGAGGCACCCTTGGTTGACAGTGCGGAGGGTTGCCCTTCTGGACACATGTAACCCCAGGCGATCACAAGGAGACTTCTCTTCAGGGCTCTTCCAGAGTTTGCTATCCCAGGTTCAGCCTTAGACCTGGTATGGCCTCCAAACCCCCTGTTCAGCATGAGCAATCTCTGGGTCTCAGAGCCCTGGCAGTCTGTTTGGTGCCCATATCCAATCCCTCTGCAGATACCTCCTCCTCTCCCGGGCCATGTGGGTCTCATGGGGCCCTTAACCTGGGAGACGTTCAGAGCTTCTGCGGCGGCCTTGCCCACTTATGTTGGGGCCATGGATGAACGGGTCTTTTGTTTGTCTTCCCCGCCGCAGGAGTCCTCTGGACACCCAAGCTCCTCTTCCTCCTCGTCTCCCTCTTCTGAGGGAGAGGAACACTCTGTCCACCTGTCCTCCAACACTGATTTCACTGAATATCAGCAGTTCCTTTTGAAGCTAGTACAAGAGCTTCACATCTCTTATGTTTTGAAGGAGCAATACTGAGCGGGAGACGCGCTCATTTCTCAATGAGTTCTGCCCTCACCATTTGGTGGTTCCCTCCTGGCCCGTTTCTTTCAAGGAAGTGTCTTTCCGCACCTGGCAGTCTTCAGCCGCCCCTTCTCCAGTCCCAAGAGATGGTATTCCCACCCCCCGGGAGTCTCTAGGTTCCCTACTTCACCTAGTTCCAGGCGTGACATCCTAGACACTCCATCCGGGCCTCAGCGCCTGGCGCACGACCGACCCCTGGATCCAGATTCTGCAGAGTTCGACCGGTGGGGACGAAGAGTTTTCTCTTGAGCCTGTGTGTTGATGTGCATAGATTCTCATCAGGCACACCACGCTGCTTATAACAGGCACCTGTGGTCGATGTTTGCTCAGGTACCAGCATCTTTGCCTGATAAAGAGCAATGTAGACAGGTCATTGCCCTCTCAGTTCAAGGTCTGGAGCTTGTAAGGCACCAGGCAAGGGCGTCTTACGACACACCAGTAAGGTGGCGTCCAGACTAGCAGGGACAGCTAACTGCATTAGACGGATGGCGTGGCTTAGTCTATCCAGGTTGTCACCCGTTGCCTGGCATAGGGTGATTTCCTCCACCTTCTGGGGAACCCGCCTTTTCTCCTGCAGGACGAGGAGAGTTCTTCAGGGGTGCCTTCCAACCCCCCCCCCCAGCCACGGGGTTGGGGGCACCTCCTCATCCTGAGCAGCCTTAGACCCTTTTGGTCTAGTACGGCTAAGGTCTCCCCATCCTGCGTCTCACCCGCAGGAGGCTGAGGGATTTGTTCCCTTAGGGCTGTGCCAGGTCCCCTTCCGGGAGCTTGACACTCACCCAACAGTAATAAATGGTGAAGACTGACAAGGGGAAGATATGAAAATTACATACCTGCCATAATTCTTGATCTTCTCTTGTATCTTCACCATTCGTTACTGGCTGCTACCCTCCATCCCCTCATGGGCCTCAGTTCCTGGGTGTCACCTCCACCCTGCTCGCCTTCCCCCTCTTGAGGCCAATTGGGAGCAGAGTCCCCCTGGTACCTCGGAGTGCTCTGTTCCTTCTCCAGAAGTCACAGAGAGTTCGCCGTGGAGGAAGGCGAGTAGGGGGTTTTCTCCTTAAAAATCCCTGAGGGAACTCCCTCGGATTCTCTTCTCAATTCTTTGAGTGTCTCCCCCTTGTGGGGTTGTGTATACCTTCTAGCGAGTCCTTGGCTGTCTCTCTTTCTTACGGCCCTAAGAGAGTCTGTGGGAACTCCCTCTCCTTCCTTGACACAGATGGGACATCCGATATCACCCAGAAGACCATCGTCCCCACCCAACAAGGTCACGCCTCTTTCTGACCTTTGAGACGAAAGATCCCCTAGGCCTCATAAACAAAAACATCACTCTTCATCGCGGTCCTCCTCCAGACAATGGCACCGCTCTCACAGTCGGTGGTCCAGGTGCTCCTACTCCAGATCTCCCTCTTTGGACTTGTCCGGAAGGAGTTCTGCTTCATCCTGTAGGTCCTCGAGAATTTGCCTCCTTCCTCAGCCTGACGGACGAGTGATTCTCTCCCCGGTTGCCTCAGACAACCTACTTTCATGGATGTGATGTGCCATATCCAGTTCCTGAATCAATGGGATACCGAGGACTTGGACCCGGAGGGACACGCTTGCCCACTTTCTAGGAATGAGCGATCCTAAGTGTGTATAGAGTGGAGTTATTCTAAATGCCCTACAGGGGGCATGCCTTAGACAACTAGTATTGGAGCCCACTCGAGAGGGAGCAATATTAGACCTGATTCCCTCAAATGGAGATGGAGAGAGGATCACAGATGTAGAAGTGGGTAGCCATCTGGGAACTAGCGACCATCGAACAGTATGGTTCACAATAAACACAGCAATAGAGTCAAGCCATACAAAGGCAAAGGTACTGGACTTTAGGAGGGCTGACTTTGTCAAAATGGGTGAGTGCCTAAGGAATGCACTAGCAAATGGGCAGGAAGGAGGGGTGGAAGAACAATGGGGAATAATCAGAACTGCCATCACAGAGGTAACACGCCTTTGTGTGAAGCAAATCAACAAAACGATATAAGAAACCACTATGATTCCCAAAGGAAGTGGCAGTGAAGGTTCAAGAGAAAAAGAAAGCATACAGGAAGTACAAGGAATCGCAGAAGGAGCAGGACAGAGAACTGTATCAGTTAAAGCAAAAGGAGGCTGGGAAGGCAGTCAGAACAGCAAAGGCCCAAACCGAGGAAAAGATAGCCAACTCAGTTAAGAAGGGGGATAAAACCTTTTATAGGTACATCAGGACACGAAGGAAGACCAAGGGAGGGATAGTGAGGCTTAATAAAGGGGAGGAGGGTGGGCAGACGGAGACTGTGAAAAGGCAGAGATACTAAACAAATATGTTTGCTCAGTATTTACAAATGAAGAGGGAGGTACATAAAACAAACAGTAGAAACACTCTGGATACAGAAGTTGATACCAGCCAATTTACAGAAGAAAGGGTTCTGAAAAAACTCTTAAAACTGAAGGTGGACAAAGCAATGGGGCCTGATGAGATTCATCCCAAATTCTAAAAGAACTAAGGGTAGAACTAGTGACACCACTGACTTACCCTTTTTAACAAATCATGGGAGGATGGAGTGGTACCCGAGGACTGGAGGAGGGCAGATGTGATTCCCCTTCACAAAAGTGGGAGCAAGGCAGAAGCAGGAAACTACAGACCTGTTAGTTTAACCTCAGTGATAGGAAAATGATGGAATCACTTCTGAAGGAAAGAATTGTCGAGTATCTAGAGGCCAGAGGGCACAGAACCCTAGGCAGCATGGATTCACAGTGGGAAGGTCATGCCAGACAAATCTGATAGATTTCTTTGACTGGGTGACCAAGTAGTAGATCAGGGAGGGGCTGTGGACATGGCCTACCTAGACTTTAGCAAGGCATTTAACACAGTCTCACACAAAGATTAATATACAAGTTAGCCAGCCTGGGAGTGGGTCCCAAGATGACAGCCTGGGTAAAGAATTGGCTGGAGAATAGGACACAGAGAGTAATAGTAAATGGAGTCCGCTCAGAAGAAAGGAGGGTTACTAGTGGGGTACCGCAGGGTTCAGTATTAGGACCAGTCCTCTTCAGTGTCTTTATAAGCGACATTGCAGAGGGACTGGAAGGAAAAGTATGTCTCTTTGCAGATGACACAAAGATCTGCAACAGAGTTGATGCACAGGGTGGGGTGGAAAGGATGAGAAGGGACTTGGCAAGGTTAGAGGAATAGTCAAATGTATGGCAGCTTAGATTCAATGCTAAGAAGAGCAAGGTAATGCACCTGGGAAACAAAAACCCAGGGGAAGAGTACACAGTGGGGGGTGAGATACTGACAACAACAAAAATGGAAAGGGACCTGGGGGCAGTCATATCAGATGGCCTAAAGGTGGGCAAGCAATGTGAGAGGGCAGCAAGGAGGGCTGGGGGGATACTGGGATGCATAGGGAGAGGCATCACCAGTAGAAAACAGTAAGTTATTATCCCTCTGTACAGACAGCTGGTGTCCCCATCTGGAGTACTGTGTGCAGTTCTGGAGACCCAGTCTCGCAAAGACATAGACAGGATGGAAGCTGTCCAGAGCAGGGCAATTAAAATTGGTGCAGGGTCTGCACTGGAAGACATATAAAGAGAGATGAAAGGAGCTTAATATGTATAGCCTCGAGGAAAGGAGGGAGAGGGGGGACATGATAGAAACGTTCAAGTACCTTAAGGGAATCAACAAAGTCCAAGAGGGTAGCATCTTTCAAACAGAGGTGTGCAAGAACAAAAGGGCACAATTTGAAGATAGAGAGGGGGGCAGCTCAGAGGTAATTTAAGGAAGTATTTTTTTACAGAGAGGGTTGTGGATATATGGAACGGCCTTCCGGAGGAGGTTGTGGAGTCAAAATCAGTGGTGGAATTCAAGCATGCATGGGACAGTCATAAGGCCATTCTAGGGGGTGGGGGTAGGAAGAAGTAGGCTGCTGGTTAACTAGGATCTGCAGCTTATCCAGTAGGTAGGGAAATGGGCAGACTGGGTGGGCCAAGCGGTCCTTATCTGCTGTCAAATTCTATGTTTCTAAGCCACTAGTTGTGCCACCCTTGCTGGCTCCATTTTAAGATGTCTCCAAGCTAGCTTGGAGACACCCTGTCTCAACATCAGCTGTCCCGAAGAAGGCAGGTTGTACAGGACTACCAAAATTAATTATTTTCTCACCCAGGAATACTCCAATATTCCTAACTCTTCTGCAGTATACCTTTAAAGTCAGATCCGCCCGAGACAGGATGCTGTGCTAATGATGGACTCATTGACATGAGCCACTTTTCAAATTCTGCCACCTGTCAACTGCCTACATTCTAACCCTCAGATTTCTCTTTCGGTCTGTCAAGACCAGACACCTGGATATTTCGTCCTCATCATCAAGTCAAAGAAGCCTTTATTAATAACAAATACTTAAGTATTTTTCATTTATTTTCATTTGCTGCCTCTTATCAGTGTTATTTTAATAACCGTTCGTTTATTTAGCTAGTTTTGGGTTTTCTCTGTTTCTCACGGTTCTGGATAACCGCTGAGGAACCGAGGTACTTTTAGTTAGTTTAGTTTTTTTTCCTGTTTATTTACTAGTTTCTATAAGTTTTATGTCTTAAAATCTTTGTGTTTTTAGAACCAGTACATTCGGTTCCGAACCACTAATCCCGGTTCTATTTCTATCGGTTCTCAGTTCCGCTTGGTTTCCCCGATCAGTTCCTGAACCGACTGCAACCGATACATTTGTTGGTTTTTGAATCTAAAAACCTTCAGCGTTTTGCAGTTGCGGTTTTTCTTCAGTATGTCAGAAAAACCTAAAAAGAGAACCCGGTTTTAAAAACTGTTGTGAGTGTGGTGAAGTTTTTGGCCAAGGCAGGTAAGAACTCCATTTGTGTTTTCTGCCTTGGTAATTGTGAAATTTGCAAATCTTTTCCTGAAAAGACGTTGGAAAAACATCTGGAGAGATTAAATAAGAAATTGAAGTGTCCCTCTGTGTCTGACCAGCCGAAACCTTCGGGGGCGACGTCACAACTTCTACTGTTCTAGGGACATGGATATGTTGTTCATCCACACTCATTGGCAGGTATCCTTGCCGCTTTAAATCTTGCCGGAAGGTCTTCAGGCTTGCTCCTCCCACCCACCCGGGTGGTATAACTCTCGGCTCCGCCCCATGACGTCAGATCTTCCTTACCGCTTGGAAGCTCAGGTTCCCTCCTTAACGCTCTGCGTTTGAGACTGGTTCCTATTTCTCCGTTTGCGGATTTAAAAAATAAAATTTTGCAAAAAGACTTCAGTCTTCTATCCCTCGCGGCTGCGATGGACAAATCGACTCCCGGTTTTCGGAGATGCCCATGCGGGCAGAAGATGTCTCGGACGGATCCACACTCCACGTGTGTCTACTGCTTAGGCCTTGAGCACGACCCGCAGGCTTGCGACCTGTGCTCATCCTTCTCGGCCTACGTCCTCGAAGACCGTGCTGCCCGATTACATCTGGGCCGTCCCGAGAAGCGTTTCCCTCCGGTGAAGTCCAAGGAGGCCCGGTTGGCGGTGTCCCATGCGTGGTATTTCGCTTAGATCCAGCTCGGCGGATGAGGCCAGCCCTCGAAGAGGGAGGCGGCGGCGGGCGTATCTTCCTCGGCGCGCGCATTTATCCGCTCTCTCTGGGCTCTTCTTACAGGCTTCTTTTAAGGAGCTTTGTCTGTCCCTCTCCACTAAAGGAGAAGGGCTCGTTGGCGGGACCTTATTCTCGGTCCAAAAGAGGACAAGGTAAGTCCCTCCGTCGACGCTCTTGGGAGCGGAAAGGTCCCTCTCCCAGGCCGTCGGCCGGCCGATTCGAACGCTCTGACAAACCCACTGGCCTCGCGGTGTCACCGTCAGGTCAGTTGACGAGACTCCACCGATGAAGCTGAGATTTTCTCGACCCGTTGACGGGCTGTCGCCTTTAGCAGCGAGATTCCCTCTCCCGGTTCCCCGGGAGGTTGAGGATCCCATGGGCTCGCCTGTGCCTCGGTTCCGGAGCCCTGGATGCACCATCGAGGCGAAGGAGTGCGGTTCCGGCGACACCTCCCGCACCGACCTCGGAAATTCCGGGACTCTCGGTCTCGGTCTCGGACCTCTTGGCGGTCAGCGATCCCACCGTCATGGCCCACGGTCTCGGTCTCGGCTTCGCGTAGGCGGCGTCGCCGCTCGTCCTCGTCTCCTCCTCTCGGATGAGGAAGCGGCGTAAGTGCGTCGGCCAGTGCGAGGACCTTATGTTGCAACAGCTCCTCCTGGCGGGGAATAAGCCGACCCGTCGCCTTCCCGGCCATTAAGTGGTTGTCACCGGATCGGCGACACAACCCCTACTTATCCGAGGAGTCCATACCCAGGCGGTTGTTCGGCCAAAACCAGCTGCTCCACCGATTCCGGTGGAACCTCCGCCTCCACAGCCACCAATTGGGGCTCCGACCAAGGATTCTCGGTCGGCTAAGGGTCTACCCCATCGGCTGTCAGTTACCCTCACTCCCGATCGACCTCGGCAGGTGAAGGGTGGCTCAGGCCAGAGCAGCTCTTCGAGGACTCTTCCGAGTCCGAAGATGATTCCTCCTTTTCTCCAAGCGACTGGACTTGGAGTCTTCAGGAGGTCAGTCAATGGGCGATAGCCCGTGCGTCCTTCCTAGGACTACTTGCTCATCTCGGGTCCACGGGATGGGCTCCGAACCCGTTTCAAGCGGGCCAGGTATCCTCACGGAGATTCTGGACCGAGGGATTCCACGGAGGCCTTTCCGGTGGCCGAGGCCATAGTGGGTCCGGCACTGGAGCTTTGGCAGCGCCCTGCTTCCTGCCCTGCGCCTTCGGCCAGGATGGCCAGGAAGTATGCGGTCCCTACTGGTTCCTTGTCCGGTTTTTCGGAACACCCCTCTGCTGAGGGGTTGGTTACCGACAGCGTTTTCCGGCGCGCCGGCAACGCCAGGGATGTGGACAAACCTCCTGACAAGGAGTCCAAGAAATTGGACTATGTCGGGCGAAAAGTCTACGCTGCGTCCTCTCTCGGCCTTCGTCAGGCCAGTTCGGCCGTCCTCATGGCACATTTTTCTCATGCCCTGTTGGGCTCCCTGGATGAGGTCATCCCTCATCTTCCCGCCGATCTGCAGACTACGGTTAAGCAGGTGCGGGACCAGGGCAGGCAGTGGCCAACAGCAGCTCCAGACTGCTTTGGATTTAGGGACTCATGTGCCAGATCGGTGGCGGCCGCGAGTGGCTAGGCGGCCGGGCTTGGCTGAGGATATCCACCTTTACCGGATACCCAGCACAAGTTGGCGGATGTCCCTTTTGGGGACTGACCTCTTGACCCTGGGGTGGAAGGTCACCTGCAGAGGATCGAGAGTCCAATGCTACCTTGGACTCTGTCTCTTCCGCCAGAAGGACAAGGCCGCAAACCACAGCCTAAGCCCTTTCGTCCTTCTGTGCCTCGCGCGCATGCCCAGCAGCGCCAGGGGCCAGCAGGCTCGGCCTTGGCATCCCAAACCCAAGCCGCCGGCTTCCTCTAACAGGAGGCAGGGAGGAAAAGGCCCAGGAGGTCCCTCGGCCGGTCCCTCCTCCAAGCCTGCCCAGTGACGGGCTGAGGGGTGTCGCCCCCATTCCCGTCACCTTATCCCTGGGTCCCCCCGTGGGGGGACGGCTCCGGCACTTCCGTTCCGCCTGGTCCGCTGTTTCCACGGACAGGTGGGTCTTGGAGGTGGTGGGAAGAGGCCTGCCTCTGGAATTCGAGCAGGCACCACCCTTCAGAGCCGTCGCCCCTCGGGGGGCTTCGGGATCCCCAGCCTCACTGACGGCTCGTCGAGCCGACATCGCTCTCCTCCTCCAGAAGGAGGTGATAAGAGAGGTGGTGGACCCTCCTTCAGACCCAGGGTTTGTGTCCAGGTACTTCCTGGTTCCGAAGCGGACGGGGGGCTGGCGCCCCATTCTCGACCTACACGACCTAAACAAGTTCCTAAGGTCTCGAACCTTCAGGATGGTCACTCTGGCTCAGATAATACCATCCTTGGAACGCGGCGTGTGGTTCTGCTCTCTGGACTTGCAGGCGCTTTTTCACGTCCTATCCAGTCCGTCTCACCAAGTTCCTTACTTCCGAAGGAAGGATCCCTCTTGAGTTCCAAGCCATGCCCTTGGCTTGTCTCCAGCTCCCAGGGTCTTCACCAAATGCATGGCAGTGGTGACAGCATTCCCTAGCGGCCGAGGGTCCGGTGCACTTTACCTGGACGACTGGCTGATAGCAGCTCCCTCCAGGAAGGAGGCAGAGTGGTCCAGAAATCTGGCCCTCCAGGTCTGCTCTCAACTGGGCCTCCTTATCAACGAGGCCAAGTCGGAACTCGAGCCGAAGCAGGTGATTCTATTCATCGGGGCGCAGCTCGACTCTCTTCGAGCCAGAGCGCGGCTCCCGGCGGACAGGGCCGAGGTTCTTTCCTCCTTTGCCCGATCATTTCTGGTTGGGCAATTGCGCCCTGCCGGGACTTCCTGCGCCCCTGGGTCTCATGCGGCCTGCACCAGCGTGGTCCGTTGGGCCCGCTGGAACATGCGTCCCTTCAGTGGGACTGGCCAGCCAGTGGTCTGGCAACTGCGATCCTTTGGACCAGCTTGTGTCGGTGACACAGGGATGTGGAACGCTCTCCAGTGGTGGACCGTTCCAGATCATTTGCAGGAGGGCATCCAGTTCGTCCGCCCGAGCCGACGGTCTCTCTATCGACCGATGCCTCTCTGATGGGTTGGGGTGCCCATCTGGGGGAACACCGGGCTCATGGCCTCTGGTCCCCGCGGGAGTCCCGATGCCACATCAACCTGCTGGAGCTCCGAGCGGTCCGCCTAGCTCTCACCGCCTTTGCTCCGTTCCTCCGGGGTCAAGTGGTCCGAGTCCAGACGGACAATACCACGACCATGTACTATCTAAACCGCCAGGGCGGGACGCGCTTCATGCTTCTATGCAAGGAAGCTCTCCGCATTTGGTCACTCGTGCAGCCTGGGCGGATCTCCTAGCCATTCACGTGGCAGGAGCCTCCAACACCCTGGCCGATGCCCTGAGCCGGATAGGGGCTGCATCCCAGGTGGTCTCTCCTGCGGAGGTAGTACAGCATCTGTTCTCCCATTGGGGCACACCTCAGGTGGACCTGTTTGCCTCAGGGAGGCGAGCTGAGCCTGTTCCATGCCCGCCCCTCAGCAGGGCTCGCTGCAGGGGATGCCTTCTCGAGGCAGGACCCCGGCCTCTTCTACGCCTTTCCCCATTTCTCTTGATCCACAAGGTGCTTCTCAAGGCGAGGAGGGACAAGGCAGGTGATTCTGATAGCCCCAGACTGGCCTCGCCAGTTCTGGTACCCAGATCTCCTCAGTCTCAGCTCCAGGACTCCTGGCAGCTTCCAGCTCGCCCGGACCTGCTCTCAGTCAATCAGGGAAGGTGTTCCATCCGGACCTTCAATCCCTGCACCTGACGGCCTGGTTCCTGAGCAGCTAGAGTTCCAGGCCTTGGGTCTTTCCTGACGAGGTCCTCAATGTAGTTGAGGCGTCCCGTAAGGAGTCGACCAGAAAATGCTATGCCTTCAAATGGAAAAGGTTTTCCATTTGGTGTCAGGGCAAGGGCTTGGACCCTTCCTCCTGTTCCTTGGCAAGCATCTTGGACTATTTATAGTCCCTTTCTAGTCAAGGGCTTAGGTCGACGACCCTAAGGGTGCACCTGGCAGCCATCTCTGCTTACCGGGCGCGGGGCCGGAAGCAGTTGGTGGCGCAGGAGAAGGTGGTCTGGCGCTTTTTCAAAGGCCTTGATCACATTTCCCCTCCAGTGCGGGAACCCCCACCTCTGTGGGATCTACTGCTGGTACTGGCAAAGCTCATGGGCAAGCCATTCGAACCTATGCACAGGTGTGCTCTCTCACCTGTCGTGGAAGACCGCCTTCTTGGTGGCTATCACGTCAGCCAGAAGGATGGGAGAGCTCCAGGCGCTTTCATCGAGTCTCCTTACCTGGTCTTCCACAGGGACAAGGTTGTCCTCGCCCCCACCGAAATTCCTTCCGAAGGTGGTGTCGGAGTTTCACCTTAACCAGGTGTTGACTCTGCGGTGTTCTACCCCAATCACACCTCGGAGGCGAATATAGGCTCCATACTCTGGACCCTAGAAGGGCGCTTATTATAAGGAGCGACGGCTGAAATTGGGAGAGGTTCGCCAGCTGTTTGTCACTCACGCTGAAGCCGCGATCTGGCAGACCTGCAGCCAAGCGGACGATAAGCAGGTGGTAACCTCCTGCATAGATCTCTGCTATAAGTTGGCGGGCATGGAGCCTCCCAGAGGGATAAGAGCTCATTCTACCCGCCATACTGCTGCAACGGTGGCTGCTTCCAGAGACGTCCCTATCCAGGAAATCTGCAGGGCTGCTACCTGAAGTCAGCAAACACCTTTATTACCCATTACCACATGGGCCTTGAGTCACGCCCGGGATGCTGGTTTTGGGGCCTCGGTTCTCCAGTCTCTCTCCCAAGTAAGTATTGGGGTGTCGTCTTGCCTCCTCCTCCCGGAGAACTGCTAGAGTCTGCCAATGAGTGTGGATGAACAACATATCCATGTCCTAGAAATACAGGTTACTCACCTGTAACAGGAGTTCTAGGAATGGTATATGTTGTTACTATCCATGCCACCGACTTCCGGCTTCGGACGCGACAACCTGAGCTTCCAGCGGGCCAGATCTGGCGGCCATGGGCTGAGCCGAGTTATACCACCGGGTGGGTGGGAGGAGCAAGCTTGAAGACCTTCCGGCAAGATTTAAAGCGGCAAGGATACCTGCCAATGAGTGTGGATGAACAACATATACCATTCCTAGAACTCCTGTTACAGGTGAGTAACCTGTATTTTCTACCCCTGATACGGGTAAAAGAGACCCTCTGAACTGGCTAGCTCTCCGGTTCCAGGAAAAAAGCACACTGAACCCCTCTGGAAAGGGGACTTCTGTGATGCCTGCCACTGTGTTCTTCCTTCAGAGATTGCACAGGCAATAAAATAATGCAAACTTTGCAAGGTCTGCTGCCTGTGGTTTCACAGTCCCCAGTCCAGACCTCTGCACTCTCCAACCCACCCTCTTTCCTGAGGAGGGGAAGAAGGTGAGCCCATAGAGCCTGAGGTCTCCCCTGAACAAGAGTTTGGCTCCCCTCCAAGGACTATAGAAGATTATTCTTCTCATTTTCCTTTATCAGGAAAATTGCTGATGCCTTGGACATCCCTACCTCTGAAGCAGTAGAGGATGAGGAGGCTGAATATCTGGAAATGAGGAGGCTGACTCCTACTAAAAAAACTCACTCCCCATAAACAAGTTTTTTAAGAGATATATTTTAAAACTCCTCCAAGCTCCTGGGTCTGTCCTCCTTTGGACAAAGGTTGGATAAAAAGTATCAGCTTGACAGAACAGGGGCTGCATTTTTATTTTCACACCTGACCACCAGGGTGGTACGCTGTAGCTTCTGATGACGCAGAAGTCCCTCTGGCTTTCCACCCTCCAGAGAAGGACTCTCGAAAATTGGAAGTATGGCCAAGAAAGGTTACTTGTCAGCCTCTCTGACCATTAGGCAGGCTAACTATCAGGCCTGTGCAGCCCAATACCAGAAGGCTCTCTGGCAATCTGTTCTGGACATGGCTGAGAAAGCACCTTCTCCTCTTTCGCAGACCTAGCTGAAACTGCTAGGTTTTCCTGAAGCTGCCAAATACCAGTTCAGGATGGCAGCAGACAGTAATGAGACTGCTGCAAGGTGGATGGCAAATACTCACGCACAGAGAAGGTTTGCTTGGTTGAGAGCCACAAACCTCACTCAGGATGCCCAGAATAAGAGTCTGGATTTTCCTGTGGGGGCACTTCCCTATTTGGCAGCTATACAGAGGCCTATATGAAGAAGGTGGATGAGTATAAAGCCACCTTCCGTAGCAATTCTGCAAAAGAAAGACCCTCCACCTCCTCAGACATATAAGTAGGGGAGGCAGGGGCAGACAGTTCCATTCCAGGCCTTTTATCAGGCCATGGTCTTCCTCAGGCACCCCAATACCCGCAGCAAGGGTATTTTTAAGGGTAGGGGCAGAAAGGTGCCAGGTGTGGTGCCCAGTCTGGCTCCAATCCAAGCAGGACTCCTGACTTCATAGATCAGGCTGCTTCTCCTTTGCCAGTAGGGCAGGCTGACCCATTTTTCCAGAATTGGAAAACCATCACAATAGACAAGTGGGTTCTGGAGATAATGGGTCAGGGCCTGTCTTTAAGTTTCAAGTCCTCCCCGTTCAAAAAAATCAGAGTTTTTAAACCAGCTTCCCTCATGGAAAGCAAAAGGCTAGAAAAAGAGGTGAAACACCTTCTTTCTCTAAAAGCAGTGGAACCAGTGCCTCTGCATCAAAGGGGAAAAGGACTTTACTCAAGGTATTTCCTCATACCAAAGAAAAATGGAGAGCTGCAGCCTATCTTGGATCTCAGGGTCCACAACAGGTTCCTAGCAAAACCAAAGTTCAAAATGGTAACTTTGTCTCTGATTCTGTCAGCACTCCGAAAAGGAGATTGGCTGGCATCATTGGACCTAAAAGATGCCTATTTCCACATCCCCATAAGCGAGTCTCCCAGAAAGTATCTCGGGTTCAGACTCCTGTCAGGTCATTGTCAGTTCTCAGCTCTACCTTTCGGTCTCACTTCAGCACCAAGGGTTTTCACAAAGTGTCTGGCTGTGGTAGTGGCTCACCTGCGCAGACAAGGTGTCACAGTATTCCCCTGTCTAGACGACTGGCTGGGGATGGGAAATTCCCCACAACAGTTAGCAGAACACCTACAGCTCACTGAGCAGCTTCTGAAATCTCTGGGTTTCCTTTTAAATCTAGAAAAATCTGTTTTTCTTCCTTCCCAAATTCTGCAGTTCGTGGGAGCAGAATTGAATACCATAGTGGGCAGAGCCTTTCTACCCAGAGACAGGGTAAAAAGCATCCTGCAGTTAGCAGGTTCTTTCAGGCTCAGTGTCCCAAGGCCTACAAGGCATTTTCTTCAACTTCTGGGCCACATGGCAGCTGCAACAGGCACAGTGCTGGGCTCCAGGTTTCAGATGAGGGACATCCAGCTTCACTTAAGAGCTCATTGGTGCCAAAGAAAGGATTCACTGTCAAAGCTTGTTCCTGTAACAAAAACATTTATCCAAGCTCTTCAGTGGTGGAAAGAGGAACCAACCTCAGAGAAGGGTTCCTTTCCAAAAGAACTTTCATCAATGGTTCTCACAACAGATGCATCCTTTTTTTTGGGGGTGGCTCATCTAGCAGAGCACACTACCCAGGGCACTTGATCAAGTGCAGAGACTCTCTTACACATAAACTTGTTAGAGCTCAGGGCAGTGTTTCTGGTAATGCAAGCTTTTAAGCCACCTGATACAGGGAAGGATAATGCAAGTCAGGACAGACAACACTACCGCCATGTACTACATAAACAAGCAAGGGGGAACAAGGTCAAGCCTCCTTTGCACGGAGGCTATGAGAATTTGGACCCTGGCTTACTCATCTGGCTCCTCATTACAGGCCATTCATCTGCCAGGCGAAGACAATGTTCTGGCAGATGTCCTGAGCTGAATCAGCCAGGACCATCCCAAATGGTTCCTGAACAGGCAAGTGGTGCAGACCTTATTCAGGAGGTGGGTCACTCCAGAAATAGACCTCTTTGCCTCTCATCAGAGTCACCACTTGCCACAGTTCTGTTGCAGGCCTCCAGTAGGTGGGTATGGTTCCTTTGGATTCCCTTATTCTGGATTGTTCAGGAAATTCCTGTATGCATTCCCTCAATTTCTCTGGTATACAGGGTGCTGTTGATACTCCGTCTCAGCCAGCAACAATGATTCTGATAGCCACAGACTGGGCCAGGCAGCCATGGTACTCCCTATTGCTGTCCATGCCAGTGGACAAACCAATACACCTTCCCAGGAGGCACAGTCTTCGACCTTCAACCAGGGAGGCTCCTGTATGCGAACCTCAAGTCACTCAGGCTCAAAGAGGGCTCTTGAGGACCTAGAGTATGCTAGTTTACATTTTTCTGAACCAGTTATGGATGTCTTACGAGGATACAGGAAATCCTCTACTAAGAAAACCTGTGCTGTAAAGTGGATGAGGTTCTCTATTTTGTGCTCTAGTAGGAGTATAGTGCCAACCGAGGCAGGAGTGCCATCGGTACTGGACTACCTGGTCTACTTACATTCCACAGGCTTGCAGCCTTCTACACTGAAGATTCATTTGGCTTCAGTCTCTGCCTATGCATCTGCAGGCAAGTCTGTTTCTTGGGCATCAAATCCCATATTTAAAAGGTTCTTCAAGGGCCTTTCTCATACGTTTCCACCGGTGAGAGAACCGGTGCCGGCTTGGGACCTTAATATCTGCATTGCCCAACTCATGGTCCCTCCCTTTGAGCCTATGTTTTCAGCACCATTGAAGTATGTCACATGGAAAACAGTGTTTCTAGTGGCCATTACTTCAGCTAGATGGATTAGTGAGCTCCAAGCTTTATGCATTGAAAAGGACTACATTTCCTTCCACAGGGATAAGGTAGTACTACAGACAAATAGGAAATTCCTTCCCAAAGTGGTTTTAGACTACCACTTGAACCAATCTGTCACTTTGCCAGTGTTCTTCACTGACCATTCTTCTTCTGGTGAACGGAGGCTGCATAGCCTGGATGTCAAGAGTTTTGAGCCACTACATGACAGGCACTAAGCCCCATAGGCAGGACAGAACACAAATTTTCTTCACTTATGGGGATGTGGGAAAGGGAAATCCAGCATCTAAAATGCCCATTTCTTGTTGGATTGTCCAGTGTATCCAATTTTGCTATTCAAAGGTGGGCAAGGAAGCTCTAGCAGGGCTTATAACCCACTCCGCAAGGGGTACAGCTGCAACACTGTCAGCTGCTAGGGATGTACCCTTGGTGGATATCTGTAAAGCAGCAACCTGGCGAACAGTACATACATTTGTCAAGCATTACAGCTTGGATGCGCAGGCTAGGGCTGATGCCAGGTTTGCTACAGCTGTCCTGCAGAGCCTGTTTCTAAAAGAGGTTCTTCCCGCTTCCTAAGGTACTGCTTTTTAGTGTGCAGAAGAGTTGGGAATATCGGAGTATTCCAGGGTGAAAAGAAAGTTTTACCATAGTAACCTGTTTCTCCCAGGGATACTCCAATATTTATAACTCTCCCACCCTGCCTCCTCGCTTAAGAACAAGTGGCCTGTATTCCGTGCTGTACCTTAGTGTTTGCATGCCACATTCTACTTTTATTGGAACTTGTTCTTTGGTTTTTCTTTTCAGGTGATTCTGACATAGGAGCTTGTGGGATTGTTTGATAATTTATATTTCCTCCAGTTGGAGGTTTGGGTGGGGAATTTTTAAGTTACATTTTATATATTTTAAATTTTGGGCCCTGTCTTTCCAGCGTCCACGAAATCTGAAGGTTAGATTGTAGGCATTTGAAAAGTGGCTCATGCCAATGATTCCATCATTAGCATAGCATTCTATCTCCGGGCAAATCTGACCTTAAAGGTATACTGCAGAAGAGTTATGAATATTGATATCCCTGAGAGAAACAAGGTTACTATGGTACGTAACTTTTTCTTTTGGGAGAACACCCAAAAGGCTGACTCTGTGGTCTCCACGGCAGCCCATGGTGGGACAAACCGCCTCGCGATGAGCTCACAACCCCCAGATAAGGAATCCCAACAACCTGGGCCAATTTGGTCACAAGATTTACTCCTCTGTCACCTGTACCATAAGTTTGCTGAATTTCCTGGTACATATGGTGTAGTGTTAAAAGTCCTTACGGCAGAAAGCCCTGGAGTTGGCCCAAAAACAGCCCGACTCCCCCCAGAAGTCAGAACTGTTAGATGTCGTCCAGTCGAGCCTGGAAGTGTGAAAGCACATTTTACAGTCTTCCCTTGACTCTGCGGACACTGCAGCTAGAGCAGCAGCCACCGGCGTCTGCCTGAGGAGATGCTCCTGGCTTAGGGTTTCCGGCTTCAGACTGGACCTCCAGGAAGCCATCCTGGATGCCCCCTTCCATGGGTCTGTGTTATTCGAGAGGACTCCTAGAAAATTATCACAGTCCTTCAGGAGTCTGGCAAAGCAATCCAAGCCATGTATCGGATGTACAAATCGAACCACACCCAGCAAGACGGGGTTTTTTCATCGCCCCATGGGTCAAAGATCCAAGGGGCAACAAGCAAGAGGGCACTTCAAGCATAAGGCCCCTCACAACCCTCAGGTACCACGGGACCTCAACGCTAGGTCCCTCCTAGGTCGCCCAGCCCACTCCCGGAGCTTCTGCCTGACTCCTGCATGGCCCCCATCTCTGGCAGAGTCCCTGGGGAAGTGGTAGAGGGTTGGTTCTCTCTGTTTAGAGGGATGGACCAAAGTAACATCAGACACCTGGGTCCATTTAGATAGCAGAAGAGGGGCATGCAGTGGAGTTCCTGTGGATGCCTCCAGACAACACTCCTGTCCCTTCCATCTTCTCCCCATCCCACACTGCCTTCATCCATGAGGAAATTCAGACCCTCCTGGAAAAACAGGCCATAGAACCTGTTCCCCCTTCCCGACTGGGGAGAGGGTTCTATTCCCACCTTTTTTTTAATCTTCTTTTTCCCCTCTGATCACCGTTGACTGAGACTTCCTCAGACGACCAGCTTTGTCCCGCCCAACATGAACACCCCCTACACTGAACCCCCAGGACCTACCTCCCCCACCGGGGTGGGGCCATGACCACTACACTGGTGCTCCATCCATCAGGCAGGCTGCAGGTAGTCCAAGGGTCGTAGAATATCAAGGGACTAGGCAGGCGGGATCTGGCAGTGGGAGTGGGGCCATCATCATCTACTCGGCCAACAGGGTGTTTTCTTTGTTCATGAGTGTGATTGTGACCCCGAAAGCGCGGACGTGCAGTGACGTCCAGCGCAAGCTGAGCGTGCTCCCACACCCCTCTTGCGGATGTCCGCCATCTCCTCAACCCCTGCATGCGCTACTCCCTGGCTGTTGCACTTCAGTCTCAGTTGCTGCTGCTGGGCAGTTCAGTATCTTCTCCTCCCTGGCCAACCCCCAGCAGCCCACATTGTTCCCAACCCTGGGTCACTGGCGTGGTGTGAGGTATGGCGTCCAGCGCCACTGGGCCTGTTCCCACTTCTTCTTGGTCTCCAAGATGAAGGAGGGATCTCTGTGCCATCCTAGACCTAAGCCTCCTGAACAACATCGAGTACAAGAGGTTCGGGATGGGGACCCTGCAGAGCCTCCTCCCCATGCTTCATCAAGGACATTGGCTTTGTTCCCTCGATATGCAGGATGCCTACCTCCATATCTTGGTACTCCCTGCCCACAGGAGGTTCCTGCGATTGTCCTTCCAAGGGAAGCATTACCAGTTCGGGCCTTGCCTTCTGCCTTTCTTTGGCACCATGCATGTTCACGAAGTGCCTTGCAGTGGTGGCGTGGCTGTCAGAAGATGTGCCATTACCTCTACCCACACCTGGACGACTGGCTTCTGATAGCCCCTCAACAGGGACCAGCTACTGTCTGTCCTGTCAGAAACCTTCCAGCTGTTCAAAGATCTAGGCATCACACTGAACATCAGAAAGTTGTCTCCTTGGCCCAGCCAACATCTGCAATACATAGGGGCCATTTTGGACACCTCACAGGAAATGCCCCCATAGGGCAGCCCGGCTTGAGCACTGGCTCAGAGGGTCTCCTCCCTTCCTGCCAAGTTCCAGCCTGGACTATGCTCCTGCTGCTCAGCCACATGGCAGCAGCCATAGTGACGGCCCCATGAGCACGAGTATACATAAGAATTCCCCAGCGAACTCTGAGTTCAGTAGGACCAACTGGCAGACGAGCTCTATCAGCCCATTCTGATCGCCAGAGCAGTGACTCAGACCCTTTCTTGGTGGCTGACTACTCTATTTGGAGCTGGGAGTGCCGAACCAGAAGAGCTCTCCGCAACAAATCTTGATGACAGACCCATCAGGTTTAGGATGGGGAGCCCATTTTGGGATCGACAGACCCAAGGTTCCTGGTCTCCGTGGAATGAAACCTGCATTCAACGCTCTGAGATGAGAGTAGTCTTTATGCTCCCCAGACGTTCTAAACAGACCTTCTTCCGGGCCCTGTTGATTTAGACGGACATGTCCATCATCTTTTACATCAACAAACAAGGGATGGACCCACTCCTATCCTCTCTGTCAGGAGGCTATCAGAGAATGGCTTTGGGCCATAGACCATGGTTTGTCCCTCACTGTGGTTCATGTTCCAGGAGTTCAAAACACCTTGACTGATGGACTCAGCTGATCTCTGTCAAAGGTCCACAAGTGGGAGCTCCTACAGTCTGTAGTGGAGGACCTATTCGAAAGATGGGGGCGTCCAGATCTAGACCTCTTCGCATCCCCGCCAACCAAACTGCCCAATTTCTCTGCTCGCTAGAACCAGGGCCTGGTGTTTTCTGGTGAGACACGTTGTCTCTTCTGCAGGAGGATTTCATGGCTTTCTCCCTTCCCTGTCCTCCATAGGGTCTTCCTCAAACCGCGGGCGAGAGTGCGGACATGATCCTACTTGCTCCACTCTGGCCCCGCAAGATTTGGTTCCCACTACTGCAGCAACTTGCTGTGGAACCTCAGAGTTCCCCTGCCCCTGTCTTCACACTTGCTGTCCCTGGAGCAGGGTGCCTTGGTCCATCCGGATCTCAGATCTCTACATCTCTGCATGCCTGGCTTCTACAAACATAGTCACGACCAGCTTCGGTGTTTGCCAGAGGGTCACTGAGGTCTTGATCACGACTCGAAAACCTTCCAGTAGGGCTACTTATGCCATAAAATGGAAGCATTTCTATCTATGGGCTTCCGCCCGTGGCCTGGACCCATTCACCTGTCCAGTCAGCTCTGTCTTGGAGGACCTCCTTTCCCTCTCTGACTCCGGTCTCCGCTACTCTTGCATTAAGGTGCACCTTTCGCTGATTTCAGCCTGTCATGTACCTATGGAGGGCAGATACGTTGCCCAACTGGACTTGCCCCACACTTTTGTGCGTGGCATGCTGCATCTAAAACCCCCATCAGGGACCCTGTTTCCTGGCACCACCTCTGTTATTTTTCCGCCATCGACCCGCTCATATCGGCTCCACGGACGCCTCCTGCTTCCAGTTGACTGCCATTTTTCGCGCTTCGTGCAGTTAACATTTTTTCTTCTGAATTACGAATTCATCACGTGTCTTCCCAGACATCTTTCTCTTCAGAGCGGTGGAAATCAAAGTGTGCGTGCAACAAGCAGATCCCAGCAAAAGACGGCAGTTCAGCCTGCCTTCTTTGCCTTGGCCCCGGCCACAGGCTGGATGACTGCCCGCACTACCAAGGCTTCAACCGGAGGACCAGGCTCCGTCACTTGAACACTCTGAAAGCATACCTCCTCAAACAACAAGTGGCCACCATGCAGAAGACCCAGTCGGGCACAACTCGCCTTCTTCCATGTAGGATTCCTTCTCCAGAGAGAAGAAATCTAGCAGGAAACACCATCATTGGGACAAGAAAGGTCCAGGTCAGAGTCCGTCCTAGATCCCACCACAAAACATCCAAGTCTTTGACCTCTGGCGTGAGGTCATACTCTCCCCCTCCCCCAAGTCTCTCTGGCTGTCCTGGTTTCACAATTGAGGAAGCCCCCTGCCTCTTCTCTGGCACATGGTGGAGAATCCTTTGGGCTCTGGCTTTCTCAAGCCCCCATGTCTCTGGCTGTCCAGCCCCACAAGCAGTTGCTAGGGTCTCAGTCAGTAGGACAGGTGCATTCTGCGTCAGGCAGCAGGTCGGATCCTGCTGTCCACAAGAGCACAGTTCACAGGTTATCCAACAGGGTGGCGGGGTCAGACGACTCCAGGAGATGCCAGGATAGTGAGCACCAGAAAAAGCATCACTTGCCTTCCAGGAGGTCATCTGCCGAGGCTTCGGTCAGATATCGGGCCTCATTGCCCTCTGACTTCACTGTGGAGCCAGGCAAGTCGCCGCCAAAGCTGCTGTCTGCTCCACAGGGCCTGGTTTAGAACCAGACTCCAGACCAGACATCGGGGCGGAAACCAAGACCGGGTGCCACCTCCTCCTAGGAGCCTGAAGATCTGATATCTGAGCACCCAACACCAGAGGGACAGTCCCACAAGGGCCGACATCAGATAAGAAAGTTAAGTCAGATCCAACGCCAGAGGACAATGTACCACAAGGGCTGATGCCAGACGCCCCTAACCCGACTCCAGCACCCCAGCCAAGCCCTGTCGTCCCTTTGGTTGAGGTTGGGTCCTTGTTTACAAGCTGGTGGAATACCATAAAAGGGGACCTTTTGCCTAGGTCACTGGAGCCAGCCCCCAACCCCACAAGGACCCCAGCCCCACCTAGACAGCCTCCCTCCACCCCCGATGCCAGACCGATGTCAGGGAATGAGAAACATGGGTCACGTGTATGTCGGCGGCACAATCGCCACCTGTCCAGATCCTCCTCCAGGGGACAGCCCTATACATCTTCAGAAGGATCGTCTGGAGGCTCCTCCTTCTGTGACTCCTCTGAAGATGACCATCACCAAACCATAGGAGAGATTCCCCAAGATCCCCTACGGATAACTCTCATTCCTGGATATAATGAGGCATATCCAGTTCTTAAACCAATTGGAGACGGAGGAATTAGCCCTGAGAGACGCCGTTTGGCAAAGTTCCTAGGGGCCACTGACTGCAAACCTATGGTCATTCCTCCCTTAGTGGAACCCTTCCAGGTTGTCACAGAAATTGCCTGGAAGCACTCCTTCATGACCTCAGCAGTCCCTAAAAAGGCTGACTGACTCTATAGGACACAAGGGGAGAACCACATTTGAGTGAGCAGCCTAAGGCAGACTGTGTGATCCTCAGGGCTGCCCATTGGAGGGCCCAACAGCCGAAGCATGTGAGCTCCCAGCCACCGGATAAGGAGTCCAAGAAATTGTATCATTTGGGCCACAAGATATATTCCTCGGCCACCTGTACTGTCGGGTCCCTGAATTTTTTGGCACCCATGGTGATGTATCAAAAATCACTGTGGAGTAAGGCTATGGACCTGGCTAAGAATCAGCCAGACTCAGCAGATACTGCCGCCAGCATATTTCTAAGGCGGCACTTCTGGCTCAGGGTCTCAGACTTCTCCAGGACCTTCAAGATGCCATACTAGATGCCCTTTTCAGGGTCTGGTCCTTTTTGGGCCGGAGGCCAATATGTTGATTACTGGCCTGCAGGACTCGGCGGGGGCAGCCTCGGAGGTACACAACATGTACAAATCCGAACCAGCCACATCCAAACGCTGCTCATTTTGTAAGCAGCAGGGCCAGCAAGGAAGGAGACAGCAACACAGAGAGGGTTACAAGAGAAAGGGTGCCTCTCCCATCCGTAGGAGCTCAGGGACCCAAGAGCACCAAGAACGCCATCGCTCCCTTGCCCTCTCCAACAACCTCAGCATGACTTCCTGCCGACCCTCCTTCCTCCAGTGGAGTTACAGGGGGAGGCAGTAGGTGGAAGATTCTCCCTCTACCTCAACGGCTGGTCCAATATCACCACGGATTAGTGGGTGCTCCAGATAGAAGAGAGGGGTTATGCCCCGGAATTCACCCAGATCCCTCCAGACAACCCATCTGTGCCCTCCCGTTGCTCCCCATCCCATGCAGGTTTTATCAGGCAGAAATCCAAGCCCTCCTGAGCAAGAGAGCAATCCAAGCAATGCCACTGTCTCAAGGAGGAAAGGGACATTACTCCCACTTCTTCCTCATCCCAGAAAAAGACTGGGGACCTTCGTCCCATCCTGCACCTCAGTCAACTGAACACTTTCATCGAATACAAAAGGTTCAGGATGGTGGCACTACCGGGATTGCTACCCATGCTTCACCAAAGGGATTGGCTCTGCTCCCTGGACATGCAGGACACCTACATGCATATAAAGATCCTGCCGTCCCACAGAAAGTACCTCCGCTTTACCTTCCAGGGAGAGCACTACCAGTTCAGAGCGCTACCATTCGGCCTTTCTTCGGCACCCAGGGTGTTCACCAAGTGCCTGGTAGTAGTGGCAGCAGCTCTAAGGAGGCAGGGGCATTATGTCTACCCCTCCCTCGACGACCGGCTACAACAGCTCCCACAATAGTTCATCTGTGTTGCTGTCTGGAAGACGCCTTTCTCCTGTTCCAGGATCTGGCAGTGACCTTAAACCTTCCCAAGTCCTCCCCCAGCCTACCCGGAGGTTATAATACATAGGGGCCGCTTGGACACAGTCCAAGCGAGGATCTTCCTTCCCTCAGACAGGGCAGATCGACTAAGGGCACTGGCTCAGAGTGCCTCCACAAATCAGGTTCCAGCAAGAATGGTGTTACAGCTGCTAGGCCACATGGCATCCACTATCGTAACTGTTCCCTTAGCTTGTCTGCACATGAGGGTTCTCCAGTGGAGCCTCAGGGTTCAGTGGGACCAGCACTTGGACGACCTCGAACAGCCAGTCCAAGTCTCCAGGGCAGTACGCCAGACTCTGGAGTGGTGGCTCACCCTTCCCGGTTAGAACTGAGCTCCTTCCAAAACCTCAGTCCTCAGCAGATCCTGACAACGGATGTCTTGGGACTAGGATGGGGTGCACATTTCGGAGTCCACCAGACAAGAGGGACTTGGACCTCTGTGGAACCCGACCTCCACATAAACGTGTTGGAGATGAGACATTCATCGGGGGTAGGATTGAGGGAAAGCATATCTGCTGCAAGAGTTCTTCTCGAAGATCTACTGTTATGGTAAGTTCTTACAAAACTGTACTATCTCACTTCGAGACAGAACTCTTGCAGCAGGTAATACCATTAGGACTGAGTCCCAAGCAGTACAGGGATACAAACCAGGTCAGAAGGGTGGTGGGTTATGCAAGATAATAAACCACTGGTACTCCTAAGAGAGTAGTCCCTGGAGGACGGCTAGGCCAAAACCTGCTCTCCTCCGTGAAGCAATGTCCAGACTGTAGTGTTTTATGAAGGTGTGGACTGAACTCCAAGTAGCAGCTGCACAAAGATCTGCTGCTGAAAATATTCCTTAGGGATGCAAAGGAAGTGGCAACACCCCTAGTGGAGTGACCTTTAACCAGTTCTGGTAAAGGTTTGTCGTGCTTCTGGTAACAGCACACTATACAACTGACCAACCATTTGTAAAGTCTGTTTAGTCACTGGTGCCCCTAACATTCGTTGGGCAAAGGAGACAAACAACTGGTCTGTCTTTCTCGAAGACTGAGTGCGATCTATGTAGAAACAAACAATTTTGTGAACATCCAGAGTATGCAACAGGGCACTGGCTCAGAGAGTGCCCTCCACAAATCAGGTTCCAGTCAGAATGGTGTTACAGCTGCTAGGCCACATGGCAGCTGCTATCGTAAGTGACATTGCAGAGGGACTGGAAGGAAAAGTATGTCCCTTTGCAGATGACACAAAGATCTGCAACAGGGTTGATACACAAGATGGAGTAGAAAGGATGAGAAGGGACTTGGCATGGTTGGAGGAATGGTCAAATATATGGCAGCTCAGATTCAATGCTAAGAAGTGCAAGGTAATGCACCTGGGAAACAAAAACCCAGGGGAAGAGTACACAGTGGGGGGTGAGATACTGACAACAGTAAAAATGGAAAGGGACCTGGGGTAATTATATCAGATGACCAAAAGGTGGGCAAGCAATATGAAAAGGCAGTAAGGAAGGCTGGGGGATACTGGGATGCATAGGGAGAGGCATCAATAGTAAAAAAAAAAAAAAAGTTATCTCTCTGTACAGACAGTTGGTGAGACCCCATCTGAGTACTGTGTGCAGTTCTGAGACCCCATCTCTGCAAAGACACAGACAGAGGGAGGCTGTCCATGGAGGGCAACAAAATGGTGCAGGGTCTGCACCAGAAGACACCTGAAGAAAGACTAAAGGAGCTTAATATGTATACCCTTGAGGAAAGAAGGAGAGGGACATGATAGAAACGTTCAAGTACCTCAAGGAATCAACAAAGTGCAAGAGGGTAGCATCGTTCAGAAAAGAAATGTCAAGAACAAGGGACAATTTGAAGATAGAGGGGGACGGCTCAGAGGTAATGTGAGGAAGTATTTTTCACGGAGAGGATTGTGGATCCATGGAATAACCTCCCTGAGGAGGCCGTGGAGTCAAGAACAGTGGGGGAGTTCAAGAATGCATGGGACAGACATAAGGCAGTCCTAGTGGGGGGTAGGAGGAAGTAAGCTGCTGGTTAATTAGGATCTGCAGCTCATCTGTTAGGTAGGAAAATGGGCAGACTGGGTGGGCCAATTGGTCCTTCTCTGCTGTCAAATTCTATGTTTCTATGTTAGGCACTATAGTCTGAACATTGCCTCTCAGTCGAGGCGGGCTTGACCTTGCTGTCCTTCAGGACTCCTCTCATGAGGGCTCTCACCTTATATGACACCACAACCCTTCTGACCAGGGTCTCTTCTGTACTGCTTGGTACTCGGTCCTTATTGTGTAGCCTGCCTGTAAGAGCTCCAAACTCAAGTAAGATAGTACAGTTACGTAAGAACTTACCGTAACAGTAGATATTCGAGAAGAGCTCTTGCAGCAGGCACTGCTTTCCCTCCCTCCTTCCCCCTGGTCTCTCTTTCCTTTGTTTGGGAACAGTCGAATCCCCTTGGTTCTCTGATTCTTTTCACTTAGCTGGGTTTCCGGCGGGAGAACTGAGGTGGGGCTGGGGACTGCCCCTTTATACTATTAAACGATGTCGGAGGTGGTCCATTGTCAGGGGGCAGTCCCCGCTGTATACTACTAGCTAGAATTTTTCCGTGGGATCCTAGTGCCTGGCGGCATAATACTTATGTAGCCTACTGCAAGAGCTCTTTTCAAAGATCTACTGTTATGGTAAGTTCTTACGTAACTGTACTTTCTGCCATTAGTTTTAATTAATAAACCAGAATGAAGGAACACGGGTCGAAAGTTACCAGATTTTGATCTGTATTGGCATATAAAGTGCAAGAGTACAATAAATGTGTTGGGGTATTGAACAGTAATCTCCTCTACCAACCCAATTGGAATACTATTGAAAAGGACTTCATGGAAAGCAAACACATTGATCTAAGATCCCTTATGTTCCTCAAGCCTATTTTAAGCAAAAACCCCACCAAAACCTAATAATCCTAGCTTCTGTAAGATGAATTAAGCAAGTGACTTCTTTGTTCGCACTTAAATTTGAGGTAACCCTAATATTAAAATTGATTGTATGTATCAAATATAAGATAGCCCTGACCGAAAACAGGTAATTTATCATCACTTGTGAGTTCATAGGTTGCTTCAGGCGTAGAAGACATGCATCCATATAGCTCGCTGATTTATTAACAATACCCACTAATACCTTTACTAATCAAGTAAGAATCCAACTTATTTTTAAAGGTATTCATAGTAGGACTTGACACTACTTCACTGGTAGTGAATTCCAAATTCCTGTTATTCTTATGGTAAACCAATTTCCCTTTTTTTTTAGTGTTATATTTATCTTTATACAGTTGGTAGGAATGTGACCTAGTATTGTAAATTTGTTTTTTAATATTTATATCCAGTTGTTCCCGTAGTTGCTCATCACGAAGTACTCTGTATATTTGACACATGTCTCCGCGTAGTCTACGGTACTCCAAGGAAAATAATCCAAGTTTTTCCAATCTCTGATCATATTCCAAACCCTGAACCTCCTTCATGCCTTTTGTTGCCCTTCTCTGCACCCTCTCCAGGGCAGCTACGTCCTTCCTATAGCCTGGTGCCCAAAACTGGGCACAATACTCACATGGGACGCACCAGTGAGGTGTACAGTGGCAGCAACACTGCCTTTTCATGGCTTCGATGTGTTTACGTATACAGCGTTGAATACCGCTTGCCTTCCTTATCATCTGGATGTATTGTTGACCAAATTTTAATTCATTATCTACCATTATTCCTAAATCCTTTTCATCCTGTACAATCCTTAATTCCTTATTGGCTAGTCTATATTTAAAATGTAAGTTGTTCCTGCCCAAGTGCATAACAACACACTTTTCTATATTGAATGATGAGCCCTTAATGCTTGCCCATTCTTCCAATTCTATAAGTGCTGTCTGCAGCATAGTGGCTTCATTTATATTGTTGACTGATTATCCCAGCCGTGTGTAATCCCATAAACCTTCCTAGCCATACTTCATTACTTACATTCATATTAGAAATGTATATATTAAAAAGGCACGGTCCCAACACCGAACCCTGCGGTATTCCACTCGACATCTCAGCCCACTCAGAGCATACTCCCCTCACACATACCCTCTGCCTTCTGTCTCCCAACCATGACTCCACCCAAGAAGAGTTTTTCATGTACTCCTATTTCCTTGAGAGCTCCTATTAATTCAACATGCGGCACCTTGTCAAATGCCTTTGCAAAGTCGAGGTAAACAACATCCACTGAATTGCCTAAATCCAAGGCTTTGCTGACCCTGCCATAAAATTCCAAAAGATTTGTCTGGCACAATCTGCCCTTGGTAAACCCATATTGCGACCTGTCTGTAATACCATTAATACTCATAAAGTCAAGGATATATTCTTTGATAATAGATTCCAAGATTTTCCCTAAGACCGAAGTCAGACTGATTGGGCGGTAATTTTCAACTTGTTGATGAGATCCCTTTTTAAATATTGGTATGATAAGGGCCTGTCTCCAGTCATCAGGCACATCAGATGTATCCAGGGATTTTGGAAGATATAGGTTACTGGCCATGCTAATTCATGTGCCAGTTCCTAATACTCTTGGGTGTATCCCATCTGGACCTTGTGCTTTATTAGGGTTTATATCCTTAAGTCGCTTTAGTACATCAAGAATGTTTAATGTAATGGTGGAACCCTGTGTCATATTTTGCTGTTCTGTTTGTATTGGCTGGGCTTTATTAAAACAGATGCAAAATAAGATTACATATCTGCCATTTCCTGATTGTCTGAGGTTACACCCATCTGGGTCCTTCAAAGATGTAATACTGCTGTTGGCAGAGTTTCACAATTCACTTGTGGTGTCACTCATGAGTTGTGGTCGAGACCCCTTATACTTGAAGATAAAAGCAGGGATACTGAGCGAATACTTCTGCTCAGTATTCAAAAAGAAGAAGGAGGGAGGTACCTAATACAGTCAATAGAAGCACTCTGGATGGGTGGGTTGATCGCAGTCCTTTCACAGAACAAAGGATTCTGAAAGAACTGTAACTGAAGGTGGACAAAGCAGTGGGGTCTGATAGAATTCACCCCAGAATTCTAAAAGAATTAAGGGAAGAACTAGTGACACCACTGACTAGCCTTTTTAGCAAATCATGGCAGTATGGTGTGGTATCTGAGGACTGGAGGAAGTTGGATGTGATTCCCTTTCACAAAAGTGGGAGCAAGACAGAGGCAGGAAACTACAGACCTGTCAGTTTGACCTCAGTGGTAGGGAAAATGATGGAATCACTTCTGAAGGAAAGAATTGTTGTGTACCTAGAGGCCAGTGGGCCACAGGACCCAAGGCAGCATGGATTCACAGTGGGAAGGTCATGTCAGACAAATCTAATTGATTTCTTTGACTGGGTGACCAAAGTAGTAGACCAGAGAGGGGCTATGGACATGGCCTACCTAGACTTTAGCAAGGCATTTGACACAGTCCCACAAAAGATTAATAAACAAATTAGCCAGCCTGGGAGTAGGTCTCAGGGTGGTAGCCTGGGTAAAACATTGGCTGGACAACAGGACACAGAGGGTAATAATAAACTGAGTCCACTCTGAAGAAGGGGTTACTAGTGGGGCACCTCAGGGTTCAGTACTAGGTCGGTCCTTTTTAATTTCTTTATAGGTGACATTGCAGAAGGACTGGAAGGAAAGGTATACCTCTTTGGAGATGGCACAAGATCTGCAGCAGGGTTAATGCACAAGGGGGAGTAGAAAGGATGAGAAGGGACTTGGCAAGGTTGGAGGAATGGTCAGAAGTACGGCAGCTTAGATTCAGTGCAAAGAAGTGCAAAGTATTGCACCTGGGAAACAAAAACCCTGGGGAAACGTACACAGTGGGGGGAGAGGAGTAGTAACAACAACAAAAATAGAAAGGGTCCTGGGGGTAATCATATCAGATGACCTAAAGGTTAGCAAGCAATGTGAGAAGGCAATAGGGATGGCTGGGATGTATAGGGAAAGGCATCACCAGTAGAAAACAGGAAGTTATCCTCTCTACAGACAGTTGGTGAGACCCCATCTGAGTACTGTGTCCAGTTCTGAGACCCCATCTCCGCAAGGATATAGACAGGATAGAGAGTCCAGAGGAGGGCAACTGAAATGGTGCAAGGTCTGCAACAGAAGCCATACGAGAGAGACTAAAGGAGCTTAATATATACTGTATACCCTTGAGGAAAGGAGAGGGTGGACATGATAGAAACTTTTAAGTACCTCAAGGCAATCAGCAAAGTCCAAGAGGGTAGCATCTTTCAGAAAAAGAGATGTGCAAGAACAAGGAGACACAATTTGAAGATAGAGGGGGGATGGCTCAGGGGTAGTGTGAAGAAGTATTTTTTCACAGAGAGGGCGGTGGATGCATGGAGCAGCCTTCCTAAGGAGGTTGTGGGGTTAAAAACAGTGGGGCAATTCAAGAATGCATGGGACAGACACAAGGCAATTGTGGGGGTAGAAATAAAAAGGGTGTTGGTTAACTAGGATCTGCAGCTTATCCAGTAGGTAGGGAAATGGGCAGACTAGGTGGGCCAAGCGGTCCTTATCTGCCATCAAAGTCTATGTTTCTATAAACTGCATCTTTTGAGTCAGGCTGTTGCATATCCCATATTTATTTTGAACTATGCACTATGCCTTTTAGATGATGACAGACTTCGAACTCCATGTCCATAGGGAAGCCTTATAGGTTAAATGCCTTGGGGTAGCAGCAGTGTCTCACTCCCTGCTTTGGCATGTTGTCTGATTATGCTCTTTTTATTTCACTTTATGCCACCCTCTAGTCTTCAGCACCTGCCTCCTTCAGGAAAACCCAAGACCCTGTGCTCCTACCAGTGAGCTCTCTCCTCCATCGAGCTGTGGCTTACCCCCCGCCCAGTGGGGCGAGGTGGGGAATTTGTCCCAGAGTCTTTCTTTTAGCCAGAAGATGCTTTCCAGCAGTGGTGCTGGGCCCAGAAATACTGGAGTCTGTCAACGATGGGGCCATTTTCCATGTTACTCCCCATGTCCATGTGCCAGTGGCACACCAGCTGCAGGCCCAACCAGAGGTCTTACTCTCATTCTGCTTAACGCTGTGTTGCCATCTGTGGTCATCCAGATAGCAACACTGCAGCGATGATGCCCCCCTCTTCCTTGAGGAGAGCTTCCTCTGGGATGCTTAGTCCTTCACCCTGGCCAGCCCTCCGATGGCCCAAACTTGTTTCCAAATCCAGGTCGCTGCAGTCTCAAGCAGTAGTACCACCCTCGTCCAATAGACCGCCCTGATTTTGCTTTTTGATGTATTTTTGTTGTATCTTGATTTTCATGTACCTTTGCACATTAAAATTGCCTTTTAATTGGAGCTGTCTGGGCAGTTATTAATGTCAGCGATTCAGTAAGTAGCACACTCACTTCTGGGGCCAGACAGTTGGAACGTAGTGGGTAATAGCCACACTCCATGTATTTGGGATAATACCCATGACTGACTCTGTAGTGCAGTACAAGGGGAATTCTGCACTGTGAAGGCACCGTCCATTGGATGAGATGTTAAACCAGGGTTCCTTCTGCCCATCTCTGGTCATTGTCCGGATGGAAGATGTGAGGATCCAGTGGCGCTTATCAAAGAAGAGCAGGGTAGTTTCCCCCATGTCATGGCCAGCATTCCCCCATCAATAAAACTGATCCATGTAACCTGCCTCCCCAGGACGCACCTGGAGTTAGCTGTCACAGTTCGTGTGCCTGTCCTGATCAAAATTTATAAACCGATAAATCGTTTTCTAGAACCTTGCTTAAATTGTTCCAGCACTTGGCTGTCCATGATGGCTAGGAAGGTGTTGCCTCTAGCAACTGCCTTTCAAGAGCTTGGCACATCTTTGGGATCAGAGGATTATATCTACAGCTGTATAGAATAGTGTGCTGGGAGGAGGTCTAGGTGCCATCCTGTCTCTACAAAATACTTGAAAGTACCACCTCTTGTTGGTACTCAGTCCTCCTTGATCAAATGACCTGAAAATTTATGTAGCCTAGTCTAGATTTCTTATTACCATGTAGCAAAGATTTTATTAATTAACCCATCCTTTGCCCTGTGTTTCTTTTTAAACTAGAACAGAAGATGATTCAAGTGGAAGAGATCACAAGGACAGAGATCTTGACAGGGAGCAAGAGCGAGAGAGACGGCAGTGGGAAAAAGAGAGACAGCGACGCCAAGAGGAAGAGCGTCGGAGGCAGAGAGAGCGTTACGAGAAAGATAAGACTTCCAAAAGAAGAGAGGAGGAGGTTAGGAAAGAAAAAGATCAAGCGAAGGATAAAAGCAAGAAACCAGAGAACATGGATTCCACATCAGTTCAGGATAAGTCTGAAAAAGCTTCTAAAGAAGACAAGAAGGAAGAGTCCACTAAAAAGGATCGTATAAGGAACAAGGTGACTCACTTTTTATTTCCTGTCTCTATCACTTCATATTATTTTTAACAAACAGGCAGCATCAGATGCGTACAAGGCTACAAGATGGAGCAGTAAGGAAATGTATAGATGGAATGCTGGCTGGAAAGTGATGACTCCCAGGAAACCCAAGACAAGATCAGCTGGCAGAGAAGCAAGAACATGATCTTTACAAAATATAAACTTTATAAATTAATTTAGCCGTCTATGATCACAGGAAGATGGTATATATCTGTGATGGGGTTTACATGTACCCCAATTTGGGTCACTGTTTTTAGTGGGTTGAGTCTACACTAATTATTGGGTTCTCCTTATATTAGCGTGAGGCCGTGACCAGCTAAACACCCCAAGTGAGAGGATTTTACTTTTTTGGTGGGGATTACCTAATCTGATGCGACTGTCGTCACACTGACATCCTTAAATCGTTTTTAATCTTAGATTAAAGGAGCTGTGCTTGCAGCAGCATTATCCATGCTAAGAATTGAAATTGCTTGGGCCATTTGATTGCCTACACGCTGCCATGCTAGTGACCTATGTTCAGGATCAGCATTCAGGAGCCATGGTGGGGACAGGAAGGGCTGGGAAACTTGCTCCCCTACCCTCCCACAGGTGGCGTCAGGGGGAACTAGGAGAAAACAGAGGAAGACAAATATGCACCAGGAGCCATCAGAATGGTAATCACTGGAAGTCTCGGGGGCCTCTGTGTGGACTTTGACAGCAGAGGGAGGACCGACAGGGCTGTGAGGTTACCACCGGAAGACCTGAAGGAAGAAGCAGTGGACAGCTTGTGGGTCAAATGGCAGAACAGAAAACTGAGATTGCCTTCTCAGCCTGGTAGTGCTTTGTGCTGCAATACAATAGGCCTGGTTTTGTGTCACAAGCATGACTCCTACACCTAGTCTAGGAGATGGCAGCATGCTCCGACTCCAGGGGAACGAATCACTTTTCTAGAATATAGGAGAGACTGGTTTGTGTCACAAGCCTAAGTACCACAGCAAGCCAGTGGAGTCTAGAAATTGTTGGCATGCTCAGACTCCAGGAGAGGGAGCTGTTTCCCAGCTGCTTGAGGGTCTGTTTCAATAGGGAATCACAGTGTCATTTACAACATGGATGTACACACACAGTCAATCCCTCCCCCACACTCAGGTCCAGCATAGCAAGGACATCATCACAAGGGAGAGGGAATACATGAGGCCAGAATGAGTAGGAGACTTGTCATCCGCGACTCCCAGTGTCCTGCTTAGCTGAAGTCCTATGTTGGACCATGTAGAGAAGGAAGCCCTGCCCTGCTGGTGGGGATGAGAGGAATCCCATGGATTGAACTTGAAGATCGAGCAGGGCAGACCCTAGTGGTGTCAGGACAAAAGTCGGTCTGGTGGGGGGCTGAGGTAAGCAGCTCTTCCCAGAATAAAGAAATAATAAAAAGAACTGGAATTGCCTGCCTCCATTTCTGGTATTGGGAGGTGGTAATTCTTATAATGCGTTCCACTTTCTATATAAAGTTTAGAAATTCTGTGGCTAAGAGGATGAAGTCCACTTGCAGTTCTCCTTCAGGCATGTCTATAAACAGTAGGGGATGAAATACTTGGTCATCTAGTGTTGAACAGTGAACTGTGCTTTATACAGTATTCATGACAAAGGTTTGGTTAGGACTCAGTTACTTATTCTTTGCTTGTACTTGTACAAAGGAAGAGATGGGTGAAGTGCTAAGGAGCCACCTGACAACAGAGCCGATATGGGGGGTGGAGCAAGGGGTTTCATCATTAACTCATTGCCTCCACAGGAGCTCTCTGAAGTTGTACCACTTGTCTCCTGTATACTGTGCATCCTGGGCCTTTCTGAGCAAAATCAAGCCATAGTCAGCATGCCGCAAACAAATGCTAATAGCCAAGGAACCGTAAGTGCTAGACACAAAGTATGAGTGTGCAGAGTTGTTCAGCACAAAATTACCTTCCCAACAGTGGTATTCAAATAATAATAAGTAATTTAGTTTTTTCTATGCTGATTGAAACAAGCAAAATAAAAATTATTTTTCACTTAAGGCAACATAAGCTGTTTTAGTAGGAAATATGTAACATATCAACACCAAATTAAGCATCCAGACATTAGATGTAGTTTTAATATTACGTTAAAAAAAAAAAAAAAACTATCTTTGTAATTCTTTGTAATATGAAAAAAGCAGGTTAGTCACCTGTGACAGTAGATTTTCCACAAGTGGTCTCTTGCAGTAGAGTAATGCTTTTGGGTATCCAGCAGAAATTGCTGCTGGTGCACAGCTCTTCTAGCAGTTTTAAGCCAGGGACCGCCACACATGACATCAGCTTCCTCTTTCCTATATAAGTGTGGGCGGTCCCTGGTATCCTCAGTTCATTTTTCCGCCGTCTTCCGCTCGCGCAGCATCTAGTGCAACTTCTGTGTAGCAGTCGACAAGAAACTTGGAACTAAGACGAATGTCTACTGATTCTTCAACTAAACAAGATTTATTTCGTTCCTGTTGTTGCAGTAGGAAGATATACCGCTTTGACAATCGCACACTTTGTGTAAGGTGTCAGGACCCACACACGGCACCAATTCCTGCAGCTTATGTCAGGACTTCAATCAGGCAACTCGTAAAACTGTACTTGAAATTAAACGACTTTTGATGTAGCAGAAAATCTCTCTTGGAGAACCAGAGGGGTTCGTACCAAGGGCTCCCCCTCTACTGGTTCCCGTTCCGGGCGGAGAAAGAGAAACCCTCCTCACACTCCCTGCCTTGACGGCCACAGTTTCTGATGTCCCTCCATCGACGGGACATCCTTTAAGCGCTTCTTCGACGGGGGCTTTTACCCTCTCATCGATGGCGCTTTCCAGCGCTTTGATTGCAGTCCAGCTAGTGACTGCTCCGTCGACGGAGGCTTATACCCTCTCGTCAACAATGCTTTCCAGCGCTTTACATGCAGTAAAATATACTGCTGCTCCGTCGATGACGTCTGGCAATTTAAGTGGAAATAACTCCTTTTCCCCTGCGGGCTCGTCGACGAGATCCCGCATTCCTCAGGGGAAGCCCATGGCTTATGCCTTATTGACTGCCCCTCCGCCTACTCAGGTGGCTTCTTATAGGGGTCAGGTGAACAGAGATCAGGACCCTGGTCTTTACTACCCAGGGGCAAGACCTGCTCAGGCTGCCCGTCCCATTCCCCTCTATCACCCCTCTGGTTTCCCAGAATAAAATCTGAATCAGGGAATGCCTTTCCGATCCCTCCCTTCCATGCAAACGACCACGGATGCTTCCCTGCTCGGCTGGGGAGTGCACATAGGTCCTTATCAGACCCAGGGCCAATGGCCTACTTCTCCCCATCTGTCTCAAATCAGTCTCCTAGAGATGTGAGCGGTCCGTCTAGCCCTCCAGGCATTCTGGCCCTACCTCAAACCAGGATAGTTACTGATCCAATCAGACAACACTGCAGTAGTGTTCTACCTCGACAAGCAAGGGGTGTGAAGTCTTGTGCCCTATGCAGAGAGACCCTTGCTGTTTTGTCAGGAAGCCATACAGCAACACTTGACGCTAACAGCTGTCCACCTACAGGGACATTGCACCAGTTAGCCGACCCACTGAGTCACCAGTCCTCAACTTACGAATGGACACTTCACGGCAAGTGCTCCTAGAAATCGGCAACTTATGGGGCACTCCACAGATGGATCTGTTTACCTCCCCAGAGAATTACCATCTTCTCGGTATTTTTCCATTATCTCAAAGAGAAAGGGACGATCTATAGATGCCCTGTCCCAGCCCTGCACAGGTCTCTTCCTATATGCTTCCCCCGTCCCTCTCCTGCCACAGACTCTACTGAAACTTCAGTTAGAACCGGCCACGATGATTCTCATAGCCCCACTGTGGCATCGCCAGTCGTGGTTTCCCCTACTCCTTCAACTGTCAGTACGGGATCCCATCCCGTTGCCGATCAGACCAGACCTCTTGACTCAGTGTCACGGGTCTCTACTACACCCCAACCTGAAGGCTCTACACATTCACGCTTGGCTCCTGAGGACACTTTCATAACTCATTTACAAGTGTCCTCTCCTGTTGCCAGTATCCTCTTGGCTTCCTGTAAGCCAGCAACAAGAGCAACATACAATTCCAAATGGAAATACTTTTCGATATGGTCAGCCTCTCGATCTTTGGACCCTTACTCTTATCCACTGACAAAGGTTCTGGACTACCTGGCTTCACTATCTGAGTCCGGTCTAAGTTATTCTTCCATAAGAGTCCACTTAGCTGCCATCTCTGCTTTCTGTGAGCCTCTGGATGGCAGGTTACTGTACCAACATCATCTAGCTAAGATGTTTTTGAAAGAAATGTTACTTATTAAACCTCCTATTAGAAGACCCACTCCTCCGTGGGATCTCAATTTTATGATTGAAAATTTGACCCTTGAGCCTTTTGAGCCAGCTGCCACTTGTGATCTCCGTTTTTCTTTCATGGAAAACCCTATTTCTAGTGGCTATCACTTCCGCCCCACGTGATTTCGGAGCTCTATGCCTTCATGTGTAGGGAACCTTACTTGATTTTCCACAAGGAATGGATAGTCCTTCGTACCAGCCCTTCCTTCCTTCCTAAAGTAGTCACCGAACATACTTTAAATCAGTCCTTGGAGCTTCCGGTCTACTATCCAGACTACTCCAGTCGGAGTGAACATCTCCTACATATTTAGATGTCCACCGTATATTACACTACTATACTAATAGGACATAGTCGATTAGAAAGACATCTCAACTGTTTGTCTCCTTTGCCCCGGGACACGAGGGCCTCCCGGTTGCGACACGTTCTCGTTCATCCTGGTTGGCGCATTGTATTATTTTTTGTTACAAAAAATACAACAAGCCTTTAACTGGACCTGTCCAAGCCCACTCCGCTAGAGCTATGGCCACCACAGCGGCTTGCTTTAAGGAAGCCTTCATTTCGGATATCTGGAATGCAGCTTCCTGGTCCACGATCCATACATTCACAAGGCACTACAATCTAGATATTGCCTCACGATGTAGGACTGCCTTTGGCCATGCAGTCCTACAAGGTCTCCTATCATAACTGTCCTCCCACATGGGCATTACTGCTTGGGAGTCACCCCAAAAGTATTACCTACTGCAGAAGATTACTCCTTGGAAGATAGTACAGTTGCGTAAAAACTTACTGTAACAGTAGATCTTTGAGGAGTGTCTCTTACAGTAGGTTTGTTCCCACCATCCATCCCCCTCCTTCTCTGAGAGCAAGTTCTGGCCCAATGACTAGGGCTAGGACTCCTTTGGTACCTCGTCTTCCCCTTGTGGTCCTCGTTTTGCGAGCCGAATCCGGCGGGGGAACTGAGGATACCAGGGACTGCCCACACTTGTATAGGAAACAGGAAGCCGATGTCATGTGTGGGCGGTCCCTGGTGAAAAACTGCTAGATGAGCTGCCGTAAACCACAGCGACCTCTGCTGGATACCCAAAAGTATTACCTACTACAAGAGACATTCCTCAAAGATCTACTGTTACGTAAGTTTTTACGTAACTGTACTTTCTAGGAGTGGTATATGTTGTTCATCCACACTGGTTGGCATATCCTTTCCTTTAAATCTTGCCGGATGGTCTAAAAGCTGCTTCTCCCACCCACCCAGGTGGTATATGCGCGACTCCACCCCTTGATGCTAAATCTTGCCTGCTGGAAGCAGAGGGTTGTGTCGAGCCGGGAGGTTGGGTGGTTACAGGTGAGTAACCTGTTTTTCTAGAATCGTGGATATGTTGTTCTGTCCACACTGGCTGGCAGACTCCTAGCAGTTCTCAGGGAGGAAGGGAGGGAGGCACATTCCCTAATTAGGAACAAAAATTGGAGAACTGAGGCCCCAAAACCAGCATCCCGCGTGACTCTAGGTCAATGTGGTAATGGGAAATGAAGCTGTTTGCTGACTTCAGGTTGCAGCCCTGCAGATATCCTGGATAGGGACATCCCTAAAGCAGCCACCAACGCAGCAGTATGGAGGGTGAAATGAGCTCTTATCCCTGTGGGAGAGTCCTTGCCAGACAACCGATAGCGGAGAGCAATGCAAGATGTAATCCATGTGCCAATCGTCCGCTTTTACTTAACATACTAAAATGGCAGCAGAATAGGCCCAACGGTCTCTGTTCTGCTCGCTTGGTCAGCCACCACCCTGGGAGCTGACCTTGCTGCCTCCTCGCCTCTCTGTGTTCTCCCTTCCCAGTCCCGGATATTCTTGCTGCACTGGACTTTGCTTCCACAACCCTTCCCTGTACCTGTCCCACCCCTCTTGAACCCCTCCACCGCCACTGCCTCCACAAGCCCCTGAGCAGCGCATTCCATGGCTCCACCACCCTCTCAGTGAAGCAGCACCTCCTCGCTTTCTCCCTGAATCCCCCTCCTCCAGCTTCCACCCATGCCCTCTAGTTGCTCACCTCCTTCCTCGAGCACCCTGACTGCTCCTCCCCTATTTACCCCTTCATGTACCTGAAGACCCCATCATGTCCCTCTGGTCCCTTCTCTCTTACAATGTGTACATATTTAGCTCTTTGAGCCTCTCCCCATAGGTCCTGTCCCCAAGCCCCAGATCATTTTGGTTGCCCTTTCTGGACTCTCTCCAGGAGTTCAATGTCCCTCTAAGTGTGGCCTGCAAAATTACACACAGTACTCGAGTGCGGCCTCACCAAGCAGTTATACAGAGGGACTATCACTTCCCTCCTTCTGGGGTGATACCTAGCGTGCATCCCAGCATCCTGTCAGCGCAAAGTTGTTCAGCACAAATTACCTTTCCAACGGTGCTATGCAATCAATTGTAATCAATAGTTGTTTTGTTTTTTTATACTTGCTGAAATGCCAAAAAGTGTATTTTATTCAAGCTGCTTAGGTAACTCTTGCTATAGACAAACGTCAGACATACACACCATACCATAAACAAATGTGCATAACTCCTAAAGTATATGTGATAGACACAAAATATCAGCGGTAACTTGTTCAGCACAAAATTACCTTTCTAACAGTGCCATGCATTCAATTGTAATCAGCTGTTTTTTAATTGCAGAACTAAGGTCACCTATCAACATCAAGTTCAGTATTCTGAAACTAAAAGCGATTATTATACTACCTGTACATAAAATGGTTTGGAGGAAGGAGGTGGTCACTGACCTAGGGAATCCATTTGTGTAATGGTGTTGTGTGTTTGACGGTGGGGGTGAGGACATTGACACCATGGAAACCTTTTGTGTAATGGTGCCAGGTCTCTGAGGGTGGAGGGCACCCGGACACCAGGTATCGCTGTATGTTGGATGGTGTTGAACACGGGCACCATCCCACAAACAGCATTGCCTGTTGTCTGGGGCCACCCATCACCCTCCCGAGACCTGGCATCATCACACAAAATGGATTCCCTGGGTCAAGGGCTCCCCCCACCCACCATGAATCATCCAACAAAATGGATTCCCTGGTGTCCAGTGGTCCCACCCACATCCTCTGAGACACGGCAGCATCACCAAAAGGCATTCTGTGTTGTGCACCCCCAAAACAAAAACATAATCACCAAAAAGGCATTGTTTTTATACACCCCAACAGACACAAGCAGCAGTAACTTGCGAGACCCAGCACCATCCACCCTCAAACATCCAGCACCAGGTCCTTCCGGAGCAGCTGGCACTAAAGATGGTCTGAACCAGCAAGAGCTTTCCGCGTCCAGCCCGCTATATCCACCCCATCCGCACTCCAGACTGGTGATTAGCACCAAAAACAAAGGATTGAGCCAGCCTGGTGGCTTTGAGGCGCAGGGCGCCACACCTCATGCTGGTGACCCGTGTTTGGGAGGCGGGCACAGTCGCCTGGGGTTGGAAGTGTTTGGGAAGGATCAGTGTCCGGAGGACTACTCTCCTTCCCTGGGGATGGGGACATCAGTGGTGGGTGTGTGGCTGTCCCCTGGTGGCAGCTGGGGGCAGCTCCACGTCTGCACACCAAGGGCTGGAAGGCGGCGTCTGAGCTTGTCTGGCGCTCCATCCCTGGCGTTGCGCCTCCTCCCACAGTGGAACATCACCAAAATCCCCACTGGCAGCATGAGGCTGCTTGCGGCACTGCCATGGTCCCGCCATAGTCTGCTCCTTCCCAGGGCACTAACGAGGTGCCGAGCTCTGTCCGGGACCGAAGGCTGCCGCCCAGCAAGTAGATGGTGGAGGGGAGGAACCAAAGGTACAAACCTCCCACCCCCACCGTGGAGCAAAAGAAATCGTAAAAAAAAAAGGATTGAACGCACAATGGCTACAGCCGGCCGGAGACAGAGAATTTGTGTCGGGAACCCCCAAAACACCTGCTGGAGACCTTACCCCCAGCAACCAGATACAGGCCTGAGCTCTCAAGCAGTCGGCGTATCGAATTCGAGTTCGCAGCAGAAAGCAGCTTGATAAAGAAGGTACTTTCACTATAACTTCTAAAAACTGTTGAAGGAACTGCGCTGCTTGGGAGATACCTTAAATAAAATACAAAATAAACTTGGAGAGATTCGTTCGGAACAACATAAAGAGCAGAAAATCAGTGACTTGGAACAATCTGCCATTGAGGCTTCTAACACATTGGATATGCATAATGGGGCAATACTTCATTTACACAATAGAGAAGTGTGGCTACAACAGAAGTTGGAAGACCTAGAGACCTGTTCTCGAAGGGTGAACATCAGGATTCATGGCCTGCCAGAGAGAACAGAATCAGGAGAAATGGTAACATTTATGGAGAGCTTCTTAAAGGAAATCCTGGGACTAGAAGGATACCAACTAAATATTATCAGAGCCCGCTCCTTAAATCTTATGCCATCGGACCGAGCTAGCCTCGATCCATAATTATAGCATTTCTGAATTATAGAACAAAATCAGACATACTTAGAAGAGCTTGGGCCAAGGAGGAGATAGTATTTGGAGATACCGCCTGTTTTTTTTAACATGATTATCGCCCACAACTATGGATCGTAGACACCAACTTCTCCCATTCTTAAGCGGCTGTGGGCCTAAGGGTGTGAAAGCTAGACTGGACTTTCCAGCGACCTTAATTATAACAGACACGGGCACGCATTCTTTTCCTGCAATCTCTGAGGCCTCTAAATTTCTCCAGCAATGGGACATTTCCATTAACAACTTGCTTGATGCAGAAATGATCAAGGCATTGGAGTACAGGCAATGGTGCACTGTTAAAGGCCGTAACAGACACAGAGGTGGCCCCTCAACCCAGCCGGAAGGATCTCGGCCTTTAGACCAAATGGAGGCTGATCTTGCCGTGGCTTCCCCATGGAAGGGTCCCTTTCCACCACGGAAGGCCAGAGGAAAACCGAGAAACCAGACCGGAAAAATTTCCTTGACTCCCTCAGAACAGAGAGACACTTGAATACCCTGAACATTGAGAGTGAGAACGTGGAACGTAAATGGGATCTTCTTGGCGAGCTGTAAAATGGAAAAGCATACTGCCCTCTGGAACTGTAAGACTAGAAAACTTTCCTAGTTTCTGTTACTTTCTTAAGGACTATTTCAGGTTGGGACAGACATGATTAGGCTAATTAAGCCATTGACTTTTTCTGTATTAACGTATCTTTAGGTTATGATGTCCTATGGCGAGACTGCCACTAGGGGTCACCGAAAGGAGTGGTAATATCGCTTTTTCTTTGGATCCTGCTATATGTGAGTGGGGAAATTACTTTTGAAAGGTTAAAAGGGATATAAGACCAAAAAGTACTGTCATGATGTTTCTTTAAGTTTTGGTGCTATTCATATATACTGGGTAAAAGATAAAGGAGTGGGGGCGGGGTAGGTCTTTGGAGAAACAACATCCTTTGCTCTCACGTGCACAGTCTGGTATTCCACCTGAATCTACAGTAATTGGCTAGCTGTAGTTAGGTGCACCTTGATGGTTGCACTACCTTCCCTCATAGCGACTCGGAAGAGGGTAGGACATGGTGGCACTTTTGGAGGCCAAGTTATTGGTTGGGGGTTGCCCAACAAAGGTTGGCAAAGTTGTTTAGTTCCAGTACCTATTTTTACGTACCTGTTGTGTTACGAGTTACTAATGCCTGGAACTCAAACTTAGGTTATCAGAATACAAGGGGAGTGAGAGGGATGGAAGGAAGCGGAGAGGTGGCACCTTGAGAATGAGCGACTTTTCCCAGTTCATGAGAGAGAATGGCTGAACTACAAATCATAACGTACAATGAAGGGCTTAAATGGACCAATTAAAAGAGCTCGAATTTTACAGGATTTGGGAAAGAAAAGAGTAGATCTTGCATTCATGCAAGAGACGTGGCTTACTGACTCTGAACACCAAACGTTGAAAAGGGGCTGGGTGGTGGAGGTCTTAGTTGCGGACTGGCCCACTCACCCCCATAGGAGGGGGAATACACTGTTACAGATTAAAACAGCTACAACTGACCCAAAGGGGAGATTCATAAAAGTACAGGCGATGTTCTTTGATATAAGATGTATACTTATTTGCCTATATGCTCCCAGCAAAGAGAAAGCGAATTAAAGCTTCCTTATACACTAGCAGATACAACGGAGGATGTAGGCACTTTATATATTATAGGGAGAGACTTTAACAGGGTACTGTCCACAAGTTGGGACAGAAGGACCCACCTAGTGCAGATAGCAGGGGAGAAAGCTTCCTGAAAAGGCCAGTAGATGAAATGGGGCTTATAGATGCATGGAGAGAGGCACACCCCCAGCAGAGAGACTAGTCCTTTTTCTCCCACAGGCATGAGAGCTTCTCCCGTTTGGATACATTTCTCCTGCCAAAGGCACGGACTCGGTGTATTAGCAAATTCTCCATTCTCCCCATGACCTGGTCAGACCACTCACCAATATACTTACATTTAAGTTTCACATCTGCGGTACGGAACTCTCACTGGCAGATGAATGTGGGTCTACTAAATTCAGAGGAATTTAAAAAATGAAATATCGGATGGAATTAAAGCATACCTCAGTCTAAACAACCCAGAAGCTACATCTCCGGGGGGTTAGGTGGGCCGCTCTTAAAGCTTATCTTAGAGGGTTAATAATTTCCTATAGTTCTAAACAAAAGAGAGCGAGTGTGGAACTGCAGAAGGGTTTGGAGGCAGATCTGAGAGAAGCAGACTTTAGACATAAGTTAACCCTGGACCCTGTAGACAAGGAACTATGGCAAACCAAAAGGGCCTCCTTGGAACGCCTTTTGGCCTCGCAGGTGGAAGGGACCATGTGCAGGACCAAACAGAAGTTTTATGAACAAGGGAACAGAGCAGGCAGATTGCAAGCTCATGCCTTGAGAAAGTAAGCAAGTAGTAGAGCTGTCCTGGGGATATCTGACAGTACAAGGGGGGAACGCCCTAATATCAGGCCCACCTGTAATTGTACAAGTCTTTGCAAAATATTATGAAAAAACTATATAAATTTGAATTTACTGATTCTGACAAGGTGCTAACAGAGGAGTTTTTGTCATACGTATCACTGTCATGCTTGTCTCAGGAGGATGGACCTACTGGAAAGCCCAATATCAGGGCTTGAAATTTTAGCTAAAATTAAGCAGTTGGGGTTGGAGAGGTCTCCAGGCCTGGATGGTATACCCTCGGAATTTTACAAGGTCTTTTCGGGGATCTGATCCTACCATTACAAGACAGTTTTAACCGCATTCAAGATGGGGGTTCCAGTTCTTGGAAATATGCCCAGTTTTCAGTTCTGTATAGAGGGATGAAAGATCCTTCCCAGTGTGGCTCCTGCCATCCCATCTCACTTCTTAATGTGGATTTGAAAATCTTCACAGGAATCCTGGAGGACCGCTTGCACGTCATGGTCTCTAAGCTAATACACCCCAACCATATAGAGTTTATTGCAGGTAGATATATTCACGACATCATCAGAAGATTATTAAACATCATTGCTGCACAGTGAGGACGGGGGACTTCCAGTTGGCCATCTCCATGGATGCAGAAAAAGCTTTTGATAGGGTAAATTGGTATTTTCTTTTACAAAAGTCCATGGAGAAGATGAAATTCTGCACTAAATTCCTTAAAATCATCTCAAACCTTTATTCCTCTCCCCAAGCCCAAGTCAGAGTCAATAGAATTAATTCAGGAAGATTTCTGATTGAGAGAGAAATGACAGGGTTGTCCCTTGTCCCCCTTGCTGTTTGCATTGTTCTTGGAGCCCTTGGCAGCAGCGGTTCGCCAGGACCAGCTCATAAAAGGGTAAAGGCGGGGGAATTGGAGCATAAGATAGCTCTCTACACTGACGTCTACATTTTTTTTTCGGCACCCAGAGACCTCCCTGCCTAGATTTTAGATATATTGAGAGAATTTGGAAAGATATCTGGGTACAAGATAAACGGGAGCAAATTGGAGGTCTTGATGCTTAGTGGCTCTTTTCCTCAGGGATTCAGGGACTCATTCCCATTTGCATGGGCAAGAAATAACCAAATTAGATATCTGGGGGTTCAAATTTCCATGATACAATCAAAGTTATTTGACATCAACTGTGGTAAACTTTGGAATGAGATGCAAAAGGACATGGCAAGATGGACTTTGCTGCCCATGTCCTTGGCAGGTCGAATCGATTCTGTACAAATGAACTTGCTTCCTTGTTTTCTGTTTTTCTTTTCTGCTCTATCTCTTCCCATCCCACCTAGTTTCTGGTCCAAGATCAGGTCAGGGATAAGCAAATTAGTTTTTGGGAGGGGCATAGGCCCCAAATAGCATTGAAAATATTTCCCAGATCTGGGTGGGGGTGGGTGGGTATGCCAGACCTGCAAAAATACCACATAGCTATCTAAATGATACCAATCTGCACATGGGCTAAGCAATGCCAGGACTGGGCTGGTAAGAAATTGAAGAGGAAGAGAGCTCCTCAGCCCCTTTTCACGTTAATCTGTGGGAAATGGTATATCCGGGGGATCAGGACAATCCATGGGTGAAACATCCATTTAAACTTTTAGGCCAGGTTAGACACAAATTGGCTTCTGCCTCCTCAGTGGGCCCCTGTCCTTGATTTGGTATCTTCCAGACTCCCCCACCCCGGGACATCAGGGTGTGTGACAGTGGGAGGCTGAAGGCCTCACTAGGTTTGACTGAGTTTTTGTGAATGGTGTATGCCTGTCATTCCAACAGCTTAAAGAAAAATTTCATCTGCCACACACATTTCTTCCGATTTCTGCAGGTCAGACACTTTATAAAAAGTGCTGACAATGAACCATTGATAAATAGACCCATGTCACCCTGGGAAGACTTTATATACAGTGTAGTTATATTGAGGAGAAAGGGCAGATGTATATCAGAGACATATTCACTGTTAGCTGAATAAAGCCCTGACCCTCTGGAGAGGGTGAAGGAAACATGGAAAAGGGAAATTCAAGAGGTAATCCCTAGGGAAGACTGGGACAAAAGATTGAAAATGGGGTGGCGAGCCACTGCCTCTCCCAAGTTGGAGGGAATTTTTTGGGGAAAATCTTGATTAGTTTTTTTTAGGACCCCCGCAATAACGTGCCATTTCCAGACATCATACTCTGACCTATGCTGGTGGGACTGAGGCAGTGTGGGAAATCATTCCCACATCTTCTGGGCATGCCCAGCAATCTAACACTTCTGGCTGTCGGTGAGGGCGACAGTAAGGCAAGTTAATCAGTAGACATTCCAGAGACTTTTTCGAATTGGTTGCTTGGTACTGTCAAAGGGTCTCCGATACAGACATAATGTTGTCGTGGCAGCAAAAAAAAAAAAAAAAACTATCCTATTGTGTGTTGTTTTTGTCTTTATATGTTTTATTGTCTGCATAGACTGGCCACCTATGCTGTTTAATTGTTTATTGTCTTTTGTGTTCCCCCTACTCTTATTCTGGCTACTATAAGGACATTACTGTGCTGCATTACTGTTGTGTATTACAAGCACTGAAACTTAAAGGCACCTGGCCCTTTAAATATTCATTATGTGAATGCCAAGTAAAGAAATCGCATTAAAACTGCTTTTTCCAGCAATAGAAACACTTTTGTCTTCAGTACAGGTCTTTCAGGAGCTTAGGTACCTTAAGAGTACCTTTTTGTGTATTCCGTCTTAGCGACGATTCTTGCCGTGCTACGAACGAGCGTACTGTCGCGCATCACAAAGCACGACTATTGAGAAAGCCATTCTTATATCAGGTGCCCAATAAAAAGAAAGTAAATGTATTCATTAGCGCTAAAACGCTAAGAAGTCTGCTGTTTCAGAGAAAGCCACTGTTATATTGTGGCTCTGTGTGTTCTGTGCAAACGCCAGCTTTTTTTTTTCCCTTTGCTCTACTTCCTGTTGCTAAAACGCTAGTGTCCTGTGCTAACCAGCACATTTATTTTACTTCTGTGCCTATATGTAGTATATTAAGAAAGTGTACAACTACAACAGTAAAGCAAATTAGCCTGGCAAAAGAATAAAAAGGGCAAAGTGTATTACCTGGTTTCAGTATGGATGTATCCTGTGTAAACCTTCCTATAGGAACCATCCGACCTCTGTGTAGCTAACTTTATAGAGAAGGGGTGGGACTTATTTTTAAAATACACTAAAATGGGCTGTAAATGATTTATTATTGTGCTCACAATCATCCTATAAGTTTGAGAAGTGTCAAAATGAATATTTTGAAGCTTGAAATGTATAAATAAGTTGTTTTTAAAATAAATCTGTAAAGATATATGATTGATGGGTAATTCACCCAATCAGAATTCAGTTTCAAGTATATAAAGGGATCAATGGCAAGCAAGTAGTCAGTAGTGGTTGGGATGGCGACATGTAAACATCCAGAACTAGTGCTCTAGTTTAATGTGGATACTACTGCCAAGTTGATTGTCTTTGCTCGGATGTTCCTTTAATTCAATTTATTTTATTTTATTGTCGAGTTAAGTCCGCTTGTATTTATTTTGCTTTGCTGGAATCATTATGTTTGGATCCAGATGAATAAATCTACCTGATTTTCATCCTGAAGAATTCAGACTGTGTCGGAGTCCTTGTGTAACCCACTTAATATCCTCCTACAGGTACCCCCACAGCATTGGGACTCCCCCCTTCACAGAGGAAATTTGTCCTGGCCTCTCTGGTAGTGGCGTTGAAGTGTATTACATCCCATTGGTTAAGTAAAACCATCCCCACCCTGAAAGAATGGGAGACTAGAGTGTCACAACATACAGAAGAGCTTTTTTTAGTTCTCTCCCTCATAATGTCTTGAATTGTAACTCACTACTGTATTTTAAGTCAAGGTTAAAAAGGCACCTACAACTTTCCCAGGAATGTACTTGTTGATTCACAATTGTACTTTATTCTGTTGTTTTGTACTTGTCATTGTGGTGTATTTATGTACTGCTTGTCGTCTGTGAAAACGGGCAGTTTGCTCATCAGACTTACAAGGATAAAAAAATGAAGTGAAAGAGCTGGAAAGGATGACAGCTGGCCTACACTTGAGAATGGATAAATATTAGATGGTATGAGACCCCTGGGTCAGCTGGCTAGAAAACAACAGATAGGAGGGATTTACAGACCGGGACTAGAGCTTCCCTGTCACCGCCTATATAAGAAGGTAAGGGAAAACTGAGAAAGCCCATGCAGATAACCACAACAAGGGAAAGGTTCTCTGGCCCTCGGCTATTACGTGTCATCCCAGCCCTCAAGGCCCAAGTACACTTGTTCAGGCACTCTTTAACGGTTCCCCCGTGGTTCGGCTTTTTTCTTGTCTGCTCTTCCCCCGGCTCCTAGGGATTGGGGAGGAAAGAATTGAGCCCTTGATGCAACCCTTTTTCAGCCCAAAAACATACCTCACTAAACGAACAGAAAAAGAATTGACCAACTAATCTTATAAGGTAGCCTGTATTTTGTCTATATGTCAGTTTTACTTGAAATCCAAGTACCTGTATATAGTTTCTGAAATAGTAAAAAGTTTTTTTTGTTAGTAAATTGAGAAATGTAGTAATGATAATTAAGTAATTATTATAAACCTGAAGGATGGTATCCAAGAGAAGCTACACATTCAGTGGGTTAAGATCTTAAATATGACTGTATAATGGATATATCTTGATGGTCGATGATCTGATATATTGCATATGCTTTACTTGAACAAAAACTGAGTTACAAAAAAAAACATCCAGCACCAAACACCGTGGGGTGGACCACTGGACCAGGGAATCCATTTTGTGAGATGGTACCATGTGTTTGACTGAGAGGGGAGGCCCCTGACCCCAGGAAATCCACCCTCCGAGACAAAAACAGCATTCCCTTGTGTTGAGGGGGCTACCCTCCACCCTACAACACCAAACACCATCCCACAAGCAGCATTCCCTTGTGTCTGGGCCTCCACTCTCCAAGACCCAACATCATCACAGAAAGCAATCACTGGTGTTCAGGGGCTCCCACCGCACCCGACAAGACCCAACACCATCCACCAAACAGCACCCCATGGGTGTCCAGGGGTTCACCCCACGCTCCAAGACCAAACACCATCTCAAAAACAGCATTCCCCCCACCCTACAACACACCAACCTACAAATGACATTCCCTTGTGTCTGGAGGCTCCGAACCACCCTGCAGCACCTGGCACTATGCTACAAACAGCATCCACTGCTGCCCATTGGCCACCCCTGACCCTCTGAGACCCAGCGCCATCTCACAGAAACATTGTCTGGTGTTCCACCATGCCCTCCCCCAACCCCCAGACCCCCTTCACCAAAAAAGCATTCGTACAGCCCTCTGATCCACCACCTCTAATTCTGCCACCACGCCACATTAGTTCAGAACAGATTTCAAACACAGTGCCAACAAACAGTTCAACTCCATGGATCTCATGTATACATGACCATGTGGTTTGCTGGGCAGAACGCTGTGTGAAGGGAAGGGTACACATGGGCATAAGGTCCCAAATTAGAGTACTGTTATCTGGTGCACTTTGACTGTTGCTGATTTTATTTGCGGCGTGCCAACGATCCCAGGTGACACTCTCATAGCCCACAAAGACACTTGGCTCCGCAATTGCTCTCTGCTCTGCCCCGATCACAAATAAGGCAGATTTTATACCAATTACGCATTGATGCGCATGAAAAAGGCAGAAAAGAAACCAGGACAGGCAGACCGGTGGTGCTGAGGGTTGAGGCACTGGATGCTGCACCTCGCACCATGCGGTGACCCGGGTTCAGGAGGCGGACTCGGGGGTCGGCGGGTGGGGAAAGGCTGAGCAGCTCGCCTTCTCCGGGGGAGGAGGATCCACCTCGTGACAGTGACCTCTGGTGGAGGCTGGGGCATGACAGTTTGGCACCTCGGGATTTGGTCACAGGCGGTGGCCGTGAACCAGTCACCTCTGGGGGCTGCATCATTAAGAGGGGAGGGGCGTTGCGGACGTCGGTGCCTGCGCCTTCACGTCATGGGCTAGCAACGTCCCCACAGAACAGGGAAAATCACCCTCCAGAGCCGGGTAGACAGAGCGCCGAACCCAGTCCTGATGTACCACTGACTACCGCACTCGTAGGGACTGGAGAAGACACTAAGGTACAGGGGTTTCGCCCAACCCCGAACCCCGCCCTGGGGGGCAGTCCGCAGTAGAATGAGGGACCCTAGGCAGCAGGTAAGTCGGTGGTAGGGAGAGGTTCCATTGGTGACTCCCGAAGGGGCGGCTCTCGTAGGGACGTAAGGGGGGGAGAAAAAAGAAATTAAAAAAAAAAAAAAAAAAAAAAAACCAGGACAGAAACAAACAAAACAAGCAGCTAGTTTGAGAACCACGTTGACTGAGAAGCTGTATGTCTGGTTTTCCGTCTTCAGGGACACGGCTCTCAGAAACTAAACTAAAAACAAGAAAAATTCATCCATGTGATCAAAAAACATTAAAAATGTACAAATACCTGAAATAAGCAGAGCACTGGGGGCAGTATCTGGTGGACTGTGAATACTGGCCACACACAATCGCACTGCTCAGCAGCTCAACTCCTGCTTTCCCTGCATACAGCAGCAAAGTGAGGATGCTGACACTAAAATGGGTTTTCTAAGGATTTTCAAACGAAACCCTACACTTGCCAGCCAATCACAAGAGGCTTACAATGTGGGGTATCACCCAGGAAGGTTTAATAAGCCCTAGCTTAATTGGCTGACAAGTAATATTAAATATATGTAACGTTAGGCGAAGAAGAGAGGAGTGGTTGGAGGATAACGGGGTGGGGGAGATGAAGCAGAAATACAAAATTAATACTTCCATCTTCACCAGGGAGAAGGACAGACCAGTGCCTTCAGGAGGGAGAAGAGGATTGGGGGGACACCGATGTAGTGACAGAGGACAGAGTAAGGGAGGGGCTGCTAGCATTGAAGGTGGACAAATCTGGCCTGGATAGAGCACATCCAAGGGTGCTGAAGGACCTGGCTGAGAAACTTGCAGGGCCACTGGCAGGCCTATGTAATAGTTCACTGGAGTCAGGGATGGTACTGCAGGACTGGAGAACAGCGCATGTTGTGCCCCTCCATAAAAGCTGCCCCAGGGATGACCCAGGGAATTACAGACCAGTCAGTCTGACCGTAATCACGTGCAAGCTTATGGAGACCATACTAAGGAAGGGCTGGTATAATATCTAGAGGAGCATGGTCGCCAGGATGCAAGGCAGCATGGGTTCATGGGGGATCGTGTCAGACAAACCTGACTGACTTCTTTGACTGGGTCACTAAGACAGTAGACAGGGGCCGAGCGGTAGACATCCTCTATCTGGATTTCAGCAAGGCCTTTGACTCTGTGCCCCCACAAAAGGTTGATCAGGAAGTTGGCAGATCTTATCTGTGTCAGTCATTCACCATTCATCGCCTGTGAGTTCTGGCTGGAGGTCACGACCCTGCGGGAGGTGGGTTTTTTTTTTTTGACTGGCGGAGTCGACGCACCAACGGCACCGCCCTCGAGGCCGACTCACTGCGTGGCACTCGCGGGTTGGCCATTAGGTGCCATCGACCCTCCCTCCTGCCAGTTCTTCGTCTCCTGCCATAGAGTGCATCTCTTGAGGAGCTGCTTTCAGCAGGCCTACTGCTGTTTGACTCCATGTCGTCGACGCCAAGTTTACTCCTGCGTTTCCTGCCGGTTCCATTTTCGCCTCTACTCGACGCCGCTGTGGTAAGACTGTTCCTTTATTTCTCTTGACGTCGAGTCTTTGTTTAAATTGTTTTCCGTCGATCATATCTCGATCGGAGGGCAAGAAATCGGTGAAGACGGGGCGTCCCCATGCGTCAGTGCCGGTGTGGCCGCAAGTACTCCGTTACCGGCCAGCATGATCGTTGCATCGCGTGTTTTGGCCCGCTTCACAACATGGATTTGTGCAACACCTGCTTCTTCATGGACCGTCGTGTCATCGAGCAATGCGCGTGGAAAGTTGGATGAGCTCCGCTGACTTCCGGGGGACAGGCACGCACTCGTCGGGCCAAGCCACGGTCTCTCGCCCTTTCCTCTGGGTCCCCTCCCGGTTCTATAAGACTGTGGAGGAGTGGGTTTCAGCTTCTAGTAACCTCGCTGTGCAGAAGCCCCTTCTGCGGTGCAGGAGGACCAGTCCATTCCCCCCGGGGGATGGGCAGGAGGCACCGCTCTGGCAGTCGCCCCTTCGGGGGTGAAGGCTCCCCCAGTGTAGTTTCCTCGGGCTGGGAAGCCTGGGTTGGCACCGTCCTCTTTGCCATCCGTCGGTACAGCTTTGGGCCTCGGCGCCGTGGGCCTGATGGTGCCATGGTCGGCGCCGTCTCTGCTGTCGACGCTTTTCGTGGCGCCGATGGTGCTGACGGTGCTGTGGGAGGTTCTGCGGCACCGTCTTCAACTGATTGAATGGCGCAGAGGCTGGGGACAGCACGTGTCTAGCTCTGGTGCCACTTGCAGTGCCGAGCGAGGACACGGCGCCATGGGAGGTGTCGTGAGCGGCACCGCCGAGGGAGCTGTTGGTGCAGTCATCTGCACCGTGGCAGGCATCGACTCTGTTTCTGCTACCGCTCTTGGCGCCATGTCTTCGGGCACCATTCGTGGTGCCGTTGGAGAGTTCGGCGCTGGCTCTGCTGCAGACACCCAGACTGGTGCCTCCTTCAGTCGAGACAGCAGCGGTTTCTGCGTACAGTCTGGCACCAGATATCGGTCTCTACGTCCTTGAAGACGGAGTCAGAGTCTGGTTCGGACCGGCTGTCCAACTCTTTGGAGTTGGCGGCCCATGTGGACACCCTGGTAGTTTCCTCAGCTGACCGGAGCCAGTCTCCCTCTAAGAAGTGGGCAGTTGCCCCCGATTCTAGGGTCAGGGGTGCTGACTAGCAGGCAGTGGTGCAGGCCACTATAACTCTGCAGCCTGGGCTTGGAGGGTTTTCTGCCCCCTCAATTGGGGTACCCCCTCAGGTGGTGTGCCTGGATCGCCCAACTTTAGGGCCGATCAGAGCACCCATGGGAGGGGATGGTGCTACTCCCTGGGTGGTCCCCTCGGGGACTGACCAGGGCTGTCGGCTGCCTAGGCTGGTGTTTGCTCTTTCGAATTCCGAGGGGTCAGGGTTCGATGCGGCGGCCCTTTTCTGGGACCCACCCGGGTTCGGGAAGGAGTCGTAGCGCGGACCCCCGCCCTTCTTTCTCGATCTCCTCGAGAGGGCCCATGTCTTTGGAGGGTAGGGACCGTCCTTTTGGAATTCCATGGTCCTGGTCACCTCACAGGAGGTAATCTTCAGGGCACAGCCTAGGCAGTTCCAGCATGGTTGATCGGCTGTTGGCTGTTGAGTTTTCAGGAGCCCCTTCTTCTCTTGAGGTTCCTGGTGCGCTCTCTTGCCCAGACAGAGGACGATCGCCTTCTGCCGTTGGCCTCGCCCCCACTCCTCTGTCACCATCTCCTGCGCTCCCAGGCATTCTTGGTTCTAAGGGACCTCTCTCTTGGGAGCAATTCAGGGGTGTGGCTGCTCACTTCCCTTCGTATGTCAGGGCCATGGACAGACAGGTGTTCCACCTTCCCCCGAGCAGCCAACCCCTGGATCTCCGAGGTCCTCCGCTTCCTCATCCCTCTCTTCAGGAGGAGAGGAGCCCTCTGTCCACATCTCTTCTGCTGCTGATCTCACAGAGTAGCAGCGTTTCCTCGTGTGGATGATGGAGGACCTGCATGTCACCTCACCCACTCAGCACAATCCAGAGCATTGGATGCACGCCTTCCTAGGTGATTTCAGTGCGGACACCCCTGTGGTGCCCGCCTGGCCTGCTCCTTTCCAGGAGGCGTTGTTGCGATTCTGGCAAAGGCCCTTTCTTCAGCGTCCCAGCCCCTAGGGATCTGAGCCACAGGTATTGTGCCCCCCCCCGGAGTCTCCAGGTCGTATGCCTCATCCTCAGTCAGGACTAATGCAGCTGGACACTCCTGATGGACTTCGCGCCCTCCACTGTGACCGGACTCCGGATCAAGATTCCATGGATTTTGACTTCTGGGGGAGGAGGACCTTCTACTCTGCATGGTTGCTTCTTTCAATTTCTGCACATCAGGCCCACTATGCTACCTATGATAGGTTTCTGTGGTCCGGGCTAGGTAAACTCCTAGCCTCTGTGCCTGATATGGAGGTAACCAGACAAGCCATTGCACGTGGCCTGGAGCTAGCAAGGCACCAAGCGGGGGCATCTTACACCAATGAGATAGCTTCCAGGGTCGTAGGGACAGCGATCTGCACTAGGCGGACGGCATGGCTGTGTCTTTCCCAGTTGTCACCCTTGGCCCGGCGTAGGGTGATTTCCTCCACATACCGGAGAACCCATCTTTTCTCCTGTAGGGTGAGGCGACGTCTGTCAGGGCAACCTCCTGCTCCCTCCGGGGGGTTCCCGTCTCACTCTTCCCAGTCTCGGGGCTCACCAGGCCCATAAAGGTTCTCTCTCCCAATGTCTCACCAACTGAAAGCTAAGGGACTTAGTCCTTTAGGGTTTAGGGCCCCCTTCGGGGAGGCTCAGTACTCGCCCACAGGTGATGAGTGGTGAAGATTGACACAGATAAGATATGAAAATTACGTACCTACCGTAGTACCTGATCGTAGTGTACCTTCACCATTCATCACAATCCCACCCTCCATCCCCCTGGGGCCTCAGTCTCTGGGTCCCCCTGCCTCTGTGTGCCCCCCCTTTTTTTTCTCCTTTTCCTTTCCGCTGGTCAGGAGCGGGGTGACCTTGGGCACACGGAGATTTTTACCTTCTGAGGGGAGGAGGATTGGGGAGAGGGCACTCCTCTCCTCCGTGCCTCGGGGTTGGTGGTTGCCCTCTCTTCTTTTCTCTCTCTTCCCCCTTCCCCCTCCATTCTTGTCCTTGGGGACTCAACCCTCAAATTAATTTAAGAAACTTTTGATCTTGTTTCGAGTAGAAGCTCTTGCAGCAGGTTCAAACAATGAGGACTGGTGCCACCTGGCGGCGGTTCCGGCAACTTTTTCTCTAGCAGTACCTATGTGGGGAACGCCCCCGCCGACTTTGGCTCCACCCCCGATGTCGCCCTATATAAGGGAGGAGTTCCCCCACGTGCTCAAATTCTTTCCCACTGCACGGTCAGGGTTAGTTCAGCGTTTCGGCTAGTACCGACTGCTCTTCTCCACACGGTAGTTTTCACTCAGAATTCAAATTTGTTTCCTCTTATGTCATCACATTTGAAGTGCGCTTGTGGGCGACAGATTCCCATGAAAGACCGATATTCTGCGTGCCTTTATTGTCTGGGATCAGACCATCGCACAGACGCCTGCCCTCATTGTCAGGCCTTCAGTTCGCGGGCGCGAATTCGGTGCCAGAAGTCCCTCGTGGCCTTTATAGCAGAATCAAGACTCGCCGCTATGGAACGGGCCTCTTCGTCGGGGGAATCCGAACCTCAGCATCCCCACAAGCACCACAAAAAACATTGGGACCAGGACAGAGAGAGATCCCACTCAAAGCACCAGTCCTCTGGCTCTGAAGTCCGGATCGTCTGGCCATGACTCCTGCCTGATGGTCAAGCCTTCCTCGGTGGGTTGTTCTTCTTCAAACCTTACTTCCCTCCAGCCCTTGAAGGTTTCTCAGCCTGAAAAACCAGGGGCTCAGGTAAGAGCTCCTCCTGCTCGTCTTCCTTCTCCAAAGCCGACTCCCGGGAGTAGAGTAAGGCCTCCGGGCCTACGGCAGGTAGGGCTTCCTCCCTCCCGCCTAAACACAAGGCCTTGGACTGACGCCAACCTCCGGCTGCTGACTTGCGTTCGGCCAAGAAAACTTCCAGCCACAAACCCGACCATCGTTTGTCTAAGGAAAAGGAACGACACCCGTTGGAGGTTAAGTGGATGCCGGACCCTCGTTCGCGTGCTACTCCATAGGCCCCGGTCCCAACTGCATTTATTTCTCTGCCGGTAGTGGTTAAACCGACGCTGGCCCGACCGATGCCAGTTCTATCCCTTACGCCTGACATCAGCTCGGACACCACTTCTCCACGGTCCCTGGTACGCCTGACGCCGGACCCCGATGACGGTGCTGCTGACGCCGCCCCAACATCCCTCTCTTAGGCCGATGCCTGTTGATAAGGGTTTGGATCTGACGCCCATCCCCCCGGACGACAGGGCCAGTGCCGGTAAGGGCTCGGGCACTCCTCCTTCCTAAACCTAACTCTCCAAAGCTACACCTCTCTCAGGTGAAGGAGCTTTTTGCCCACTGATGGGACACAAAAAGGACCTACCAGCTGGGGCGCCTCCACCACTCCGGAGCTGGTTCTGGACGAGGTTGAACTGAGCGGTCGGGGGGACAACGTGCCTACTCCAAAGAAGCACGACAAGAAGTCCAAGAGGGACCATTCCTACTGTTCCTCCCGTTCCCCCTCTCCTCCTTCTCCGGAAAAGAGGCCGAAAGGGAAGAGGCGTAACCCCTCTCCCTCTTCCCCCACTACCTCCTACGTAGACTCTGACTCTTCCTCAGTCTACTCGGAGCTAGACACTGGGGACACAGAAGGGCTTCCTAAATCCCCTTCAGATGACCCCAGTTTTATGGAGGTAATGAGGCACATCCAGGCCAACATGGGATGGGACACTGAGGCCCTGGACCGCGAGCGCTTGCGGCTGGCTAAGTACCTCCGCAAGAAAGATCCAGTGCTGGCAGTCATCCCTCCCATGGTCGACACCTTTGCTGATGTCTCCCACGCGACCTGGAAGCGTCCTTATTCCTCCCCTGCTGTGCCGAAAAAGGCCCACAGGCTCTACAGGGCACCTGCCAACCATCCCTTCCTAGCCGAACCACCCGCTGCGGACTCTGTGGTGATTTCAGCAGCTCATGATCGTTCACAGAGGCCCAAACATCTGAGCACCCAGCCGCCTGATAGAGAATCAAAACAGCTGGGTTCCATGGGCCATAAGGTGTACTCTGCTGCCACCTGTAGCATAGAGTCTTAACTTCGTAATACACGTGGTCCAATTCCAGAACGCCCTTTGGGAACAAGGATTGGACCTGGTACAGAGCCTGCCCGATTGTCCCCAGCGGACCGAGCTCACCAAGCTACTGCAGACTGGCTCAGACATGGGTACCCATGTTCTGCGCTCGGCTTACGACTCTGTGGACACCTCCTCAAGGGCGGCAGCCACTGGCATTTGCCTTTGCCATGCTTGGCTTCGGGTATCAGGGTTCGATCCAGATGTACAAGTCAACCTTCTGGATGCTCCCTTTAGAGGACCCGTGCTCTTCGGCGAGGACATGGAGCGTGTTATTACCAGGCTACAGGACTCTGGAAAGGCCATCCGTTCCGTGCAGTCCATGTACCGCCCGAAGCAAGGGCGAGCAAGAAAGCCCCATTTGGTGGCTGTGGGGTACACCAGTTTCAGCAACCTCGCTTTCAGCAGCATGCTCAATGAGGTGGCTTTGATCCTAGGGGCGGAGACAAGGGTGCCTCGGCATCCGCCTCTAGACCTCCCAGAGCAGCCACTGCCGCCCTCCCTCCTCCACCCAGTGGCTGACTACTCAGGTGACCCTCCTCCTCTGGTAACTCCGCCAGAGGAGCCGGTAGGAGGACGCTTTTCGCTCTACGCAGATGCGTGGGCTCAGGTGACCTCCGACCACTGGGTTGTAGAGCTCGTGGAGTTTGGGCACTCCATAGAGTTCACATCCGTTCCACCAGACAGACCACCCCCCCATCCTGGTACCCAAGGAAACACAGAGCGCTAATCAGACAGGAGATATTCTCTCTTCTAGAAAAAAGGGCCATCAAGTTGATTCCACCGGCCGAATCAGGAAATGGGTTTTCCTCGCACTTCTTCCTGGTCCCAAAGAAGTCAGGAGATCTCAGACCCATTCTGGATCTCAGTGATCTCAATCAGTGGGTCTCCTACAAGAGATTCAGGATGGTTTCTCTTCCCACTCTCCTCCCTTTCATTTCAGCAGGACACTGGCTAGCATCCCTGGCCATGCAGGACGCTTACTTGCACATTCCTATCACCAGAAACCAACAGAGATTCCTCCGGTTCAGGTTCAAGAATGAGGGCTATCAATTCAGAGTCCTCCCTTTCGGTCTTTCCTCGGGTCTTCATGAAGTGCTTGGCAGTCGTAGCCACAGCACTTCGGAGACGAGGCCATTTTGTGTTTCCATATCTGGACAACTGGCTCTTCCTAGCCCATTCCAGGCCCCGCCTGTCGTAGACTCTCAAGGATTCCATCAATCTGTTTCAGGGTCTCGGAATCACCATCAGCAGGGAAAAGTCACATTTGTCTCCATCCCACATACTCCAGTTTATAGGAGCCTCTCTGGATACCATTCTCGGGAAGGTTTTTCTTCCTACCAACAGAGCGGGTCACATTCGTACCATCTCTTACCAGGTCTCTTCAGCCTCAGAGTTGCCGGCTCACCTGCTTTTCAGGTTGCTCAGACACATGGCGGCTGCCATAGTGTCAGTTCCCCTGGCCCGTCTTCGTATGCGGACCGTTCAGTGGGACCAGATGTCAGACTATCTGGACACCTTGGTCAGAATATTGGAGCCAATCCGCTGAGAGCTTCACTGGTGGATGTCGCCCGAAAACCTCCTAAAGGGCATCCCGTTTCAGCGGGGGGCACAGACTCAGTCCCTCACAATGGATGCTTCGCCCATTGGATGGGGGGTGCACTTGGGGAACCATCGCACACAGAGCACTTGGTCTCCCCTAGAAGCGAACCTGCACATCAGTGTCCTGGAAATGAGAGCAGTGCTCTGTGCCCTTCAAGCTTTGGTGTCGTTCCTTTTACTGGGCTATCTGTTGCTGCAAACAGACAACACTGCAGTGATGTTTTACATCAACAAACAGGGCAGCACTCATTCCTATCCCCTTTGCAGGGGGGCAATGCGGGTATAGGATTGGGCCCTGGAATACCATCTGTTCCTCATGGCAGTGCATGTTCCTGGGCTTCAGAACGTGCTGGCAGACATGCTCAGCAGGACACTGTCACAAGCCCACAAGTGGGAATTGCACCAAGACATGGCAGATCGTACCTTTCGCCTGTGGAGGACACCAAAGGTGGATCTTTTCGCGTCTCAATACAGTGCAAAGCTGCCCAGTTTTTGCTCGCTAGGTCCAGAGCCTGGTGCTTCCTGGCAAGACACGTTATCCCTCTGTTGGAATGGGAGGTTTCTTTATGCCTTCCCTCTTCTTCAGAAGGTCCTCCTCAAGGCACAGTCGGAGACGTCCACCATTATTCTGATCGCCCCGTTGTGGCCTTGCCAGATTTGGTTCCCTTTACTACAGCATCTAGCGGCAGAGCCTCCAGTGCTTCTCTATCCTCACATCTTCTGTTGCAGGACAACGGGTCCCTGTTCTACCTGAACCTGCAGTCCATTTCACCTGCACGCCTGGCTCCTCGGGACTTAGCAATGGTCCATTTTGGGGTTTCTGACTAGGTTGCCCAGGTGTTGGTTGAGGCTAGGAAATCTGCCACCAGGGCCACTTACACTTTGAAATGGAAGAGGTTTTGCATCTGGGCCACAGCGAAGCAGGTGGACGTGTTGGTCTGTCTGGTCAATACCATCCTTGAATATTTGCTCTTTCTCTTTCAGAAAGGCCTTAGTTATTCCTCCATCAGGGTACACCTGGCTGCCATCTCCACTTACCATTCTTTCTTGTCTGGTAAGACGGTGGCTCAGATGGAGGTTTCCAAAGCTTTTTTTACGTGGCAGTCTGCACATCAGACCTCTCATCCGGGACCCTGTTCCTCCTTGGGATCTTCTGTTCGTCCTGGAGAAGCTCTCTCCCCCTCCCTTCGAACCGGCTATGAGTGCTGAGCTCCTTTTTCTCTCCTGGAAAACGCTACTCTTGGTGGCGGTTACTTCGGCTAGGCGCATTTCTGAACTGCAGGCCCTCATGTGTAGGGAACCCTATCTGATCTTTCACAAGGACAGGGTTGATTTGCGCACAAATCCGAAATTTTTGCCAAAAGTGGTTTCAGAGCTCACTTTAAACCAGTCTGTTCAGCTCCCAGTCTTATTACCCGGAGCATTCCAATAGGGGAGAGGCCCTTCTCCATTCTCTGGACGTTCACAGGGCTCTCAGGTGTTACTTGGCTAGAACCAAGGGGATCAGGCAGTCTGATCAGTTGTTTGTTTCCTTTGCTCCTCGGTTGGCAGGTCGCCCGGTCTCCAAACAGACGCTTTCGCGCAGGTTGGTCCATTGCATCTCTTATTGTTACGAGACGCACAATAAGTCGACTGCTGGGCCGATTAACGCTCACTCTACGAGGGCTCTTGCCACTTCATTCACTGCTGTTAAGAGTTCCGACAGCAGATATTTGCGCTGCCGCTACCTGGAGCTCCGTGCACACCTTTGTTAGGCACTACAGCTTGGACATTGTTTCCAGCGCAGAGCAGGGTTTGGCCTTGCGGTCCTGCAGGGCCTGGTTTCCTGAGGTTCCTCCCTCTGTTTTTCCTGTTCCTGTTTGTCTCTCCCCCCCCCCCCAAAAAGGGGCTGTCATAAGTTTATACTGCTTGGGACTCGGTCCTCATTGTTTGAACCTGCTGCAAGAGCTTCTACTCGAAGTAAGATAGTATAATTACGTAAAAACTTACCATAACAGTAGATCTTTAAGAGAAGCTCTTGCAGCAGGTATATTTCCCGCCCTCCTCCCCACAGGGATCAGGCCCTTTCCAGATCGGCATACTTGTGCTTGAAAGGTCGTCCGTGGGCTAACAGTTGCCGTTTTCGACCTGCCGGTTTCCTTACCTGATGGGGGGGCGTCCAAGAACTGTAGCACATGGAGGAACTCCTCCCTTATATAGGGCAACGTTGGGGGCGTTCCCCAGGTAGGTACTGCTAGAGAAAAAGTTGCCGGAACCGCCACCAGGTGGTGCGAGTCCTCATTGTTTGAACCTGCTGCAAGAGTGTCTCCCGAAGATCTACTGTTATGGTAAGTTTTTATGTAACTGTACTTTTCTCACCTCCAGATATGTGGTTTCAGGGGGAGGACAACCCTGCATCCTGTCTTTTCTTCCAGAATAGCCGCTTCTGCTCATGTCAGAGTTTATTGCCAGTGATTCTGTGCCTTGAATTCTGGCAAATCAGCCTTCTGGCTACTCCTTTGCAGTTCCTATACAGTCTGAAGACAGGTGTAAGGTTCACGGTATGTCCTTCCCCTCCCCATTTCTAGTTTTTCCCTCCCTCCTTCCCTCTTCTTTCTGCTTCCAGAGATTGAGGCCCCTACCCAATCCCCTTAGATTTCTAACTCTCCTTCTGTCCTCTGTCGTCTATTTCTCCTTTTAGTTTGTATGTCTTTTCCTTTGTCTGTCCTTGGACTTGTCCCTCCTCCCAACCCTTTCTTACTGTCTGACGACTCTGAACTGGCGAGAGGGGCGGGTTGACGGCACCTAACCCACAACCCACGAGTGCCGCAGTGCACGATTCCCGCCCATCAAACAAAACTCTCCCCCAGGGTCGGACCTCCGCTCCAGAACTCATAGATGATGAATGGTGAAGATACACAGAAAGATCAGGAATTATGGTAGGTACATAATTTTCATATCTCGGGGTTGGGGACAAGATGACCAGATGGGTGGAAAACTGACTGAGGGACAGAACCCAGATGGTGGTTGTAAGGTTAGTTATCTGGCACCAGAGAAGCCACCAGTGGGGTCCCGCAGGGCTAGGTGAGGGGGCCAGTGTCTTCATCAGTGACGTTAGGGGTGGCATTAAGGGCAAAATGTACATATGCAGACAACACCAAGCTGTGCGGGAGAGTGGACACAGCTGAAGGGATACAGGACCTCAGGACGATCTGAAAAGCTGGAGAGGTGGTGTGGGATCTGGCAGCTTGTCTTCAGTGCCTGGAAATGCAAAGTTATGCACATCACAGCCAAGAATCCCAGGATGGAGTACTGCCGGGGTGGGGTACAGGAATCTGCATCAGAGGCGGAGAAGGACCTGGGAGTGATGATCACTAGTGAGCTGAAGTACTCCATGCAGTGCAGGAAAGCAGCAGCAAGGGCAAACAAGATGTTGGGATGCATAGCTAGAGGGATCAGTAGTAGGAGAGAGGAGGTTATACTGCCCTTGTACAGGTCAGTGGTGAGGCCACATCTAGAGTATGGAGTTAAGTACTGGTGCCCACACCTCAAAAAGGACATTAACCTGCTGGAGAAGGTCCAGAAGAGAGCTATAAAGATGATAGTATGAGTTAGGCATACAATGAGAGGTTGAAGGCACTGAACATGTACTCCCTGGAGGACAGGAGAGAGAGGGAGGGCATGATTGAGAACTTCAAGTACTTGAAAGGGATAAATAAGGTGTGTAAGGACAGTCTCTTTAAGTTAAGTGGCAACCATAACATGAGGGGGCACAGTCTTAAACTGGAGGGTGGGAGGTGTAGAAGGGAGGTCAGGAAGCACTTCTTCACGAAAAGGGTAGGGTGGTGGACCTTGGAATGTGCTGCTTGCCGGAAGAGGTGGTCTTGTTGAAGATGATGGGCAGCTTCAAGAGAAGCTAGAATAGGGGTAGGGGGAATGTGTAAGGATCATGGGTAGGAAAGATGGAAAAGTTGGGAGGAGCAGGGAATGGGTGCATGGTCAGTTGCTCAAGCTGTGGACCCTGCAATATGAGCAGACTAGATGGACCAAATGGCCTTCTTCTGCTGGCTTCTTTTTATGTACGTAAGTGTGTTGCTGTTACCTGTGCTGTTACAGCCCAGGTCACTCCTGAAAAAGGAATACAGGAGACGGGACAGTTACATTGATGTGATAGTGGGTACCCCCTGGGTTCAAACAATCATCGTACGTGTGATTTGGCATATTTCATTTAGTTAGTTTTTGTTGACCAGGTAGGTGCACTAGACAATTTAGTGCCTATTTTCAGGCACAACCCGGAAGAATTACACTGTAGAAGATACAATGAGTGCAGAAGAACAATAGAAACAAGATCAGGTAGACAGTCTGAAATACAGCAGTACATAATAGCAGAATTAAGTTACCAGAATGTTTACAGTGGAGCAGCGCAGTGGGGAAGAACAGTACAGTAGGCATCAGTATAAATTACAGTGAATGGATTGGGCAGGGGGGAATCACAGTAGGATGAAGTTTCTGGAGTACTTACTGGACCTTTCTGATGGTGGCCTGCAGTATTTCACAGCTAAGGTTCACTTGTGTGGTATTTCAGCATACCACAGCCCCATTGGTACCCTCTTCCTATCACTTGTTGTTGCTGTTGTTGTTGTTGTAGTAGTAGCAGTAGTAGTTGTAGTAGTAGTAGAGGTTCCTCAAGGGCATTTTTCAAACAAGGCCCCCCCATCAGGAAGCTGATGGTTTCCTGGGACATCAACATGGTGCTAGACATGCCCATTTAGAAAGCCCTTTGAGTTTATTGTGATGTGTGACTTGAAGTTTCTAACTTGGAAAGTAGCAGATCTTACTTCGAGAGGGCTCTTGCAGTAGGTAATTACAAATAGGACTGATGCCGGCAGGCATCAGGACCCCACGGAAAAATTTGTAGCTAGTAGTCTCTGGCGGGGGACCGCCACCACGTCAGGTGATTGACGTCAGGCGACATCAGTATAAAGGGGCGGTCCCCCATGCCCACCTTCCAGTTCTTTCCTGCCGTTAGCTCATGCAGCGCCTTGAGGTTAAGTTCACTCTTCCGCAGTCAATCATCGGTAGTTTTTACCGCCTATTTTCTTTTTTTTGATAATTCTTCAGCCTTACCTACAGCTGCCGTGTATGTCATCCCCGACACTCTCCGAGCACAAAAACAAGTGCGATTATTGCGGCGCCCAGCTCCTGCATAAGGACGGACTTTCCCAGTGCCTTTTTATCTAGGCCCTGATCACCCCGTCTAAGTGCCAGCTCTGCCAGCAGTTTAATGCGCCCACCGGAAAGTGGAGGCAGCAGTCCCTGGAGGCCCACATTCTTAAACAAAAAATGACCTCCATGGAAAAGGAACTGAAAAAACTTAGGTGGGCTTCGACTTCTCCGGAGGGCCACCACAAGAAGAAGCATCGGGACCGGGACTCCTCATCGGTCGCTGCGGCCTCTGCTGAGGTCGCGGCGCTGCAGGTAACTCTCCCGGGAGGCAGCTCTGTGGCGGCAGTCTTGGAAGCTTCAAGACTCGTCTCCCCGTTGAGCTCGCGGCAGCCCTCGGGAACCTCCGGGTCTAAGGAGGCAGCCACTCCCAGTAAGGTCGCCGCCGTGCGGCCTTCTGGTTCGAGCGGCCCCGATAAGTTGGACGTCTGTTCCTCCGACGCCCAGCCGGGCAAGGCCGTTAAGACGCCCGACCCTCCGGGGCAGCGCACGGCCTCCAAAGCGTCCGCCAAGGCCGCTCCTTTGCAGCCTTCATCAGGCATTGGGTCTGATAAGTCGGACACTGACTCCGATGTCCGTCTGGATCCCGTTGATAAGACGGACGTTGGCTCCTCCGATGTCCGCTCGGCGTTGGAGCTGGCGCGGACCTTTGAGCCTATCTGGCATCCCGAGCTCGCCGCAACGCTTGTTGCACTCCGAGGCACCAGCGTCTCCTCTGCTGGATCCCGGGGATGGTAATTCTTCTTCCTCGGGCGACATGGAGGAGGTGGGTACGCTGCCGTCGGATATCCCTCCCGCTGGGCGGATGACCCGGCGCGGATCCTTGTACACCAGCGCCCGGTCTGCCGAAAATATCCCATTGCCGGATGCCGCCCTACACTGGGCCTGCCGACCGCCAGGCCCCCAATTTCGGGCCCACCCTCTGGGCCGTTTCCAGGGCCGTCTGCTCCCACAGACCCCCTGGTCCCTGGGTATCTGACTCTGTCATACCCAGGCCTGCAGTATCCGGCACCCCAGTACCCGACGCTGGCCTACACTGACGCCGCAGTACACAGTGCCCCAGTACCCGACGCCGGGCTTCCCGCCATCGGGATATGGATTTGTGCCTTATGGATGCCCTCAGTATCCGTATCCCCCCTCCTCCACCGCTCCCTCAGCTGCTAGTGGACTTGAAGGAGACTCTGGCTTCCTGGTGGGCTGAGGCCAAGGCTCAGCTCACCAGGGAGGTAAAGAGCCATCTTCCAATGCTGGTCCCGGTTCCGGACCCTCTACATCAGAGCCGAGAAACCCCCTCCCCACTTCTGGATACCAGAGGCGAGCCCTTTGGTTCCTCTTCATGCTCCTCAGATGACTCCGATGGTCGTGACGAGCCCCACACTTCAGACAAGCCCAGGCCAAGGACTCCTCTGAAGTCTCCTCTGGAGGATCATTCCTTTACGGAGTTGCTGTTCAAAATCCAGGCAGTTCATCAGTGGCATTCCTTGGGGCCGGATCCACAGCATAAGAAACTCGCTGCGCACCTGGATCTGCCCGAGACCGCTCCTACCCTGGTGCCACCCTGGATTGAGCCTCATGCAGACCTTGTTTCCACCATTTGGAAGCAACTGTCAGCATTAGCCCCCCTTCCTAGGAAGTTGAACAGGCTTCATCAGGCTCCGGAGGGTGTTAACTCTTTTTAAATTTGCACCCTCGAGCCGAGTTGGTCGTGATTAGCATCGCTCCCGGCCAGACGGCTAAACCCAAGCACTTGAGCCCATCATCACCCGACAAGGAAACCCGCCTTCTGGACCAGTACGGGAAGAAGGTCTACACTTCTTCCACTCTGGGTATTAGGGCCCTGAATTACATTGGTCATATGGGGGATTACCAGAAGGCAGTCCTTAGCGAGGTGGAGGCTAAATTGGACTCCCTTCCTGAGTCTCAGATGAAGCAGAAAGTGGTGGATCTAGTCCGGTCTGCACGTTCAGCCAGTCGGCACATGCTTCGTGCCACGTACGACGCAGTGGACGCTGCTGGTCGGAGCTCGGCTTTTGCCATGGGTTTGCGGCATCATGCCTGGCTCCGGGTGTCAGGTTTGGTCCCAGAGGTGCAGTCTGCTATCCAGGACGTGCCCTTCAGGGGTTCAGTGCTGTTTGGTGGCAATGTCAAGGACATCATCACCGATCTGCAGGAGAAGGGTACTGCACTTAAGTTGGTTGACTCCATGTATAAACCCACTCAGGCTCAGCGTTGTCCCTTTCGCAGACATTCTCTGCCCAAGGCGAAACCTCAGGAAGCGGGCCAACAAGCGTCGGGCCCCTTCTGCTGCCAAGCCCCCAAAAAGCAGCAGGGCTTCAGCAGCGGCTTGCCTCACACCTCCTGACTCCTTTCCTCTCCCACAGCCTCTGGGCCTTCCAGAGAACCGATGGGAGGAGATTCTCCTCCATCTACCGGGTTGGGAGAGGATCACTTCAGACACTTGGGTGCTCCAGCTGACTAGAAGGACACTCAATAGAGTTTCTTCGGAAACCTCCTCAGACCTCCCCAGTCATCTTACTCCCCAGAACATCATCTTCTAGTTCAGGAAGAAACATCCTCTCTTCTTCTGAAAGAGGTGACACAGCCCGTTCCTCCCCATCTTCAGGGGACGGGCTACTACTACCATTTCTTCCTGGTCCCGAAGAAGTCAGGAGATGTGAGGCCGATTCTCGACCTCAGCTCCCTGAACTTGTTTATGGAGTACAAAAGGTTCAGGATGCTCTCTCTGCAGAATCTGCTGCCCCTTCTTTGGCCGGGACAGTGGCTATGCGCTCTGGACATGCAGGATGCTTACCTGCATATCCTATTAGCCTTCCACCGCAAATACCTGCGTTTTGCGTTCAGAGGGACCACTACCAGTTCACGGCCCTCCCATTTGGTCTTTCCTCGGCGCCCCGAGTGTTCACCAAATGCCTTTCGGTGGTAGCGGCCTACCTGTGTACCCAGGGGGTGCAGGTTTTCCCGTACCTGGACGACTGGCTCCTGGCGGCCTCGTCCAGGGAGGAACTCCTGTGCTTCCCTTTACTACCTGCCTGGGGGTTACCGTCAGCCAGGCCAAGTCCCACCTGATCCTGTCCCAGAGGCTCCAGTTTATCGGGGCGATCCAGGACACGACCTTAGGCATGGCATTCCTGCCACTGGACAGGGCAGCCTCACTCCAGGCTCAGGGCAGCCTGTTGTCCAGCCGCAGGCGGGTCAGCGCCAGGTTGGTCCTTCGCCTCCTCGGGCTCATGGTGGCTGCTATTCCGACAGTCCCTCGCGCTCGGCTCCACAGGAGAATCTCTCAGTGGACGCTTCAGTCTCAATGGGATCAGCTGGTGGACGACCTAGATCAACTAGTTCTGGTCTCCAATCCTATGGCTTGGGACTTGCAATGGTGGATGGTTCAGGAGAACCTTTGCCGGGGAGTTCCCTTGTGTCTTTCTCCCCCCTCCCAGACGCTGACTACAGACACCTTGGGCAAGGGTTGGGGAGCCCATCTCTGGCCTCACAGGACCCAGGGCTCCTGGTCAAAGCTCGAAAAATCTCTCCACATCAGTGTGCTGGAGCTTCGGGCCGTGCTATATGCTCTTCAGGCTCTGCATCTTTATCTGCTTCCCGGACATCTGGCTGTCCAGATGGACAACATGTGCGTAGTCTGGTACATCAACAAACCGGGAGGAACTCGTTCCTACCCTCTCTGCAGGGAGGCAATGCGAGTTTGGGCATGGGCAGTGCAGCACAACCTTCATCTCACAGCCATTCACGTCCCGGGGGTCGAGAACACATTGGCAGACCACCTCAGTCGATCGTCTGCTCACGCTCACGAGTGGGAACTAGATCAGGGGGTAGCAGATGATATCTTCCTATGCTGGGGAACACCACAGGTTGACCTGTTTGCGTCTCCTCTCAACGCAAAACTTCCCGCCTTCTGCTCACTCGCTCCAGGGCGCGGCATTTTTTGGAGAGATGCTCTGTCTCTAGACTGGAAGGGAAGATGCGTCTATGCCTTCCCCACTGATCCCCTTGATTCCGAGGGTCTTACAGAAACTCCGCTCGGAAGGAGCTCGCATGATCCTCATCACTCCTTTCTGGCCCAGGCAAGTTTGGTTCTGTCTTTTGCAACAGTATTCGGAGGAACCTCCTCTTTCTCTGTCACAACTTTTGCTGACCCAGGATCAGGGGACCCTGGTCCATCCAAGCCTCAGGTCCCTTCAGCTGCACGCGTGGCTCCTGCAGACATAGCTCAAGCTTGTTTTGGGGTTTCCCCATTGGTCGCTGAGATTCTGGTGGAGGCCAGAAAGCCCTCCACTAGATCTACCTATGCCGTGAAGTGGAAACTGTTCTCTATTTGGGCCACTTCCAAAGATTTCGAGCCTTTCTCTTGCTCTGTTGGGCGGCTGTTGGATTACTTGCGCCATCTCTTTGATCTGGGTCTGTCATTCCTCTCTGCAGGTTCACATGGCGGCCATCTCAGCTTGCCATGTTCGTTTTGGGGACAGGACTTTGCGCAGTTGGAAGTCTCCAAGATGTTTCTTAGAGGGGTCCTCCACTTGAGACCCCCTATTTGGGTTCCTACCCCTCCTTGGGATTTGAATTTTATCTTTGGGAAGCTTACTCTGCCTCCTTTCGAGACAGCAGCCTCAGCAGACCTAAAGTTCCTTTCATGGAAGACTCTCTTCCTTGTGGCCATTACTTCTGCTTGAAGGATTTCCGAGCTCCAGGCCCTCATGTGCAAAATCCCGTATTTGATTTTTCACAAGGAACGTGTGGCTCTGCATACCAACCCTAAGTTTCTCCCCAAGGTGGTACCGGAATCTACGCTGAATCAATCCATGGAGCTGCCTGATTTCTTTATGCAGCACTCCAATCAAGGGGAGTACCTCTTGCATACTTTGGATGTTCACTGAATCCTGAGATGCTATACCACGAGGACGAAGGATCTCAGAAAGACTGACCAACTGTTTGTCTCTTTTGCTCATAAAAGAGAAGGCAGTGCTGTTTCTAAGCAATGCCTATCTAAATGGTTGGCTCATAGTGTCACTTTCTGTTATGACAAGTACAACAAGACCCTGCTGGGTCAGGTCAGAGGGCACTCCACCAGAGGGGTCGCTGCCTCCGCTGCTTGTTTCAAGAATGTGTCAGCTGCAGACATCTATGTAGCCGCTACTTGGACTTCTGTCCATACCTTTATGAAACACTACAGTTTGAGCCAGCCCAGTTGCGCTGAGAGTTGAGGCGCTGGACGCCACACCTCGCACCACACTGGCGACCCGAGTTCAGGAATGGACTCGGGGCGCCGGGGGTTTGGCAGGGGTGAGGAAGGATCAAGCGTCCCATGACTGCTCTCCTTCCTCTGGGGAGGGTTGGGGCATTGCAGCGCACTGTAGCGACAGCTGGTGGAGGCCAGAGGTGAAGCAGCAAGCAGCAGAATGGGGGAGGCCTTGGCGGGCGTCGGCACATGTGCCTTGGCGCCATTATGCGTCCGGCTCTCGGGGGTGGGAGGACAGGCGGAAAAAGGCAGAGTGCGATCTCGGCAGCTGATAGCGCGCAGCGCCCCCGGTACCTGAGAGAGGATCCTGCATACAGGGTGCGTGAGCAATTTAAAGGCGGCCCTGTGGGGTGTGAACCCGGGCGGGGGTGCGGATGTCTGTGGCTGGAGATCGTGAGGGATCCGCTCCGCAGGAGGAGAAATAAAGATGCTATTTAAAAAAAAACAAAAAAAAAAAAAACACTACAGTTTGGACATTGCCTCTCGCCATAGAGCGGGCTTCGGGTTGGCTGTTCTGCAGGGGTCTTCTTTCCTAAGACCTTAACAGCCAGAGAGTCTACTTTTGGGTAGTTTTCCTCCTCCCATTTGCTTCTGCTTGTTCCAGACTGCTTGGGACTCAGTCCTATTGTAATTACCTAGCAAGAGCCCTCTTGAAATCACGATGAGTACAGTTATGTAAGAACTTATCATAACAGTAGATCTTGAGAGAGCTCTTGCAGTAGGTGATCTATCCCGCCCTCCATCCCCTAAGCTTTTTCAGCTCCTTTCCAGTGATGGAAACATCCGCTTCTCTCTCGTCGCGCCTTTTTAGGCCTTTGGCAGGAAAGAACTGGAAAGGCGGGCGTGGAGATCCACCGCCAGAGACTGCTAGCTAGAAATTTTCCGTGGGGTCCTGACGCCTGCCGCTTCAGTCCTATTTGTAATTACCTACTGCAAGAGCCTCTCTCGAAGATCTACTGTTACGGTAAGTTCTTGCGTAACTACTTTCTGGTGGCCATCACCTGTGCATGCAGAAAATCCATGCTTTAGTCACAGATTCTCCATATACTGTTCTCGATATAGAGAAGGTAGTATTCTGCATGCACCTCTTTTTTTTTTTTTTTACCCAGGGTGGTGTCAGGTTTCCATCTTTTCCCTGCCTGCCTGCTCCCAACTTCCAGGAGAAATGAGACTCCACTCACTGGATGTTAAGAAGGTCCTTGGGTTTTATCTGGACAGAACCAAGGACTTCAGACAATCCAAACAGCTCTTTGTCTCCTTTGATATTAATTGGAAGGCACCACCTGTTACAGTCAACTGCATTTCTGCTTGTATTGTGAATTGTCCTTGCCACTGTTATGTTATGGCTCAAGTTAACGTGGAGGAGCCATTCACCCCCCACTCCATTAGAGCGGCTGCCATGCCCCTGGAAGACCTATGCCTGTGTGTATTGGAGAAGATGTGCAGAGCTGCAACTTGGAGCACAGTGCACATTTTAACTAAGCACTGTACCCTGGATGTCCATGCCAGGCAGCATGCCACCTTTGGTAGGGCAGTTCTGAATGGATTGCCATCCTAAGTGAGCCCTGAGCGCCAGTCTCCCTAGTCCGGCGGACATTCTCTGAGTGTGGTACTCTGACCCACTAATGTGAATCAATGATGAAGATGGATTCTTGGAAGATATGAAAGTTACATACTTGCCGTAATTGTTGATCTTCCAGAATATCACCACCATTGATTCACACACCCGCCCACCATCCCCTAGATTTACTCCAGTATTGTTGTGTTCTAGGATCGTGGATATGTTGTTCTATCCACACTGCTTGGCAGGTACCTTGCCACTTTAAGATGTACCGGAAGGCTGGCCTGCCTGTGTAGTAGGATTTCAGGACACCAGCGACCGGTTTAGTAGCGAGCCCGGGTCACTGGAGGGCCGGGCCGGGGTGGGGAGGGATTGAGCGCATGGAGGGCTGCTCTCCCTCTCCGGGAAGGATGGACTGCACTCCTTGCTGTGCTACCGCCACCTGGGTGACCACAGGTGGAGGTGCAGTTGAGGAGGTGGGAACAATCGGTAGGGGCAGTCGGCTGAGGGTCTGGAGCGAGGGGAAGTCTCTGCGTGCCACTAGTTTCCCCGATTCCTTCTGAGGTCTCCCGTCAACCCGCCCGACGGTCGAGGTCTCGGTCTGGTTCCTCGACTTGACGTCGGACAAGACTCTCCCCTCGCCAGTAGCTCGCTCCAACAACACCATGGTAAGCGGCAGAGAGTGCGGCTCCTTGTCTTCATCCTCCTAGGGTGAGGAGGCCCCTGCCAGTTGCGCCGGGCGCCACGAAGACCTAATATAGGCAGTAGTTGGTCCTGTCCGGGTGAAACCAAATTCGGTTTCTACCCCAGCCATTAAGTGGTTTCATTGAAGCGACTGATGTCTGCCACTGTCACTATGGTGCCGGTTAAAGCCCAGGCGGCTGCTCCACCAATCTGGTGGAGCCACCATAAGCATCCGAAGTCAAGGCTCCGACCAAGGAATCTCGGTCGGCCCAAGGCCTGCCCCATTAGTTGTCGGTCACTCTTACTCCCGACCCCCCCAAGGCAGGTTGAGAGTGACATGGGTAGTCACCTGCTTTACAAGGACTCCTTGGAGTCTGAAGATTCCTCCATGGTCTCCCGTCCTGTTGTAGCCGAGTCTCTTGGGGGGTCTCTCTCCGTCGACGAGGGCCCTACCTCGCTGATGGGTATTTGTCGGCTCATTTCCGAATCCACGGGAATGGAGCTCGAGCCTGTGCAGAAATGGGTCAAGTATCCCCTCACAGAGATTCTGGACAAAGGGGATACTCCGATGGCGTTTCTTTCGGTGGCTGATGCCATTGTGGGCCCAGCTTTGGAGCTGTGGCAGCATCCTGCATCTTGCCTTGCGTCTTCTGCCCGCATGGCCTGCAAGTATGCCGTCCCTATGAGGTCCCTTTCAGGGTTATCGGAGCACCCCTCTGTGGTGGAGTTGGTAGCCGACTCCATCTTTCAGCGTTCAGGCAACAAAGGGGATGTGGACAGCCTCCCGGACAAGGAATCCAAACAACTGGACCATTCCGGGTAGAAAGTCTATGTAGCCTCCTCCCTTGGCCTTCGTCAGGCCAGTTCGGCCGTTATCATGGCACATTTCTCCCATGCCTTCTTGGGCTCCCTGGATGAGGTGATCCCTCATCTCCCAGCGGACCTCCAGACCATGGTCAAGCAAGTCCAGGACCAGGGTAGGGCAGTGGTGAAGCAACAGTTCCAGGCGGCTCTGGACGTTGGTGACTCCTGTGCCCGTTCTGTAGCGGCCACTGTGGCCATGTGCTGCAGGGCTTGGCTGCGCATCTCAACCTTTATGGCTGATATGAAACACAAGCTGGCAGATGTCCCCTTCTTGGGCACCGACCTGTTTAGGCCCAGTGTGGAGGGCCACCTCCAACATATAGAGAAGTCCAGTGCCACCTTGGACTCCACCACATCTGCCCAGAAGGACAAGGCCCCAGGCATCAGAACCGAGGCCCTTTTGTTTGTCCACTCCTGCCAGACCGCCCAGCAGCAGGCAGGGCCAACAGGCTCAATCTTGGCGCCCTCGGCCAAGTCCGTGACCTCCTCATTCAGGAAGTCTGGGGAGAAAGGTCCCGTCCCGGCGGCACCTCAGCCGGACTCTCCTCCAAGTCTGCCCAGTGACAGGTTGTGGGGTGCCTCCCTCAATCCCATCACAACTCCCCTGGGACTTCAGCACGGTGGGGCCGGCTCAGCCATTTCCTTTCCACCTGGTTCACTATCACCACGGACCGTTGGGTTCTGGAAGTGGTTGGTCGAGGCCTGCCTCTGGAATTCGAGCAGGCCCCTCCATATCGAGCCCATGCCCCACGGGGGGATCTGGTGTCTACAGCCTCTGTCGGCTCTCTGAGATGACTTAGCTCAGCTCCTCCTCAAGGAGGTGGTGTGCAGAGTAGTGGACCCACCTTCAGGCCCAGGGTTCGTTTCCAGGTACTTACTGGTACCGAAATGGACTGGGAGCTGGCGCCCCATTCTAGATCTGCATGACCTGAACAAGTTCCTCAGGTCCCACACCTTCCGGATGGTAACTCTGGATCAGATCATAGCATCCCTGGAGCAAGGCATGTGGTTCTGCTCCCTAGATCTTCAGGACGCGTTCTTTCACGTCCCGATCCATCCGTTCCATCGGTTCCTCCGCTTCTGAGCCGAGGGAACCCTTTGAGTTCCAAGCCATGCCCTTTGGCCTGTCTTGAGCCCCCAGGGTCTTCAGCAAATGCATGGCAGTGGTGGCTTACCTGAGGCGCCGAGGGATCCGGGTGTACCCTTACCCGGATGACTGGCTGATAGCAGGTCCCTCAGGCAGGAGGTGGCGTGGTCCAGGGTTCTGGCCCTCCAGACTTGCTTGGACCTTGGCCTCCTGATCAACGAGGCCAAGTTGGAACTCTTGCCTTCACAGGTGATTCAGTTCAGTGGGGCAGAGCTCGACTCCTGCCGAGCCAGAGCTCGGCTCCCGGTGGACAGGGCAGAGGTTCTCTTCTCCTTTGCCCAGTCATTTCTGGTTGGGCAGTTTTGTCCTGCCCAGGACTTCCTGCATCTTCTAGGCTATATGGCAGCCTGCACCAGTGTGGTCTGATGGGCCTGCTGGCATATGTGTTCCCTCCAGTGGGAACTGGCCAGCCAGTGGTCTCGGCGCTCGGCTCATCTTGACCAGCTGGTCTCTGTGACCCAGAGGATGTGGGATGGCCTCCAGTAGTGGCTCGTCCCATCCCACCTGCAGGAAGGGATCCATTTGTCCGCCCTGAGCCGACGGTCATCCTGACAACCAGCCCTTCTCTGATGGGTTGGGGTGCCCATCTGGGGGAGCACAGAGCTCACGGGCTCTAGACCCCCCAGGAGTCCTGATACCACATCAACCTGCTGGATCTTTGAGTGGCTCGGCTAGCCCTGACCACTTTTGTTCTGTTCGAGGTCAAGTGGTCCAGGTCCAGATGGACAACACCACGACCATGTACTATCTCAACAGGCAGGGCAGGAAGCGCTCCTTGCCCCTCTGGAAGGAAGCTCTCTGCATTTGATCCCTCGTGCTCAGCCTGGAGGCAGATCTCCTAGCCATTCACGTGACAGGAGCCTCGAATCAGTTGGCCGATGCCCTTAGCTGGATGGGCGGGGCATCTCGCAGTGGTCTCTCCACCGGAGGTAGTACAAGATCTGTTCTCCCACTGGGGCACCCTCAGGTGGACCTGTTACGCCTCAGGAGGATGCTAAGCTAAGGTTGTATCATGCCCACCCCCCTCGGCAGGGTTCACTGCAGGGGATGCCTTCTCGAGGCAGTGGACCCCAGGCCTCTTCTCTGCCTTCCCTCGATTCACAAAGTGCTCATCAAGGTCAGGAGGGACAGGGCGCAGGTGATCCTGGTAGCCCCAGACTGGCCACGCCAGTTCTGGTATCCTGATCGTCTCAGCGCCAGGCTCCCGAGGCAGCCTCCAGCATGCCCGGACCTGCCCTCCATCGTTCAGGGTAAGGTACTCCACCCGGACCTTCAGTCCCTGTACCTGATGGCCTGGTTCCTGAGCGGCTAGAGTTCCAGGCCTTGGGTCTCTCAGACGAGGTCCTCAACGTTGTTGAGGCTTCCTGTAAGGAATTGACCAGAAAATTCTATGCCTTTAAATGGAAGAGATTCTCCATCTGGTGTGAGGGCAAAGGGTTGGACCCATCATCCTGTCCAGTGGCTAGCATTTTGGACTATCCTTGGTCCCTCTCCCAGCAGGGACTTCGGTGGACGACCCTAAAGGTGCACCTGGCAGCCATCTCTGCTTACCGGGCACATGCCGGTCAGCCGTCAGTGGTGCAGGAGAAGATGGTCTGGCGTTTCTTCAAAGGCCTAGATCACATATCCCTTCCGGTGCAAGAGCCTACACCTCCGTGGAATCTACTGCTGGTTTTGGCAAAGCTCATGGGCAAGCCATTCGAACCGAAGCACAAATGTGACATCTCACATTTGTCATGGAAGACTGCCTTCTTGGTGGCTGTCATGTCAGCCAGAAGGACTGGGGAGTTACAGGCGCTCTCTCAGTCTCCTTAGTCATTACCTGGTCTTCCACAGGACACTGTTGTCCTCAGCCCCCACCCAAAATTCCTTCCGAAGGTAGTGTCAGAGTTTCACCTTAACCAGGTGATTTCTCTGCCGGTGTTCTACCCCAGTCACACCTCGGAAACACAGTACAGGCTCCATACTTTGGACCTGAGACGAACACTCGCCTACTACAAAGAGTGAATGGCAGAAGTTCAGGGAAGAGGTTCGCCAGCTGTTTGTCACCTACACTGAAGCTGCACCTGGCAGACCTGCAGCCAAGTGGACAGTAGCTCGATGGATTACATCTTGCATTGACCTCTGCTGTAGATTGGCAGGTAGGGAGCTTCCCATAGGGCTTAAGGCTCATTCCACCCGCTGTGTCGGTGGCTGCTTCTAGGGATGTCCCTCTCCAGGAAATCTGCAGGGCTGCTACCTGGAAGTCAGCACACACCTTCATTTTCCATTACCACATCGACCTCGAGTCATGCCAGGATGCTGGTTTTGGAGCCTCAGTTCTCCAGTCCCTCTTTCCTAAGCAGGGGGTGTGCATCTTGCCTCCTTTCTCCCAGAGAACTGCTAGGAGTCTGCCAAGAAGTGTGGATAGAACAACACATGCATGATCCTAGAAAAACAGGTTACTCACCTGTAACAGTAGTTCTAGGAGTGGTATATGTTCATCCACACTGACCCACCCACCCTCCCGGCTTCAGTGCACAAACCTGGCTTCCAGCAGGCCAAGATCTGCCGTCATGGGGCAGAGCCGAGGGTTATACCACCCAAGTGGGTGGGAGGAGCCAGCTTGAACACTTTACGGCACATCTTAAAGCGGCAAGGAACCTGCCAAGAAGTGTGGATGAACAACATATACCTTTCCTAGAACTACTGTTACAGGTGAGTAACCTGTTTTTGTGGTCTTGACCCAGTTGGGCTTGGTTTGGGCTGTGAAGACACTGTGTTACTGGATTTGGTAGCCCTTCTTACCATGGGCCACACAGCTATCTTATGCCCTTAACTTACGTGAATAGTTTACTTGTTGGATTCATGCTGCTCATCTTCTCAATAAAAATGTACTGAGGTGGTTGGGTGCTGGTGCCATTGTATACCAGCAGGTGCATGCATCAGTGTGCAATGTTGCCTGCGTGGTGCCTGATGTGTCACCAGCCCTGTGAAAAGTTTTGGCTCCCACTGGGTCCTGGCACATCTGGCATAGACCCAGTAGGGTGAAGCAGTGGTGAAGATAATTGTGGAAGCTCAACAGTTATGGTAAGTGATCATGTTCATTATCCTGTTTATTTACATTATTTGTGCTTGTTCTTTTTTTAAAAACTCAAAGTTGATTTGATTTACAACAAAAAGTTACAGTAAGTATGTAATTTTAATTTTCTAGAGCATCACCTCTATAGTGGGCCTGATATTTATTTTAAAAGTTTCACTAGGAAAGACGTACTGAGCTGGTAACAGCTCATTTCCAGATGCTGTTCAGGATACAACACTGGGAACAGGGAGTCTCCCAAGATGTCAGTCATCTGGCATCAAGAGCAAGGGGAGGGCTGTGTAATCTGTGTTGCCAGATTTGAGTGTCATGTGTTGCATTGCTAGTTTGTCTCCTCTACAGTCCCTCCCACCCCCTGTGTTCTAATGTCCCCTACACCAGTCTCTGTGTCCAAGTCATTCAAGCTCATTACTAAAGGAAGCACTCATGCAACAGGGCAGGAAATACACCCCCCCACCTTAGCACCTGGGTGTGGAAGCCTGGATCTGCACATGAGCACAGTAGCGCACCCACAGCATCACTAGGCTGGGCTTTGCCGACTGTCTTCCTGGGACTGAGTCGGACTTATGATATGACTACCAGAACAGAGTTCCTGCCTTCTGGCCACAGGCAGGAACCCTGATAAGACACGCCAATTGAAGTGTCAGTGGCTCAGTAGGTAGCACACTCGCCTCTGAGGCCGGGGGATCAGAGGGCTGTGGGTTCAGGTCACACATCTGGCAGCTGGGTTAATATCCAGTACTGACACTGCAGTGCAGTGTGAGAGGGTGCTGCACTACTGAGGTGCTGTCTTTCAGATGAGACGTTAAACCGAGGTCCCATCTGCTTGGATTGGTGGATGTTAAAGATCCCATGGCACTTATCGAAAAGAGTAGGGAATTTCCCGTGTCCTAGCCAAACTTCCTCATTCACTAAAAATACCACCAACAGCTTAATCTGGTTCAAGATCAGTTGGCGTCATCTGTATTCCCCCACCCCGTTGTGCCTGAAAATAGGTGGATTTGTCTAGTGCACTTACCCAGTCAACAAAAACTAAATAAAATAAATAAATAAAATAAATAAATAAAAATTAATAATTGAGAGAAGTACTGACATTAAACAATGCCCTTGTTGAAACCAATTTCTTATTTTACACTTTGTTGTTCTCTTTAGGACCGTCCGGCAATGCAGCTTTACCAGCCAGGAGGACGGATCCGCGTCCGATCTGTGCAAAGCAGCGACAGCAGTGAAAAAAACCCAAATCAAGGAGAAGACAAAAAGCAGGAGAGTGACGGGAAGGGTGCACAAGAGAAAGAGGAGGAGTGAAAAAGTGAAACTTTATCCTGGCTTTTACATCAGCCATAAAACTACACAGACCAAGCTATCCAGAAGTGGCCTTTAGGAGAGCGGCAACTGAGCCAGAAATGTTTACTCAAGGTTTACATTTTCCAGAGAATTGCAACACTGCTGCCCCATTAAAAGATGAGACGAATACAGCATGTGCAGATGCAAAAAATATATTAACACATCGGCCCCTACAAGGGTGTGCTTGGGGGTGAAGTGTTTTGAGTGTTACAGGAAGGTGGTGTTACAGTAAAGGGATTCATTCAGTTTAAGCATGTGCCAAGGTATAGTTTGCCTTAAATATTGAAGGGAGCTTGAGGGTTCATTGCAATTCTACGAGTGAAACACTGAGAGCGACATTAGTTGAGCACCTGACTGTTTTCAGGTCGAAAAGACTACTACTGGTTCTTGTGTTATCAAGTAGCCTGTGAAGAGAAGGTGCATATTGCATAATGGTAATGCTGAAACGTAGCCTTTTGTACTGAGCACACTCCATTATTTAGCAAGTGGCGATTTAATTTAAAAAAGGTAAACTGAGAACTCAATCCTTGCTGCAAGTCCAGATGTTCATTTGATGTAATAATAGGGTTTGCAGAATATGGGGCAAAAGTAAAACATGTTGGCACAACAGGTTTCCCAACTGAGACATGAATACCTTTTGCTTTTGAATGTAAACTTGCTTGGAGCTGAGGCTGTGTGTACAAGGGTACAAGTACGGCAGTTTTAGTTGGGTGTCATCCTAATAATGTCCTTCAGGTTTTTATGCATGTCAGTACAGTTTGGGATCACAAGACCTGTAGACATGTTAGTTCTAAATAGACTGAAGACTACACATTACCCAGCTGTTGCCTACTTATTTTTGCTTATATGTCTATTTTTCACATTCCCTGTAAGAAAACTCCACAATTAAACACATCAAACTTTGGAAACAGCTGTATAATCCGATACAGTTCAGCTTACAATTGACTTATGTCCTGTAGTTCTTTCCACATCATTCTGTATTGTTTGAGACATATACATGAAAAAAGGTTGTGTGAGCATCAGAACTCATCAGCTTCTGCGGCTGGCTCCCTAGCTAATATCCTGACCCCCTCTAGTTGTGTTTATCCCATCAAGCTATTGCTTGAGACATATACATGAAGAAGGGTTGTGTGAGCATCAGAATTCATCTGCTCCTGCGGCTGGCTCCCTAGCTAATATCCTGACCAGCTGTAGTTGTGTTTGTCCCATCAAGCAATTGAGATATCACAAACACTGGAGCAAGCAGCAAGGACAGAGACATTTGGAGGGGAAAGATTCCCATTTTGATGCTTGTGTGTGTGTGTGTGTGTTTATTCACATTCTGTTGAACATTTTCAATACAACAAGCACATGCAGTATAAGGTATCAAGCATACTAGTATTCCAGTTGGGAAAAAATTGTACAACTTTTCATCGCCACACAGATGTTTTTGTAAAACTAAGGAATAGAGCCTCAAATGAAACAGTGGTAGACATTGTGCACTTTGTACTGTAGCCTGGGGATGGAGTGAACTTGGGTTCCTGGAGTGAGGCGGCCATGCTGGGAGCAGCATTGCTGAAAGCAGCACATTTTAGGTGGTGTGGGTTGGTGCTGCAGCAGTGACCTCTTGTGGTGATTGATGACCCTGTTCGCTTGCGTGGGGTGTGCATTTGCCAAGCCACTGTGGTGCCCAAGGCCACCAGTAGGCAGTGTGCTGCGCTGGGAAGGTTGGAGGGTCAGAGGGAGATATCTGAATGTGCAAAAGAGATATAAGGGGGGATAAATAAAGATTCCCCAGCGGCCCGCCAGATGCCAGCACTTCAGCACAACCAAGCTTCACCATCAGGTGTGGTGCTCTCAGAAGGGTGGTAAAATTCTGTCAGCCTGTAGTACTCACCATGGAGGGAGGGAGACTATACAGAATGCAGAAGGGTACGGCGAGACTGGACTGGGAGGTTGAGAGGTGGAGGCAGCTTGAAAGCTGGGTGGACCGCAGGACCAAGAAACATTGAATAAAAATAAAAGGACTGAGTGGTAGAGAAATACAGAAAACAAAATGTGGAAGTATGGCTCTTTTTTTGGTTTTTTTTCAGAGTTGTCCCAGAGATGAGGGCCGATAAAGCTTGATACATGTGAACCAGCTCACTACAAGCCCGTCAAAATAAAATGTTCTTTTTATGTTGGTATCTTAAGGTCTTAAAGGGGAATGCAAATCTGCTGGTCCCCGCAGATTCTGAAAGCCCATGAAGAGATCTTTCCGTCAAGGCATTGAACCTATAGGTTGTGGAAAGAAAAAAACACTGCACCAGATTTATATAGTTTGATTTTTGTGGCTTTGCTGGCCAGCACAAGGACCCTGACAGTTTGCGGCCTGTGCTGCTCATTCACGGACAGTGACCCAGCTGTTTCTGAGACATATGTTGCTACATTCCACTACTGCATCTCTCTAAATCTGTTTTCAGAACTCTGTTGTAACTGTATTTGTTGGGATGACATGCATTGATTCTGCTGCCTTCGAACAAATCCTAGTGGGAAGCTATGAAATGTATAACCTTTGTCAAAAAGATGTAATCCTTATAGGAGTTTTATGCAGGTTAATGATTCTAAATATTAAACGCTGCCAATTTATCAGAATGTTATTTCTTGAACAGTTAAATTTGTATAAGTGAGTTCTTCTATATAAACCTTTTTCGGAGATCTACATACACACACACACACACACACACACACGCTATACCCATAATGTTTCTCCAGTGATGTGATCTTTCTTCACTCTAAGTCCTGGATGGACTCTCTGCTTAGAAATCAGATGAGTGGGCTGGCGTGGCCCTGTGCTGTGGCAGTAGCACCTTGTGTTAGGCACCTGGGGCGAGATTTGCACATGAGCCATGCAGTCTCACAGTCTTCACCTTTCATTACTGCTGGGTGTAAGCCAGGCGAGCACCTACATGGGAATGTTTTTGGTAGGGGTGGGCGGGCGCTGCCCACGCACCGCATGGTGCACCTGGGTTGGCCATTAAGCGCTGCAGGCTCCTCCTCCTCCACCCCAGTTATGTTTCTCCCGTTGTCGAGGTCGCACCTGCTGTGCAGGTTTCAGTGCTTGCTGTGTCATTGGGTCTGTTCATTATTTTGATGCAGTTTTGCTGCTTCTCTATCCTGGCTCTTAATTCTCCCAACACCATTGGAAGACCGTTCCTTTTATTATTATTGCCAACGGTGTCTAGTCCTTTTCCTGTAAATTGTGCAAGGGAATAGACAGTTTCCTAGACTCTGGGATATCCATCCTTTCCACATAGTCAAGCTCCTCTTGATCATCCACAGCTTCCTCCATAGGGAGCTGGAGGGTTTCAGCCACTTTTTTATAAAACATAAAATGAGAAGGGGACTCAGAAAGCCTAGGAGGAGACACTCCTGAAGTTCTGTCTGGGGAGATGTCCGGGTCAATGGGCACATCCAGACTTTCAAATCCACATTCACTCTCCTCATACTCCTCTTCCACCTCCTCCGGTTCATAATATTCCTCTAAATCATACTCTTGAACCAGTGGAACCAGCCGAACCGAGCGCCTACCTGATGGTGCCAGTTCAGTCGGAACCGGGGAAAGCGACTGGACAGTTTTGATCGCTTTGGCTATTTCTTCAGCGGTTGGAGAGGAAAGTTTTGGCTCCACACCAGCTGATTTTCTAGTCCTTTTTGCTGGAACCGACTCCTCAGAGTCGGATCTCCTTTTGCCCGAAGAAGTCTCGCCCTGGTCAGAGGGCACTCCTTCTGGTTCGGTTTGAACCAAACCAGGCTGGCCATCCGGTTCAGCGGACTTTTTGGCCTCCCTTTCCCTGAACCTACCAACTCTCTTCTCCAGGGTAGCTGCAGGAAAATTTTTACAAATCTGGCAGTCTGCATTGAGGTGGTCAAACCCCAGACAGTAAACACAGGTGGTGTGGGGATCAGCCTTGGCAAGACTTCCCCACACACACTACAGTGTTGAAACCCAGTGGGCCCGGTTTTTCTTTTGGGTTTCTCAGACATAGTGCCAGTCCTATCCAGACTTACCCGTTTATGGCAATCCGCCAGGTAAGACCCTCTTATCGGTTCCCAACCGTGTCACGGGTCGTGGAAAAAGACGTAATAAAATCCGTTTTTTTTGTTTTTTTTTAGAACTGATAAGAACCGGTAACCACACTCTAAATCACAGATTAAGATTTTTTTAAACAACTTGATCGGTTCAAACCGAACCGATAAACCGTTTGCAAGTTCCACACAGAATAGAATTAATGTAAAACCTATCTAGTACTCACAAATACCAGAGACTGAACCGACAGGTTGCGGTTTAAATTCAGTCAAAACCGAAAAGCGGTACTTTAACCGACAAAATGAAGCGAGCAGGAGAAATCTCCGGGCGACTGTTCAGTGGTAGATAAAGAATCTGACGGTTTGAGTTTGAAGAACAACAGACAAGAGTCTCAACCGAGCTCAAGCTCAGCGTTCCATGCCTGGCATGGAAAGTTAACTCTTTCATCTCCAGGGCAGTTCGAAGGTTGGGACTCACTGCATATGTCAGAATATAGCAAGACTCCATTAGAAGAAACAACATTACTAAGGTGAGTAATTTTTTCTTTTCGCATTGTGCCTGGTTCGGGAGCTAAGAGAAAATCCCAAACAGGCCATGCCCCCATGTGTCGGTGTCCGGCATTTTTCCGTGATGGGCCAACATGATGTTTGCGATGCCTGGATCCCAACCATGATATGAGCAACCGCGATGCCTGTTTCTCCATGGACCCCGTGTTCTGGAAATCCACGTGTTTAAAGTTGGTAGGGCCCCGCCAACTTTCAGAGGATGGCGTTGTTCTAGGGATGCCATGGCAAGCTCTCTTGATTCTGTCTCGGGTCCCCTCCTGGGTCTATGCGGCTCAGTGAGGAGGAAACCTCCTCGGATTCCAGCCTTGCTGTCGAGGTTTCTTCCATAGCCGAGGAGCGCTCGGCTCCCTGCAGGGCCAGGTTGGGAGCACCGCCACAGCAATCACCTCCTCAGAGTTCAGGCTCTTCCGGTGTTACGACCCACGGCTGCTGGGCCCAGCACCAGCGGACCCTCGGCGCCACCTGCCAGCGCTGCTTCAGATCCTGGCACCGTTCACAGGGATCGGGGTGGTGCCGTGTCCTGCAGCAGCGCTGTCAGTTCTGGGGCTCCCGGGGACGCTCGTCAGGAGATATGCGTGGTCTCCTCTTCTTCAGAGGAGAATGACTCACTGGCTGATCCAGATTGGCATCTCGACCCCCGGACATGGCACCAAGCGACCCAGTGTTTACCTCCAGAGTCTGTGGTTTCTGTGGGCTCTGTACTGGATAACAGTCCCGGAGGACATGGTATGGCGGTCTCAACCTTGGAGGCCAGGCAGCTGCCATGTCTGGTGCTGCTGTGGCCCCTTCGGTTGGGATGGAGACTTTTTCTGCGGACTCCCTCAGAGGGCCTGCAGGATCGGGGGTAGCCTTAGCACTGGGGTCGAGAAAGAGGGCGGCCTCTAAGTCTGAGGGGTTATGGGGCCAGGGTGAAGTACGGGGCCCTCTTCCACTTCCCTGCGGGGGGGGTGGGGAGGAGTCGCAGAGCAGAGTCCCGCTTCTCCTTCTCAAAGTCCTTAGAGGTGCCCTTAATGGGCAATGCTGGGGGTTGCCCTTCCGGATCCATGCAACCCTGGTCGTACCACAGGGCTCGGCCATGATATGTTTTCACATCTACAGCGTACGCTGACTGGGTCGACCCCTGGATCCCCTCTAGCTAGAGGATCGCCAGTGAGGTCTCAGAGCCCTGGCAGAGGCTGGGCACTTTCAGTTAGGTGCTCTTCCCCAATCCCTCTGCAGTCACCTCCTCCTCTCTCTGGCCATGTAGATCCTATGGGGCCCTTAACCTGGGAGACGTTCAGAGCCACTGCGGCGGCCTTCCCTAGGTATGTTAAAGCCATGGACAAGCAGGTCTTCTGCCTGTCTCCACCACCGCAGGAGGACTCTGAGCACTAGAGTTCCTCGGATTCCTCTGAGGAAGAGGACCGTTCAGTCCACCTTTCCTCTGATGCTGATTTCACTGAATATCAGCAGTTCCTCTCGAGGTTGGTACAGGAACTCCATATATCCCATGTGGTAAGACGCAGTACCGAGTGGGAGACGTGCTCCTGAGTGAGTTTAGTGCGCACCACCTAGTGGTACCATCCTGGCCTATTCCCTTCCAGGAAGCATCAGTCCGCACCTGGCAGTCACCAGCCGCCTCATCCCTAGCCCCACCGGACTGCAGGAGGAGGTATTGCACTCCCCAGGAGTCTCTTGGTTCTCTGTCTCACCAGCCTTTGGAGCTGATGGCCTTAGATACTCCTTCCGGACTTCAACACCCGGCACACGACCTACCACCAGATCCGGAGTCCACTGAGTTAGACCAGTGGGGAAGAAGAGTTTTCTCTTCGGCTTGTGTGCTGTTTTGTATCAGTTCACATCAGGCTCACCACACTGCTTACAACAGGCACCTTCGGTCGATGTTAGCATCATTGCCTGATTCAGAGGAATCTAGGCAAGTCATTGCCCTCTCTCTGCAGGGTCGGAGCTTGCAAGGCACCAAGCAAGGGCATCTTATAACTCCAGTGAGGTGGCCTCCAGACTGGTAGGGACAGCGATCTGCATCAGGAGGACGGCATGGCTTCGTCTCTCCAGGTTGTCACCCGTTGCCCATCGTAGGGTGATTTCCTCCTCTTTCTGGGGGACCTATCTTTTCTCCCGCAGGGTGAGGAGGAACTTGCAGGTGCGTGTTCCGTCCCCCTGACCCTGGGGGACACCTCCTCAGACTGACCAGCCTTAGGCCATGTACGGTCTAGTAGGGCTATGGGGTCTCCCCCTCCTGTGCCTCACCCACAGGGGGCTGAGGAAATCTGTTCCCTCAGGGCAGTGCCAGGTCCCCTCCGGGCGCTTGGTACTCACGATGAAGACTGACAAGGGAAGACATGAAAATTACATACCTACTGTAATTCTTGATCTTCCCTTGTCAATCTTCAGCATTCATTACTGCTGGGTGTAAGCTGGAGGCACGCACCCTCCACGGGATTTATTTTTTTTTTTTTTTGGGAGGAGTCGGCCAATGTGCATGCCCACGTGCAGACTCACTCGCGTGGGGCATGCATGTCGGCCATTGGCGCCTCCTCCATCCCAGTTCTTTTTCTCCTCCATCGAGTCGCACCTGCTGCATGAGTGACAGATTTATTCTGCACCATCGGACCTTTATCGCCTTTTGAAGCCGTTATACCGCTCCATCCCGATGCCATTTGGAGACTCCGGTAAGACCGTTCTTTATATTTTGACGGTGCTGGGATCTTTTTGCTGTTTTAAGTGTTAATTTCACATCATGTATGGTTCTGGGGCAAAAAGAAAATCAAAGGCGGGCCCTGCCCCCATGCGTCAGTGCCCATGTGGCCGGCATTTCTCCGTTTTGGACCGGAATGATGTCTGTTTTTGGTGCCTAGGACCCAACCATGATATGGACCACTGCGATGCCTGCTTCTCCATGGACTGCCATGTCTTAGAAATCTGCATGTTTAAAGTCGACAGGGCCCAGCCAACTTTTGGAGGATGACATCGCCCGTGGACTTCCCAGGCCAGAACTTCAGACCCTTTCTCCAGGTCCCCTCCTGGGTGTATACGGCCCGGCGAGGGGCCTCCTCTAATTCAGCCTTGCCAAGAAGGCCTCTTCCATAGCACCCGGATGAGCAGCGTGATTCCCCGAGTCGGCGCTGCTGTGCCGGCACTGGCAGACCTTCTCAGCGCTGCCCCCAGATCCCAGCACCGGTGGCGGGGGTAGTGCCGTGCTGCCAGGGCTCTCCTGGGATGGCCAGCCTGGAGGTCCTCCTGGTCGCCTCCACTTCGGAGGGGGCTGACTCTGAGGTGGATCCAGACTGGCAGCCTGACTCATTGGAGTCGGAGGACCCTGTGGGACAAGGCCCAGCGTCCCTATCCCTGAGTCCCCGGAGCCTGTTGCCAGCGAGGATCCTTCAGCTGGGAGTGGCCACAGATCCCTTGGGAGTGATGACTCGGGGATTCGGGACAGGGTGCTCTCACCTGGGGAGGCCCAGGCAGCTGCAGTCTTTAGTGCTGCTGTGGCCCCTGGGGGGGTGAGGCCCTTGCTCCTGCAGCCTCGAAAGGGGCCTGTGGGCTCAGGGGAACCCACCTTGCTGGGACTGAGGAAGAGAGCTACCTCTGAGAGAGGTTGAGAGGCCGGGGTGAGGTGCAGCGGCACCCTTCCACCACCCTGTGGGGGATGGGGAGGAGTTGCAGTGCTGAGCTCCGCCTTTCTCAAGGTTTCTGAGGCACCTTTGGTTGGCAGTGCAGAGGGTTGCCCTTCTGGACACATGCAACCCCAGGTGCGTCACAGGGGAGACTCCCCTTCAGGGCTGTTCCGGAGTTTGCCTTTCCAGAATCAACCTTCGTAACCCTGTATGGTCTCAGGGCCCCCTCATACAGTGGCATCAGCCCCTGTATTTCAGAGCACTGGCAGAGGTCGGGCACTTTCAGTGCATTAACCATCGCCCATCCCTATGCAGACATCTCCTTCTCTCCAGGGCCATGTGGGTCCTACGGGGCTCTTAACCTGAGAGACGTTCCCAGCCACTGTGCCGGCCTTTCCTACCTACGTTAGAGCCATGGACGAACCGGTCTTCTGCCTGTCTCTCCCCTCCCGCCACAGGAGTCCTCTGGACTTTCAAGCTCCTCGTCCTCCTTGTCTTCCTGTACTGAGGGAGAGGAACACTCTGTCCACCTGTCCTCCGATGCTGATTTCACTGAATATCAGCGATTCCTTTTGAGGCTGGTTCAGGAGCTTTGTATCTCCCATGTTCTAAGGGTCGGTGCTGAGTGGGAGGCATGTTCATTCCTTACTGAATTTAGTGCTCACCATCTCATGGTGCCCTCCTGGCCCATCCCCTTCCAAGAGGTGTCTGTCCGCACCTGGCAGTCTCCAGCCGCCCCTCTAGCCCCAGCAGACTGCAGGAGACGGTATTATGCCCCACAGGAGTTTCTAGGTTCCTTACCTCACTCTTCTTCGGGTCTGACGTCCCTAGACTCTTCCCTCGGCGTCTGGCGCATGACCGACCCCCGGTTCCAGATTCCATAGAATTCGACCAGTAAGGAGGAAGGGTTTTCTCTTCGGCTTGTGTGTTGATGTGCATAAGCTCACATCAGGCACACCACGCTGCCTATAACACGCATCTGTGGTCGATGCAGGCTCAGGTGCTAGCATCTTTGCCTGATACAGAGCAATCTAGATAGGCCGTTGCCCTCTCTGCTCAAGGTCTGGAGCTTGCAAGGCACCAGGCATGGGCATCTTATTTCGCCAGTGAGGTGGCTTCCAGACTGCAGGGACAGCGATTTGCATTAGGTGGACGGTGTGGCTTCGTCTATCCAGATTGTCACCCATTGCCCAGCATAGGGTGATCTCGTCTGCTTTCCAGGGGACCCTACTGTTTTCCCGTAGGACAAGGAGGCTTCTTCAGGGGCATCTGCCATTCTCCCGACCATGGGGGACACCTCCTTATCCTTAGCAGCCTTAGACCTTACTTGGTCAAGTATGGCTATGGTCTCCCCCTCCTGCTTCTCACCAGCAGGAGTCTGAGGGATCTGTTCCCTCGGGGCTTTTCCAAATCCCCTCCAGGGGGCTTGGTACTCACCCAGCAGTAATGAATGGTAAAGATTGACAAGGGAAGATATGGAAATTACGTACCTATTGTAATTCTCTATCTTCTCTTGTATCTTCACCATTCATTACTGATTCCTGCCCATCTTCCCCTCATGGGCCTCCGTTCTTGGGCGTCTCCCTTGCCCTGCTCACCCTCCCCCTCCTTGAGACCAACTGGGGGCTGAGTCCCCCTGGTACATCAGAGCTCTCTGTTCCTTCTGTAAAAGTCAGTGTTCACTCTGGGGGAGGGCGAGTAGGGTCTTTGCCCTGATCACTCTGAGGAAACTTCCTCTGATTCTCATACTTCTGGGGTGTCCCCCGCTTGGAGTTCCAATAATCCTCTGGTTTGCCACCGCATGACTGTCATTGCTTCAAAGCAGTCCTTGAGAGTTTCCTCTTTTCGTTTCCTCTCATGGTTGTTCCATGGTTCTCTTCTTCTGAAGTGAGAACTATGCCAATACGCCATGTGAAATCTGTACCAGATGTTTTTCCTTACACCCAAGTCAGGTCTCACTCCTCTTCTGAGCAGAACTGTTCCCTCCAAAAGGATAGTTGGTGAGGCATAGGCTCTAAATTGCTTAAGTTTATGGATAAAAGGATGGGAAGAGAGATGCGCCTTCTCCAGTCCGGTCAAGACCGGTGTTTCAACCTTGAATTCTTAGCCCTTAATGGGCAGGATCCTTGCTCCCTTGTCTTCATATCCTGTTGGGAATTTGAAAATCTCAAGCTAGTGGTCTTCCAGATCACCTTGGCAGATAGTCTTTCCCTCCCCTTTATCCTTTTCTGTTTCTTCCTGTCTTTCCTCTTCTATCTCATATCTCCTTTCCCCTTAAACCGCCCAAGGATTGAGGCCCTGTGGCCACTTAGGGTAGTGTTCTCTCTCTCTCTCTCCCCCCACCGGTCTCCTATTTGGCTTATATCTTTTTCAGTTTACATCCTCTTTTGTCTATCCCTTGGCTCCCTTGCCTCGTTCTCTTTTCCATGACCTAGTTTCTGCCTGTCCGGCTACACAGAACTGGGACGGAGGAGTTGTCTACAGTGTATAACTGCCAACCCGCATGCCCCACACAGTGCATCTGCCACAGATGGCGCCAACTCCTCTCTCCCAAAAATTAAAAAAAGGTTCCTGCTGCGGATGCATGCCTCTGGCTTACACCCAGCAGTAATGAATGGTGAAGATACAAGAGAAAATCAAGATTTACGGTAGGTATGTAATTTTCATATCTTTTCTTGTATCTTTACTCATTACTGATTCCCTCCCACCTTCCCCTCTTGGGCCTCAGCTCCTGGGTGTCACCACCCTGCTTGCCCTCCCCCTCTTCGAGGCCAGTTGGGAGCAGAGTCCCCCATGTACCTCAGGGCCCTCTGTTTCCTTCTCCGAAAAATCAAAGATCACCCAACCTCCTAGGGCAGTGAGTAGGGTCCTCGCCCTTACCTTGGAGGGAACTCCCCAGGGTTCTCAGTGGGGGTATCCATGGAGTCCTTACATGTTGTGGCGCTGATCTCCATTTTAGGCTTTTGTAGAGGTGGGGACTTCGTCAGTACATTCTGTGGGAGAACCCTGGGACTTCCCTCCATTTTCTCTTCACGCTGTCCCACTTTTATTAGGGGTAATTTCTGGTCAGAGTCGTATCTGGTTTAAAGTATTTCCCTTAAATTAACCCTCAGGTGTTGAGCTGGAGGGTCATGTTCCAGGACTTTCATCCTTATAGAGGTCTTAGGGTGGGGTGGGGTTAACTATCCACCGTGCTTAATTTTCCGAAACCATCAAAGTTCTCTGTCTGGGCCCTATGCCTAGTGGTCCCAGAAGTTGACAGGATCCTTGCTCCTGTCTTTTAAGGGTTGTGGCTAGACTGAGCCAGTGGTCTTCCAGCTGAGGACGGCAGAGGTTTACCCTTTTTCCCTATTTCTTCTTCTTCTCTTTGAATCTCTTTGCTCTCTCTTTCCTGTGCTGAAGTCCAGGGGCTGGGGCCTTGTCCAGTTTGGGAAAAGTTCTTTACCCTCTGTCCTCTGGTCAGCTTATTACTTTTTAAGTTTATATCCTTTCCTTTTCCTGTCCCTCAGCTCTCTTTGGTTTTCTCTATCCCCCTTTTTTCTTTCCTCTCCAGCAGAGCAGAACTGGGGTGGAGGAGGAGCCTGCAGCACCTAACGGCCAACCTGTGTGCACCACAGGGTGTGTGACTGTTGGGGCCCCCCCCCAAAAAAAAACACAGTACTCCTGTGCAGGTGCGCACATCTGGCTTACACCCAGCAGTAATGAATGGTGAAGATACAAGAATTACGGTAGTTATGTAATTTTCTTTTGTGGCCTCGGGGTTGTCCGAGCTTGTCACAGAAGTGAGTCTCTTGCCTCCCGGGGGAGAGTGGGCTTCCCAACATTTAAGTACCCCCCTGATTGCTGACCAAGGAGCAGTACTGGCCTTCACTGTAAGTTTATCTACCTAACCCGAGGAAGGACACAGCCGGGGTGGGGGGGGAGATTTTGGTGGTCTCACCTCCATTCCTTGTTAGCCAGAAACCAACGCCCCATATATTTCAGCTTACGGAGGCAAGACTTAACTGTGAAAGGAAGTATGAGGCCCTGACCTTCTTTATAAACCAAAGGGTGAACCGGAGGAAGTGTGCATTCCGCTGTTCGAGCAGTTGACGCCTTCAGGAGAACTTTAACAGAACATAATATTTAGACACAGTTCGGCTTGTATTTCACATTCGTTCTGTATTTCTCCTTCCCATTATTACTGGTGTAATTTGCATGAAAACAGGATCTTTGCTCCTGAAGAATTAATCTATTCCTGTTGCATTCTTCCTACCTGAGGTCATACTGCACTCCTTGTAATATCACAGTTACTCCCATGGCAACAGATTGTGATGCCACAACACAGGATTATGACCTGAAGTAGGTAGTAAGAAGCTAAAGATGCAGGTGTACTCTAAGATATAAAGATCACGTATTCATGCAGACTTTGTCAGTAATAATGTGGAGGAGACGTCATATATATATAGAATGCAAGCTGAATTGTACTAAATATTATGTTTTTCAAACTTTTCTTTGAGGCATCAGCAGCTCTTTAAACATACAGTTGGAAAAAGCAGTGATCTGATAGGGCACAGGGTGTGATGAACTGACAGGAACCCAACCCTAGAGATCACCTTACAAAATGGAATCACAAGGACAGTAGGCGTAAGGGATGTGGTTTATTTTAAATCCTGCATAGTGTAATATGCATGTGGCAAAGGAAGGAATGCTGTTGATCACATAATGGTTTGCTTTGCAGTGTGATGGCTATTAAAACTTTTTGGGGTCCTGCAGGTCAGTACTGAGGTGCACGCCCCTCAAGGAGAAGGGTGAGGAAGCCTGTTGAACTGCTGCCACCCAGGCTGTATCTGGTATTTGGTTACGTCAGGGACTTTGGTTTCCAGCAGTTACTGAGCACTGAACTCACCAGCGTGTTTTATCTAAAAAAAATGTTGATTTTTGATTATACTTCCTCATAGCCAGTCAGAAAGCTACTGTCCTGATACTCTGCAAAAACTAGAGACTCAATAATGTGACTGTATGCTAAACCTCTTGTTGATTGGCTAAGACAAACACTACAGCGTTGTCTGTGAGAAACTGTCAAACAATTTTGGTTTTCTCAAAGATGCACTAGTTAAAGGTGACCTGCAAATTAATGACATGAACTCGTTCCCGTCCCACATACCTTTCTAAGCGGCGACAGGAGTTCAGGGCTGCCATCAATAAAATTTTAGCAACAGTCTGTTTATTTTACCAACCCGCCAACACTTTTGGTGAATACAGAAGTGCCGCCTGGGTCCCAATAGAGAGGGTGCAAGTTTACATGGGTATTCTACCCATTTAGGGATGTTACAGGCATCACTGCTTTCAATGAAGCAGCAGTGGAGGGGGCTTAATTTACTTATTTTCAAACAACATGAAGTCTTGCTGTATTCTGACAATATGCAGTTAGACTGACCGGTTCATCTGCCCTGGAGAACAGAGAGTTCAACTCTATGTAAATGCATAGAACGTTGAGCTCGAGCTCTGTTTTCAAACCACTGTCCTCTGTTCATTCTAGTAACTGATCAGATTCTTTACTTCGCTCACCAGTGAAGACTCCTCTGAGATTTCTCCTCGCTGCCTTTGGTCAAAGCTGTGTTTCATCGGTTCATTTCACAACCACTTTATTTTTTGTTTTAAACATTCTCAAACCCCTGTCTTCGGTATCGTGTACATTCCTAGGTTGAGTAAGTGTTTGGTTTCGGACTGGTTCCGCGACCGTGAGGAGACCGAACTTCTTTTTCCCCTTTTCTGTGTAAATTTTCATTATACTTGGGATCCGGTTCAAAGTCCTGACCAGAACCGGGGGGGTTCTCTCGGTTCCTTTTGGTTAATGCTAAACCGTTGGCCGGTTTGGGACTTTGTTCTCTATTACCCGGCCTAACGAAGCCAATTCGGATAAAGTATATATTTGATTTTTTGCTTAACTGGCCTAATTAAGCCACTGGGTTAAGCTCCAAATTTCAGGATTATGTCACAGAAACCCAAGAGAAAAAACAGTCCCACTGGGTTTCAGCGTTGTACTGAATGCAGGGAGCAATTTGCAAAAAGCTGATCCGCACTTGGTCTGTCTGTACTGTTTGGGTTTCGATCTCTTACAAGCAGACTGTGACATTTGTAAGAATTTCCCTCACTCTACTTTAGACAGACGCCTCAGTAAAGGATGGAAAAGACTGCTGAGGGTGGTTCCGGTTCATCCGAACCTTTGGATCTGACAACCGATCCCTCAAGCCAGGGTGAACCACCGACAGGTAAAAGACTTTCGGAGTCTGTTTCTGAACTCGCACTGTCAAAGAAAGCCAAACGCTCCAGTTCGGAAACCGCACAAACTCTCGGTCTTGGTTCCAACCACGGACAAAATTGCAAAAGCCATTTGAATAGTGCAGTCTTTGCAATCTGGGTTTGGTGAACCATCCGGTACTGGTTCAACTCCTTCAGGACACATTGATCTTGAGGAGTATTATTTTTCTGAGTATGATGAGGAGGAGGATGAAGGGGAACCCATTAACCCAGATGTCTCCCTGACCATCCCAGTATAAATCCTCCCAGGCCTGTCTCTGAGGCCACCTCCCATTTTGCTTTTTATGAGGCAGGTGGCTGAGACCTTGCAGCTCTTTGTACAGGAAGCCAGGCAGAAGGATGATGATGTGGAAGAGGATAGCAGGAGATGATGGATCTTCCTGTATCCCAGGGACTTTTCGATTCCCATTCATAAGTCCCTTAAAAAGCAGACTTTAAAGATCCTCCAAACCCCTAGTCCCTCCTGTGGATAAGAAAATGGTCAGAAAGTATATTCTGGCTGGCAGTGGCACTGACTTTTTATCCAGCCATTGTAGCCATGTAGGGGTGGTACAAACTGCAGCCTGTGAGAAGGCTGGCATCCCCCTGGCTTCTCAGCCCCCTGACAAGGATTCCAGAAAAGTGGATTATCTTGCCAAGAAAACATACCTGCCATATTCTTTAGGTATTAGGCAAGCCTCTTCTATGGCTTATGCCTCCAGGTACCAAACGTCCCTTTGGGAAGCTGTGGAACAACTTGCCAAAAAGAGGCCCCTCCTGAGCTTTCTGCTGACCTCCAGGAGTTGGTCAACAAGGGGGTACAAGCATCAAAGTCCCAGTTCCATATGACTGTGGACTCTTAATAATGCAGCTTCCAGGGCTATGGCTTCTGCTGTATCCCTCAGATGTTTCTCCTGTCTTAGGTGCACTACCCTGTCCCAGGACATGCAAAAAAATGCCATGGACTTTCCCCTTGTCTAGAATTCTCTGGGGAACAGACTGAGGCATACATGAAGAAGATGAATGAGTACAGAGTGGCATACAGGAGTGCTTCAGCAAAAGAGAAAGCTGCCACTCCTCAAAAGCAGCAGGCAAGGGGTAGGGGTAGACCCTACCCTAGGCCTTTCCATCAGGCCCAAGCTTTTCCCTCTTACCAGCAACCCAGGGGGTTCTTTAGAGGGAGGGGCAGGAGGGGGTGCTGGCAGGGCCAATTCCACCCCCCAGTCTGCTACCCCAGCTAAACAGGCACCCTAAGAGGTCGTTCTGGGCTGCCTCATCTTCCCCTTTAGAAGGCAAGCTGACCTACTATCTCCAGGCTTGGCAATCCATCACTTCAGACAAATGGGTCCCAGAGATAGTAGGTCAGGTCTTCCTCTCAGCTTCAAGCTGCTCCCAAAACTGTCAGCAAGAGCTTTCAGACCTTCCAGCCCTACAGAAACAGCCCTGTTGGAGGCAGAGGTTTCCACTCTTCTACACTCAAGGTAGTGGAGCCTGTGCTTTATCAGCACAGGGCAAGGTTGTATTCAAGGTACTTCCTGGCACCAAAGAAAATGGGGAGCAGTGACCCATCCTGGATCTGATTCCTAAACAGGATCTTACAAAGCTAAAGTTCAAAATGATAACCCTGGCTACCATCCTACTCCTGTCAAGCAAGGGGACTGGCTGACATCCCTGGACCTAAAGGATGCAGATTTCCAAATCCCCATCAGTCTCACAGAAGATATCTCAGATTTTGACTGCCTTCAGGCTACTACCAGTTCAGGGCCATGCCCTTCGGGCTGACATCTGCACCCAAGAATGTTTACAAAATGTGTGGCAGTGGTAGTGGCATTCCTCAGAAGACGAGGGGTTTCGGTTTACCCCTGTCTGGATGACTGGCTGCTGGTGGGTCAATCCCCTCAGCAGGTCACAGAAGCACTAAAACTCACTCAGGATACTCTTCAGTCTCTAGGGTTCCTGGTGAATCAAAAAAGTCCGTCTTGACCCCAGTACAAGTACTAGACTTCATAGGGGAAGAGCTGGCTACCATTCAGGTAAGGGCCTTCTTCAAGGGCACAGGCTCTTGTAGATCTGGCAAAATCTTTCCACTTTCGAGTTCCTCGACCAGCAGTATACTTTCTGCAGCTCCTAGGACACATGGCCTCCACCACAGCTGTGGTCCTGGGGGCCAGGTTTCAGATGAGACATTCAGTTCCATCTGAGATCCTTTTGGTCTCAAAAAAAGGGATCCTCTGTCCAAACTGATTCCAGTATCTCCCACCCTTCTGTTAGCTCTTCAGTGGTGGCAGGAGATGGACAACCTCAGAGTGGGGGTTCCCTTTCTCCCTTAGGTACTTTCACTGGTGCTGACAACAGATGCTTCTCTTCTGAGCTGGGGTGCTCACCTAGAGGATCACACAGCACATGGTACTTGGCTTTCTCAGGAGTCTCTCCTGCACATAAGTCTTCTGGAACTTGGGGCAGTGTTCTTGGCTATTCAGGAATTTGTCAGTCTCTTACAGGGCAAGGAGGTTCAAGTCAGGACAGCCAATGCCACCACCATGTACTATATCAACAAGCAGGGGGAAACAAGATCCTCACTACTCTGCTCAGAATCCATGAAGATTTGGAGCCTGGCATATTCTCTTAATATGTCAGTGTCAGCAGTTCACTTGCCAGGCAAGGACAATGTACTGGCAGATGCTCTCAGCAGGATCAGCCAGGGCCATCACGAATGGACATTGAACAGGCAGGTCCTTCTCTCTGTATTCAGGAGATGGGGGTGCCAGAGATGGATCTCTTTGCAGCTCAATCACCAGTTACCACTGTATTGTTTCAGGCCTCCACTCCAGGGCCCAGTGACACTGGATGCTCTCCTTTTGATTGGTCAAACAGGTTTCCTTTATGCTTTTCTCTCGTTTCCTCTGATCAAGGGTGTAGCTACTGGTACTCCAAGTGCATGAGGCGTACCAAGATTAGTAACAGGAGGTAGTAAACAAGCTGGCCAGCATAGCTCTGCCCTCTCTAATCCAACTGCATTTAAATTTCTTTGGCTTTGCAGGCTTTTTTCTTTTCAACTTTGTTTTTGGGGTGGGGGGACACAGTGAACCAAAGACTTTGAAGCTGAAGGTCTCAATTAGGGCCATATGGTCCACCTGCATAGTGATTGGCTGTGGCATCTGGTAGGGATGTGGCAAGTCTGTGGTTGGCAAATTTAAATGCCTCAGCAAAGTTAGAAGCCATACTGTTCAGTTGTACTGGGAGTGAGGGAAGCAGTAAAAGAACTGAGGAGCAGCAGACTCAGACCCAGCTAAAAGAATGTAGACTTTATGTGGAGTGAATCTGCCTACCTGCGGGGGAGAGAGAAGAACTTTCTGTCATGGTCTTGGACTCGTGGTGCAGTCAGTGGTGTTTACCAGTGGGCAGCGAGCACCACACTAGCAGTGCAGACAGACAGTAGGTCTAGTGTGGGAATCATCTGACTGGAGCCAAGAACCTTGGACTCGAGTCTTTGGGGGGGGGCAGGCATGAATAACAGTGGGAAGGGGGTAGCAGTATGGCAGGTTGGTGTACAAATTTGAAATGTCTAGCTACACCCCTGCCTCTGATAGCCAGAGTCTTGGTCAAACTGAGGTCAGTCTGCCACCATGATTCTCATAGCCCCATACTGGGCCAGACAGCCGTGGTACTCGATGCTACTGTCACTGTCAATGACCAAGCCAATTTCTCTCCCCAGGAGGTACAACCTGCTGACATCCTCTCAGGGAGGGATAATGTACCCCAGTTTTCAGTCTCTTCGCCTCAGGGCTTGGCTCTTGAAGACTTATAATATGCAGATTTACAGTTGTCTCAATCTGTCTTGGATATTCTGAAGGGTTCCAGAAAACCTGCTACTAGGAAAACCTATTCCTCTAAGTAGAAAATATTCTCTCTTTGGTGCTCCCAGAAAGACCTGGACCTACAGCAGGCTGGGTTACCAGAACTTCTGGACTATCTGGTCCATCTTCAGTCTCTGCATTTACAGCCATCTACCCTGAAGGTACACCTCTCTGCTGTCTGTGCTTATCTTTCAGCAGGGAAGAACTCTTCTCTGCTGCACACCCAATTTTCAAAAAGGTTTTTCAAAGGGTTGCTGCATCTTCATTCACCACACAGGGAACCTACCCCTGCATGGGACTTGAACATATGCATAGGCCAGCTTATGCAACCTCCTTTTGAACCTATGTTTTCTTCCAAACTCAAGTTTCTCACTTGGAAAACTGTTTTTCTAGTGGTCATCACTTCTGCTAGAAGAATCGGTGAACTTCAGACCTTGTCTGTGGAGCCCAACTATATTACACCGCACAGGGATACGATTGTGTTCCGAACTAATAGGAAGTTTCTCCCTAAGGTGGTTTCTGATTTCCATCTTAATCAATCCATTACCTTGCCTGTATTTTTCTCAGAGCACTCCAGTTCAGGTGAACGCAGGCTCCACAATCTGGATGTAAAAACAGCTATTAGCTATTACATGAACAGGACAAAGGAGTTGAGGAAGGATTGATCTTACTTCGAGAGGGTTCCTTCAGTAGGTCATCACATATAGGACTGGCGCCACCTGGCATCGGGCCGCACAGCAGACTTTTCTAGCAATACCTGACGGGGGACCGCCCACCCGACAACACGTGACCAACGTCAGCGTGACTGTATATAGTGGGTGGTTCCAACGCCCACTCTCCAGTTCTTTCCCGCCGTCTCCTTGTGTCGGTCGCATCGCAGACTTCCATTAGCAATCGTCGTGAAAGTTTCTATTGCGCCTGTTTTACCTCGTTTTCAAATTATTTAGTTTCTTCTACTTGATGTCTTCTCCAAAGGAAAAGTGCTTGTCTTGTGGCACGCAGATCCCGCACAAAGACGGTCACCAGAAGTGCATTCTCTGCCTAGGCCCAGACCATCCTACCTCCTCCTGCCCAGAGTGCCAGTCATTCAACCAGGCCACCAAAAAATGGAGACAGCAGGCATTGGAGGCCCATCTTCTTAAAACTCCTTCGGCCTTCTTGGAGAAAAAGATGGAGGCGCTCAGGGACTCATCCGAAAAATCTTCCCTTCTGAAAACACAAGGAGAAGTCTAGGGAGGCGGGCTCGCTCCGCGGATGATGCCAGGTGGTCGACAAGCAGGCCCAGCTACCACCCAAGGAAACAGCCGGACGGTAGTCAGACAAGACTCCAGCGGATAAGTCGGCCCCGGCTCCTCCGGAGACAGTCTGCGGGTGGCTGGTGGCCCTCCCTGGCTGGGGCGATCGCCGGCTATGGTCGACAAGTCAGCTGGGGGTCCACCTGACCGCCTGACCTTACCTGCTAAGCCGGCCATCTCTGATCACCGCATGGGCTCTGTTTCCCCATCAGGGCCAGAGGGAGAAAGCCCCTCTCCCTCCCCCTCCTTCCTCTCCCACGTGTTCGCATTCACCCTTGGACGCATCCGGCGATGGAATTGGAGGCCCCATCAATCCTGTCAATGTTTTGGGCACATCTCCGCATTCCCCTGCTGGGGTCCCGGATGAGAAGGCTCCTTCACGGCCATCTGGCCTAACTGTGGAGGCCCCTCCACCTTCTGGCGGGATACCAGCGCCTTCTCTGATGCTGGTGATCCCAATGACAGTCCCTCAGCCGGGACTGGCTGACCAGTCTTAACCTCTGGCCCTGACGCCGGACCCGGCCCCATGCCAGAGCTCCTTTGTCTGGTCCCGACACGGCCCCTCAGCGCCGGATTGGGTAGCGCCGGTGTCGGTCCCTCTGACGTGGGCTGTCCCAACGCAGGACCCTCCTCCAATCTATACAACAGCGGGTCCGACGTGGGTCCCCCCCCAATGCCAGATACGACGTCGGGGATTTATTCCAGATCTCGAACTGTCCCCCATTACCCCTTTGGGTATCCTGGGGATCCCCACCCGGGGGGTTCCACTCCTTATTGGAGCCATTTTGGGCAGTTCCACCATGGATTCAACCCATATTCTCCCTATATGGGCTTCCAGGGGTACTATCCCCTTCCGGTTGCACCTCCTCCTCCTCCCCCCCCCAACCTCAGCCAGCTTCCCCCTCCAACCCCCGGTGGTTCCGGATTTTAAGACCATGATTCAGTCTTGGTGGCAGGGGGCCAGATCGGAGTTGGTAACAGATCTGGAAGCTAGACTCCCACAACCGCAGCTTCCTAGGTCCCTTCCCCCGAGCAGTTCTATTTCTACCGTCCACGTCTCAGGGAAGACTCGACAGGATGTTCTCCTGCTGGACTTCAGTCATCGTCCTGTCGAGGAGGCAGAAGATGGTTCCGATAGGAGGGAAGATTCCTCAGAGGAGGAGCATGTGGAGGACCCTGAGGATATGAAAGGAAGGACCTTCCAAGTCCGCTCCGAAGATCCTTCCTTTCGGACCTCTTGAGGGCCTTAAGGGACCACTTCAACTGGGAGTCAGAGGACCAGGATCCTATGCAGCAGAGATTAGCGGAACACCTGGACTTAGTCTCTGCCCTCTATTCGGTCCCCATGGATGGCACCTCATCAAGACCTCACCACCACCACCACCATGTGGCAGATGCCTCATTCTATCCCAGCTGTCCCCAAGAGGCGGACAGGCTCTACCGGTGCCAAGGGACACCCCTTTTCTGAAGGCTCATCCCAGGCAGACTCTGTGGTCATTTTGGCTGCTCATGACGGCTCCACAGCTCCTAAGCATGAGCATGACACCTCCTGACAAAGAGTCGGGGCTGATGACCAGTTGGAAGAAGGTCTACTCGGCAGCATGCGCCCTTCGTTACGTGGCCACATGGTGTCCCACCAAAAATGGACTATGGCCAGGCTAGGCGAGGTCCAGTCAATGGACCCTTCACCCCTCAAGGAGGAACTTGCCAAGGATCTCCACCTCTCCAAGATCTCCTGTAGGCATGCTCTTTGAGCCACTTACGACTCTTGTTGATTCAGCGGCCCGTACATCAGTAACTGCTGTTGCCCTTAGGTGGCATTCCTTGGTTCGTCTCTCTGGGCTTGCCAATGAAGTCCAGTCGGCAATTCAGAACGCCTTTAGGGGCTCAGTCCTTTTGGTGGGGATACCAAGGACATCATAATGGATCAAGAGGACAAGGTGTAGCCCTTAGATCCGTTAGGTCCATGTACCGATCCGGCACCCAGCAACAGCAGCAGCCCTTTTGGAAAAGAACCGGGAGGCAACAGAAGAACGTGCAGGCGTGAAGCCAAGGAAAGCATAAAGCCACGGGTACTGCTACACCCCCAAGAATCAGCGACGTTTAGGGGGACCTTCTCCTGAACGTTCTGCCACTCCCTGACTCTCCAGCCCCACTGCATCCTCAGTCTCACGACGGGGAGCAGGTGGAGGGGAGGTTCGCCAACCACACGCAGAAGTGAAGGGCCATAACCTCAGACGAGTGGGTCCTGCAACTTGTGTCCTTCGGACACACCATCAAGTTTCTGGAGATTCCTCCGGACTCTCCTCCACAGAAGTCCTCTTACTCCCGGGACCAGGCCCTTCTCGTTCGCGAGTAGGTCAATTTGCTTTTGCTCAAAGAAGCAATTGAGCGAGTTCCCTTCGGGCAAAGGGGAAAAGGGTTTTATTCCCATTTCTTCCTGGTTCCAAAAAAGGCCGAGGACTTCAGACCCATACTCTACTTGAGTCAACTCAGTCAGTATGTTGAGTACAAGAAGTTCTGCATGCTGACACTCCAGGGCCTTCTTCCTCTACTGATGGAGAATTGGCTCTGCTGCACTGGACATGCTTGCCTGCACATCCCCATTTTCCCCAGCCACCGCCGATTCCTGCGTTTGTTTCAAGGAGAGCATTTCCAGTTCCACGTGCTCCCTTTTGGTCTGTCTTCGGCACCTCAGGTTTTTATGAAGTGCCTGGCTGTGGTGGCAGCGTTCCTGCGCTGCAGGGGTATTGCGGTGTTCCTTTACCTGGATGACTAGCTGATATCAGCCCCGTCCAGGGATCTTTTGCTGGAAACTTTCTTTCACACTGGACCTATTCAGCCGACTCGGGATCACGGTCAACGTTCCCAAGTCATCTCTCGTCCCTACCCAGAGACTGCAGTTTATTGGGGCAGTTCTAGATACCGTCCAGTGCAGAGCTTTCATCCCTCCAGACAGGGTGGAGACCCTGGTCAGTCAGGCTCAAAAAGTAGCCTCCCTGCTCAGGAAGTCCTTCATCTTTTGGGACTGATGGCGGCCTCCATCACGACTGTTCCCCTAGCAAGGCTATACATGAGAATCACTCAGTGGTCATTACAGGTGCAGTGGGATCAGCTCCTAGATGACCTGGACCATCTGGTCCTGGTCACTTCAGCGTCCAGAGGGATTTACTTTGGTGGGAGGAGTCTCACAATCTTTCCCTGGGACTTCCATTCCGAAACCATGCACCAGCAGCTACCCTCACCACGGATGCCTCGAATATGGGGTGGGGAGCTCACCTGGGGGAACATGAAGCTTAAGGCCTTTGGTCAGGCCTGGAGTCTTCTCTCCACATCAGTGTTCTGGAGCTCAGGGCGGTCCTGTATGCTTTACAGGCCTTTCAGACCCTGCTACCCAAGGGAACACTGCTGATCCAAACGGACAATATGTCAGTAGTTTGGTACATCAACAAATGAGAAGGAACCCGATCGTACCCTATTTGCAGGGAGGCGACCCGGGTGTGGAACTGGGCAGTTCAGCATCATCTGGTCCTGGTGGCCGTGCATGTTCCAGGCGTTCTCAAAGTCCTGGCGGACAGTCTCAGCAGAACTCAGACCTTCACCCACGAATGGGAACTGCATCAGGAAGTGGTGGATTCCATCTTCCAGAATTGGTGACATCCGGAAATTGACCTCTTCCAATTCAAAGCAAAGCTTCCCAAGTTTTGCTTGCTCGCTCCAGAGCAAGGTGCTTTCTGGAACGATGCATCGTCTCTATTATGGACAGGGAAATTCTTGTATACTTTCCCTCCTTTTCCCATTCTGCATAGGACTCTCCTCAAACTTCAAGCCGAGAGGGCAAGAATGATCCTCATCGCCCCTCTCTGGCCAAGACAAAACTGGCTCCTGCTGTTGCAACAGCTCTCTAGGGAACCACCGGTTCCACTTCCACTGGTTCATAACCTCCTCAGGATCAAGGCAGGCTCGTTCATCCAGGGCTCAGGACCCTGCATCTTCATGCGTGGCTCCTACAGACATAGCGATTTCCCACTTAGGCGTCTCCTCTAGAGTTGCTCAGGTCCTCATCAAGGCCAGAAAAACATCCACCCATTCCACTTACGCCATGAAGTGGAAGTGGAAGCGGTTTTCGATTGGGGTGGCTGCAACTCCTTCTCCTGCTTGGTACCCCAAGTCATGGAATACTTTCTTCACTTATTGGACTCCGGTCTGTCCTATTCTTCTTAAAGGTCCATATCTCTGCTATTTCAGCGTACCATGAGCTAGTGGATGGTAAACCCGTGGCTCAGTTGGAGGTCTCAGATCCCTTTCTGAAAGGGATCTTCCATCTGAACCCCCTCTCCCCACAGCCCAACTCCACCTTGGGACTTGAACTTCATCTTGGAAAATCTCACCCTTCCTCCTTTCGAACTAGCTATGAGCTGTGATTTGCACTTCCTTTCATGGAAGGTGCCTTTTTTGGTGGCTATCACTTCAGCCTGAAGGATTTAGGAGCTTCACGCTCTAGTCTGCAAGGAGCCATATTTGATTTTCCATCAGGACCGGGCAGTTCTCAGAACGCATCCAAGGTTCCTTCCCAAGGTGCTGTCGGAAACCACACTGAACCAATCAGTTTCCGGTTTATTATCCATCTCCCTCTAACAGGGGTGAGGCACTCCTTCACACGATGGATGTCTTATCGGATTCTCTGGTGTCATACCCATCGGACTAAAGAGTTTCGTTGCTGCAACCAGTTATTTCTTTTGCTCCAAGGTTGAGGGGCAAACCGGTTTCTAAGCAGGGTCTTTCCAAATGGCTAGGCAACTGCATTCGGTACTGTTACCAAAAGTACAATAAGCCTCTTTCAGGTTCCATAAGCGGTCATTCTACTAGGGGCATGGCTGCCTGCGTGGCCTTCCTATGGAACGTTTCTGTTGCGAACATTTGTGCTGCCACTACTTGGAGTTCTGTCCACACCTATACCAAACATTATAGTTTGGACATTGCTTCTAGGTGGAGGACTGGCTTTGGTCTAGCCGTCCTGCAGGGCCTTCTGTCCTAGGCTGGGTCCATTCTGGTCTTCAGTTGTTCTGTTGGAGTTAGCTTTCCTCCTTCCTTGTTTCTCGCGGTCTCTCATTGGAGGGACTGCTTGGGACTCTGTCCTATACATGATGACCTACTGAAGGAACCCTCTCGAAGTAAGATAGTAGTTGCGTAGGAACTTACCGCAACAGTAGATCTTCGAGAGAGGTTCCTTCAGCAGGTCATATTTTTCCCTCCCTCCCTCTTTTCCCTCATTTTATGTTTTACAGGGACTTCAATTCCTGTTCGCTCCTGCTGCAAGGCCTCTTCCTGGCTCCGGCAGGAGAACTAGAGGGTGGGCGTGGGGACAGCCGACTATATACAGTCACGCTGATGTCGGGCGGGCGGTCCCCCATCAGGTTTTGCTAGAAAAGTCTGCCATGTGGCCCGACGCCAGGTGGCGCCAGTCCTATATGTGATGACCCACTGAAAGAACCGCTCTCTCGATCTACTGTTACAGTAAGTTCCTACGTAACTGTACTTTCCAAACTTATTCTTACCTATGGTGAGGTTGGGAAAGTCAGGCCAGCTGCAAAAAGGGCTATAGCCAGATGGCTTGTGGCCTGTATCCAGTTTTCTACAGTAAGCTGGGTAAGGGCCCATTCTACTATGGGGACTGCTGCCTCCTTGGTGGCTGCCAGGGAAGTCCCTTTGTTTGAGATATGTAAGGCTGCCACCTGGAAATCTGTCCATACATTCACTAAGCTCTACAGCCTGAATATTCAGGCTAGGAGTGATGCCAGGTTTGGCACAGCAGTACTGCAGAGCCTATTCCCAAAATAGGTTCTGTGCCCACCTCCATAGGGCACTGCTTTGTAGTCTGCATATTGTCAGAATACAGCAAGACTTCATGTTGTTTGAAGAAAAAAAGTACTTACCATAGTAATGTTTCTTCTAATGGAGTCTTGCTGTATTCTGACCGCCACCCTTCCTCCCCTTCGGAACCTAGGGAAAGGTGGCTCTTCTCCAGCACCTATAGGACTTAACCCAGTGGTGGGTACTGGTCTTCTTTGGGCATCTGTGACTTGAGTCTTCTGCATGCCTTTTTGTCTTTTGCTGCCCCTATTGGGGCCCCCTGTTTAGGCTTAGTTTTTTTGCCTATATATCTACAGTATCTACCCATCCATCCATCTCTCTCTCTGTCTAGTTTAGCTTCATAGAATCTGATCAGTTACTAGAACATACTGAGGACAGAAACATGGAAGTTGACTGCAGATAAGGACTGCAAGGCCCATCCAGTATGCCCATTTCTTTTCTACCTTATGAATGTGCCATCACTCTTTGCTCTGTCAATGGCCTATCTATTTATACTCATCTGTATTGCTCCTTATGTCTATCACATGCCTGTTGAAGCCCTACACTGTATTCATATCCACCACTTCCTCAGGTAGGCCGTTCCATGTATCCACTACCCTTTCTGTGAAAAAGAACTTCCTCACTATTTACAAAGGAAGAGGTACCTAAACCAAACAAGAGAAACACTCTGAAGATGGGGGTTGATACCAGTCCATTTACAGAAGAAAGGGTTCCGAAAGAACTAATAAAATACAAGGTGGACAAAGCAATGGGGCCTGATGGGATTCACCCAAGAATTCTAAAAGAACTAAGGGTAGAACTAGTGACACTGCTGACTACTCTCTTTAACGAATCATGGGAGGATGGGGTGGTACCTTAGGACTGGAGGAGGGTGGATGTGATTCTTTTCACAAAAGTGGAGCAGGACAGAGGCTGGAAACTACAGACCATTTAGTTTGACCTCGGTGACAAGGAAAATGATAGAATCTCTCCTGAAGGAAAGAATTGTTGAGTACCTAGAGGCCAGTGGGGCTCATGGATTCACAATAGGAAGGTCGTATCAGATGAATCTAATAGATTCTTTGGGTGACCAAAGTAGTAGACCAGGGAGGGGCTGTGGACATGGCCTACCTAGATTTTAGCAAAGCATTTGATAAAGTCCCACACAAAGATTAATACACAGTTAGCCAGCCTTGGAGTGGGTTCCAAGGTGGTAGCCTGGATAAAAATTGGCTAGACAACAGGATGCAAGGGTTGTAGTAAATGGTGTCCACAGTGAAGAAAGGAGGATCTTACTTTGAGAAACAGCTCTTGCAGCAGGTTACACCATTAGGACTGAAGCCGGCAGGCCCAGGACCCCATGGAAATTTTCTAGCTACTGTAGCAGTATTCAGCTGGGACTGCCCCCGACGTCAGGCATAGTACATAAGGGGGCGGTCCCCCATAATCCCCAGTTCTTTTCCCACTGTCGACTCACCAGCATTGGCCTCTCGGTCTCTACCTAGCACACAATGACTTAGAACTTCAAGAGTTTCTCCAAACTGATGTCCTCTCCAACTCCTTCAATCGAGGGACACCTTTCCAAGTGTGCCTGCGGAAAACAGATCCCTTTTAAGGATCTTCATTCTTCCTGTTTGCGGTGCTTAGTCCCGGACCACGACACCAAGGCCTGCACTTTCTGCCAAGGGTTCAACAGCCGCACCAGGATCCTCCGTCAGAAGGCACTTCAGGCTTACCTGCTGGAAGAAGGACTTAGTAGGATGGACCAAGAACCTTCCTCCAGGGGCGATTCTTCTTCCAAGGCCCATAAACACCGGGAGAAAGCAAGGTCCAGATCCCCGAACCGGGCCTCGGACTCCCTTAGCTCAGGCTCCACCAGGTCGGACCGCTCTCCCTCCAGGGCTCGTTCTCAGCCCCCTCTGGTCAAAATCCGAGCCTCGGGTGGCTCTTCAACTCTCCAGCCTATCAAGACTTCAAGGCCCTCGGCTTCCTCTACTACCTCTCAGGCCTCTTCCGAGACTTCAGAATGCCACAAGTCTTCCTCATCAACCCGATGTCAGGACCCTGACTCCAGGTCGGTCTCCCAGCCTCCCAGAGGTCCGAATCCACCACCCAGGAAGACTAAGGACTTGACGTCCCAAAAGCGGACGCCGGACCGCGCGTCTGCCAAGCGCCTGATGTCAGCCAAACATACAAAGCCGGCCAGGCGTTAGCGAGAGCCATGGACACCAGCCAGGCACCAGACACCAGCCGGGCATTCGCGCCGAACCAAGACGCCGGCTGCCGACCCGACGACCTCGCATTCACCAGAGTCAAAACTGCCCCCAGTCACGGTGGTCGCAGGGACTCAAGCGGAGGAGGTCACAAAGCTGCCAGAAGACCAGGTGGGCGACACTGAGGAGGCGGGCTCCCAAAGGAACCTTAGCCCAACCCATAGACACCCATGGACCCGACCCCGGTGACAGACCACCGGCAGCAGGCCCGTCATCCAACATGAACCTGCAAGAAGTAAAGTATCTCTCTACTTTCTGGTGGGACACCATCTGAAAGGATGTGGTCCCCGTAAAACCTCCTCCACCACCTCCTCCTACTCCTTCACCCCCTCCTCCACCACAGGGGCCAGCAGAATGACCACCAACCCCTAAGGAGCAGACTCCACCTCCCAGGGGTAGATCCAAGAATCAGAGAAGGCCTCCCTCAAGATCTCCATCAGGGTCTCCCAGCCCGAAGCGACCCAGACGTCGGTGGTATACTCCGTCGGGGGAGGACTCCAGATCGGATACCTCAGATTACTCCAGATCTCCTTCTTCACTCAGCATTTCATCACCTGACCCACATGACCTTTCCAGGTCTCCTCCAGATGATCCCTCTTTCTCTGAGATCATGAGGCACATCCAGGACAACATGGGGTGGGATGCTGAAGACCTCAACCTCGAAAGGCAGCGCCTTGCCCGTTACCTTTGGCAGAAAGACCCAAAGCCTGTGGTAGTGCCACTCTTGGTGGACACCTTTGCGGACGTCACCAAGGCTGTGTGGAAGCATCTGCACTCTACTCCTGCGGTGCCGAAGAAAGCTGACCGCCTGTACAAGGCCCCGAGAGAGGACGAGTTCTTGGCTCAACAACCTCTGGCAGACTCCCTGGTCATTACGGCCTCACATGACTGGTCCCAAAGACCGCAACACATGAGTACACAGCCACCGGACCAGGAATCCAAACAATTGGATGCCCTGGGGAGATGCTTGTATGCGGCTGCTACATGCTCCTTCAGGTCCCTGAACTACCTAACCCACATGGTACAGTTTCAGAACGCCCTATGAGAACAGGGCCAGGACCTGGTCGATAAGCTTCCGGATGGCAATCAGAAGGCGGAGCTCCTAAACCTTTTCCGCACAGGGTCTGATGTGGGTACCCAAGTACTACGAGCTGCATACGATTCTGCAGACACGTCTGCCAGAACTGCAGCTTCAGGCGTCTGTCTCCGGCGACACTCTTGGCTCCGTGTCTCCGGCTTCACCCCAGACGTACAAAAGAACATTCTTGATGTCCCCTACAATGGTGAAGTACTCTTTGGTGAACCCTCAGAGAAGGTTATCACCAAACTCCAGGATGCTGGGAAGGCAATCAGGTCTGTACAGGCCATGTACAGATCCAGGCCCGGTTCCTTTCGTAGGAACCAGGGCCATTTTTGCAGCCAGTAACAAAGGCAGCAGCCACGTTCCAGCCAGCAACAAAGGGGCTCCTTTCAGCGGAAAGCCCAGGCTAAGTCATCCCCAGGCAGAGCCCAACGCTACACTAAACCGGTCCAGCCTGCAGGGACCAGTGCTGCTACAGCATGACTCCTTCCCAGCCCCCGCCCCTCCTCTGGATCAATGGGCACAAAAGGTCGGGGGTCGCATTGCTCGCCACTTTTTAGGGTGGCAGTCAATTACCACTGACCAGTGGGTCCTCCAATTGGTCAAGAAAGGTTGCTTTATAGAATTTCTTGACCACTCACCGGCAAGACCTCCTCTGCTTTCCCGTTACTCTGGTCAACACGCCCTGCCATACAGCAGGAGGTGCTCGCGCTCCTGGAAAAAGAAGCGATAGAGCACGTACCACGGAACCAGAGGAGTGCAGGGTATTATTCTCACTTTTTTCTGGTTCACAAGAAAACAGGAGATCTCCGTCCGATACTGGACCTCAGCGACCTCAACGAGTCGGTCCTGTACAAACGCTTCTGCATGGTGACCCTCCCAGGTCTGATTCCCATGCTCAAGCAGGGTGCCTTCTAGCGTCCTCTGACATGCAGGACGCTTACCTGCATATACGGTATACCCATTTCTCAAGCACACAGGAAGTTTCTGCGCTTCGAGTTCCAGGGCCACCATTATCAGTTCCAAACCCTCCTCTTCGGACTGTCATCAGCACCTCGGGTATTCACAAAGTGTATGGCTGTCATAGCAGCGACTCTGAGGAGACAAGGCCACTACGTGTTCCCCTACCTGGACAACTGGCTTCTCATGGCGCCCTCTCGGGAGGCCTTGATGTCCGCCATCCATTTTACTCAGTCTCTGTCCGAGACGCTGGGCATCATGATCAATCAAGAGAAGTCACGCCTGGTTGCGTCACAGACTTTGCAGTTCATAGGCGCAGTTCTGGACACCGTCCAGGGGAAAGCTTTTCTTCCCTGGGACAGAGCGGAACATATCAGATCCCTCATCAGGGACATTTCGGCGAAGAAGACCGTTCCTGCCAGATTGGTCCTTTGCCTGCTCGGACACATGGCTGCGGCCACTGCAACAGTCCCACTTGCTCGTCTCCACATGCGGGTCACCCAGTGGATGTTACGGGTCCAATGGGATCAAAAGCAAGACCATCTGCAGCTTCCAATCCGGATCACGAAGACTGTAATCCGGGATTAGCAATAGAAACATAGAATTTGACGGCAGATAAGGACCGCTTGGCCCACCCAGTCTGCCCATTTCCCTACCTACTGGATAAGCTGCAGATCCTAGTTAACCAGCAGCCTACTTCTTCTTACCCCCACCCCCAGAATTGCCTTATGACTGTCCCATGCATGCTTGAATTCCACCACTGATTTTGACTCCACAACCTCCTCCGGAAGGCCATTCCATGCATCCACAACCTCTCTGTGAAAAATACTCTCTTAAATTACCTCTGAACCGCCCCCATCTTCAAATTGTGCCCTCTTGTTCTTGCACACCTCTTTTTTGAAAGATGCTACCTCTTGGACTTTGTTGATTCCTTGAGGTCTTGAAAGTTTCTATCATGTCCCCTCTCCTCCTTTCCTCGAGGCTATACATATTAAGCTCCTTAAGTCTCTCTTCATATGTCCTCCGGTGCAGACCCTGCACCATTTTAGTTGCCCTCTCTGGACAGCTTCCATCCTGTCTATGTCTTTCATGGAGATTGGGTCTCCAGAACTGCACACAGTACTCCAGATGGGGTCTCACCAGCTGTCTGTACAGAGGGATAATAACTTCCTGTTTTCTACTGGTGATGCCTCCTCATGCATCCCAGTATCCCCCAACCCTCCTTGCTGCCCTCTCACATTGCTTGCCCACCTTTAGGTCATCTGATATGACTACCCCCAGGTCCCTTTCCATTTTTGTTGTTGTTAGTATCTCACCCCCCATTGTGTACTCTTCCCTGGGTTTTTGTTTCCCAGGTGCATTACCTTGCACTTCTTAGCATTGAATCTAAGCTGCCATACATTTGACCATTCCTCTAACCTTGCCAAGTCCCTTCTCAACCTTTCCACCCCACCCTGTGCATCAACTCTGTTGCAGATCTTTGTGTCATCTGCAAAGAGACATACTTTTCTTCCGGTCCTTCTGCAATGTCACTTATAAAGACATTGAAGAGGACTGGTCCTAATACTGAACCCTGTGGTACCCGCTAGTAACCCTCCTTTCTTCTGAGTGGACTCCATTTACTATTACTCTCTGTGTCCTATTCTCCAGCAATGGTGGCTAGATCTGAAGAATCTATCAGCAGGGTCCCCTTCATTGCGCCTGTCTCCAATTGTACACTCTCCACAGATGTCTCAGGGCTCTGATGGGGTGCACACTCAACGGTGTCCGGTCTCGGGGCCTGTGGACAGCCCAAGAGACTCATCTCCATGTAAATATCCTGGAAATAAGAGCAGTTCTTTATGCCCTGCAGGCCTTCCAGTCAGAGATTCCACCAGGTACCATTCTGTTACAAACGGACAATTCCACGGTGATGTATTACCTCAACAAACAAGGAGGCACCCATTCCTACCCGCTTTGCAGGGAGGCCATGAGGGTGTAGGATTGAGCGTTGCAACATGGCGCAAACCTCATTGCTGTTCATGTCCCAGGAGTGGCAACGTCGTAGCAGACGGCCTGAGCTGCCTCAGGCCAGAGTCCACAGGAGGTAGTAGAGGATCTGTTTCAGATGGGGTACACCAGAGTTAGACCTTTCGTCCCCATCCAACACAAAACTGTCCAATTTTTGCTCGCTACATCCAGGGCCTGGTGTTTTCTGGCAAGACGTTGTCCCTCTCCTGGGTGGGCAGATTCCCTATGCCTTCCCCCTTCCGTTGATCCAGAGGGTTCTTCTGAAACTGCAAGAGAGCAAGCGCTGATACTCACTGTGCCATTCTGGCCCAGGCAGATCTGGTCCTCTACTACATCAGCTGTCCTGGGAACCTCCGGTGTCTCTGCCAGTCAGCTCTCACTTGTCTCAGGAGGAGGGCTCCTTGGTCCATCCGGACCTTCGTCATGAGCCTGCACGCTTGGCTCCTAGAGACATAGCCATTTTGTGACACGGGGTCTGCAAGCGGTAGCTGATGTTCTGGTGGCACGGGAAAACTGGCCACGCATGCTACTTACGCCATGAAATGGTGCCGCTTGCCTATGGGCTCAAGCGTGGGGAGTTCTCCTCTAGACTGTCCAGAAAAGTTGGTCTGGACTACCTCTTGTCTCTTTTCCAGACAGGCTTGGCCTACTCCTCGATCAAAGTACACCTCTGTGCCATATCAGCCTATCATTATCTTTATAGGCCAACGCACCATATCTCAGTTGGACATGGCACAAGCCTTTCTGAGAGGTATTCTCCACCTTAGACCTCTGATTAAGGATCCAGTTCCGCCATGGGATCTACCTTGTCCTGGAGCAGCTTATGCTGCCACCCTTTGAACCAGCCACGGATTGCAGCTACGCCTTCTCACTTGAAAACGTTGTTTTAGTTGCCATTACCTCGCCAGAAGAATTTCTGAACCCATGCACTCGTGCAAAGAACCTTATTTGGTTTTTCACCAAGACAGGGTATCGCTATGGACTAATCCCAGATTTCGCCTAAGGTGGTCTCAGCTCTACCCTTAATCAGTACATCGATCTACCAGTGTACTTTCCCAACTATTTGAATCGAGGAGAGGCCCTGTTGCACACTCTAGATATGCATAGGTGTCTCCGATACTACTTGACTAGAACCAAACACCACCGAAAATCGGACCAGCTTTTTGTCTCCTTCGCCCACAGGATGATGAGAGCTCCTGTTTCCAAACAGTCACTGTCCAGATGGCTCATTCAATGTATCACATTCTGTTACCAGAAGCGCAACAAACCCTTACCGGGCATGATTAAGGGTAATTCCACAAGGGGGGTGGCTACCTCTTTTGCGGCCCTTAAGAATGTGTCCACCTCGGCCATCTGTGCTGCAGCTATTTGGAGCTCCGTGCACACTTTCGTCGGGCATTATAGCCTGGATATTGCATCGAGGTGAAGAGCAGGTGTTGGTCTAGCAGTCCTTCAAGGACTTCTGTCCTAGGCTTTGGTTTCCTTAAAGATTTCTACCTCCCTCCTCCCAATGGTGTGGGATTTCCATTATTGCTTGGGAATCGGTCCTAATGGTGTAACCTGCTGCAAGAGCTGTTTCTCGAAGTAAGATAGTACAGTTACGTAAGAACTTACTGTAACAGTAGATCTTCGAGAACAGCTCTTGCAGCAGGTACTTTCCCTCCCACCATCCCCGCTGGAGGTAGATTCTAGTTCCAACATCCTTCTCCTAGGATCAGGTGTCTCAGCATCTCTCTGACTGCCATTTGATGGTGGATCCTCAGTCTCCTCTTCTGATGTCATCCAGTGGCCAGGAGTCTCCGGCGGGAGAACTGGGGATTATGGGGGACCGCCCCCTTATGTACTATGCCTGACGTCGGGGGCGGTCCCCACTGAATACTGCTAGCTAGAAAATTTCCATGGGGTCCTAGTGCCTGCCGGCTTCAGTCCTAATGGTGTAACCTGCTGCAAGAGCTGTTCTCGAAGATCTACTGTTACGGTAAGGTCTTACATAACTGTACTTTACTAGCGGGGTACCACAGGGTTCAGTACTGGGACCGGTCCTTTTTAATGTTTTTATAAGTGACATTGCAGAGGAACTGGAAGGAAAAGTATATCTCTTTGCAGATGACACAAAGATCTGCAACAGGGTTGATACACAAGATGGAGTGGAAAGGATGAGAAGGGACTTGGCAAGATTGGAGAAATGGTCAAATGTATGGCAGCTCAGATTCAATGCAAAGAAGTACAAGGTAATGCACCTGGGAAACAAAAACCAAGGGGAAGAGTACACAGTGGGGAGTGAGATACTGACAACAGTAAAAATGGAAAGGGACCTGGGGGTAATTATATCAGATTACCTAAAGGTGGGCAAGCAATGTGAGAAGGCAGTAAGGAAGGCTGGGGGGATACTGGGATGCATAGGGAGAGGCATCAGTAGTAGAAAACAGAAAGTTGTTATCCCTCTGTACAGACAGTTGGTGAGACCCCATCTGGAGTACTGTGTGCAGTTCTGGAGACCCTATCTCCGCAAAGACATAGAGTGGAGGCTGTCCGGAGGAGGGCAACCAAAATGGTGCATGGTCTGCACCAGAAGACATACGAAGAAAGACTGAAGGAGCTTAATATGTATACCCTTGAGGAGAGAGGGGACATGATAGGAACTTTCAAGTACCTCAAGGGAATCAACAAAGTCCAAGAGGGTAGCATCTTTCAGAAAAAGAGATGTGCAAGAACAAAGGGGCACAATTTGAAGATAGAGGGGGGGATGGCTCAGAGGTAATGTGAGGGAGTATTTTTTCATGGAGAGGGTTGTGGATGCATGAAACAGCCTCCCTGAGGAGGTCATGGAGTCAAGAACAGTGGGGGAATTCAAGAATGCATGGGACAGACATAAGGCAGTCCTAGTGGGGGGTAGGTTGAAGTAAGCTGTTGGTTAACTAGGATCTGCAGCTAATCTGTTGGGTATGAAAATGGGCAGACTAGGTGGGCCAAGTGGTCCTTATCTGCCATCAAATTCTATGTTTTTCACATTACCCCTTAATCGGCCTCCCTCTAATCTCATGCTGTGTCCTCTTGTCCTGCTATTTTTCTTACACTGAAACATGTTGGACTCTCACCTTGTTAATGCCCTTGAGGTGTTTGAATGTTTCAATCCTATGAATTCTCTCCCTCCTTTGCTCTAGGGTATACATATTGAGCTCCGTTAATCTGTCCTCCTATGTTTTCTGAAAACTGAGCTTGAGCTCAACGTTCTATGCATTTGCATAGAGTTTAACTTTTTGTTCTCCGGGGCAGTTGAGCTGGTCAGTCTAACTGCATATTGTCAGAATACAGCAAGACTGCGTTAGAAGAAACAACATTACTATGGTAAGTAATTTTTTTCTTATTAGAAATGTTTGATGCCTGAAATTAATGCAGCAACATCAGATCATTGCTGTATTAATTTAGGCATCAAGACCCCCCATGAAGCAATAAAATAAGTAAATTAAGCCCCCTCCACTGCTGCTTCATTGAAAGCAGTGGTGTCTGTAACGTCACTAAATGGGTAGAATACCCACGTAAACTTGCGCTCTCTGTATTGGGACCCAGGCAGCACTTCCGTATTTACAGAAAAGTTTCGACGGTTTGGTAAAATATACAGACTGTTGCTAAAGTTTTACTGATGGCAGCCCCGGTCTCCCATCGCTGCTTAGAAAGGTATGTGGGATGTGGGATGTGGGATGGGAGCGGGCTCATGTAGTTAATTTGCAGGTCACCTTTAGGGAGTGATTTTGGCATTCTATTTTAAAACTTTTTTCTGTTGCTTTTTTTTTTTCCTCCTCATTATTATAATGGTATAGTGGTTAGATTACTTGGTAATAACTAGATGGAGGTATTAATTAACATTGGTCTGGTTATTACTTTGTAAGCCCTGACTAGTATCCCATTATTGCTATAGTAACTAGGAAGAGCTGTAAGCAGCAAGAAGATTAAGTACACAGTGGTTGAGAAACATGGAAGTATATCGGGGGGGGTGCATTTTTAATAAGGTGTATAAATAATGCAGCAAGGAATATATAGACAAGGCCCCTGGAATTCTGCAGTTCTGCGGTTGCGGAATTTGCCGCAGAATTTGCATAATGCCGCAGAATATATATAGTGCCGCTGAATTCATTGTTTTTGGTGAATTTTCATATAAACATACTGTTTTTCCATAGTGTCAGGCTCTCTTTCCCACCTCGTTTATCCTGAAGCCCCTCCTCTATGCTCAGCATATGATGTCATCGATGACATCACATCATATTTAGCCAATGACAGGACTGCATTCTGCCAGAGAAATGAATAAACCATGCCGCAGAAATCATAAAATGCTGCCGCAGAAGTCAAGGAGCCCTGCCGCAGAAATCAGAAAATTTTGCCTCAGAACACCAGGGGCCCTGTATATAGAGCAAGTCCAGCACAGTGCCATGAAGGAAGAATTGAATGTAGTAGCTCTGGAGGGGCATTACACTGTACCTTAAAGCACCAGTGCAACGAAAATGGGCTAAAATTTGACCCCACCATTTTTTCTTCCTAATTGATGCCTGCTGTCTTCCAGTTTATTTTGGTGGTAAAATTTCCAGTTTTCATTATACTTTAAGAATTTTATGAAAGTTTTACAGTAATTACTTCTCAAGAAAAAAAGATCATTTTTGCATAGAAATAATATTGAGGACCCGAGGAGGGTGAGAAACCAGACAATGCAAATGTACAGTAGACTGCATAGGAAGCATCCAGGAAACCCAAATCAACCGTTCTGGTAATATTTTTCATAACTGTAGCAGAAAATTAGCTTTTTGGAATAACTTTTTTCATTGCACTGCTGCTTTAACATTCAAAATTAAATTTCTAGGCGGTATAAATGCTGTGAAACAATACAAGAAGCAAAATACAACTTGGACAAAGTCAGTCTGGGCTCAAATAATGATACATCTGCAAAAAATAAGACATTCCATTGTGTTGGTGTTAAAATTTGTACCCGATAGAATGCAGACTCACCCAGGCCCAAACTATAGGCTGAATCGCTTCCTCTGACTGCTAATAGCTCTTACATAGAAACATAGATGTTGATGGCAGATAAGGACCGCAAGGCCCATCCAGTCTGCCCATTTCTTTTTCTACCTTATAAATGTGCCATCGGCCTTTGCTCTGGCAATGGCCTATCTATTCATACTCATTTGTATTGTTCCCTTATGCCTATCCCATGCCTGTTTGAAGCCCTGCACTGTATTCATATCCACCACTTCCTGAGGTAGGCCGTTCCATGCATCCACCACCCTTTCTGTAAAAAGAACTTCCTCACATTACCCCTTAATCGGCCTCCCTCTAATGTCATGCTGTGTCCTCTTGTCCTGCTATTTTTCTTATATTGAAACATGTTAGACTCTTTCACCTTGTTAATGCCCTTAAGGTGTTTGAATGTTTCGATCATTAAGGCATGACCAAGGGTTATGTTAATGGTCTGTTAATCACCTTCTAGGGGTGTATTGTGGCACGAGGTGTAGCTGAGTGCCACATGCCCCTAGAGGGTGATTAACTGACCATTAATATAATCCCTGGGAGTGCCTTATTGCTATTATAATAAAAAAAAATTTAAATAGTGTTAAACCTTGTTCTGCATATGGTTAAGCTCTACATGTATGTTAATAAAAGATTAACATAGGGCTGTTAGAATGTTTGCAGACAATCAGAAAGCTCCATTTCTCAGACCCTTTTTATAATATCACTTCTCTTGTTCTTACCCCAGGAATACTCCAATTTTCCTAACTCTTATGCAGTATGCCTTTAAGCCAGATCTGCCCGGAGATGGAATGGTATGGTATGCTAATGACGGAATCATTGGCTCGTGCCAATTTTTCAAATGTTGCCACCTATCAACTGCCTACATTGTAATCCTCAGATTTCTCTCTCCACCTTTCAAGACTAGATGCTCGGAGATCCTCTCCTCTCCTTATCATCTCGCTGTGAAACTTAAAAAAAATACATGTAAGTATTATTTTCATTTGCTGCCCTTATGTTTTGTTAGTACTTAACTGTTAGTTTTATTTTGATTAAATTGTTTAGTTTGCTCAGTCTCTCCCAGTTCATGATAACCAGAGGGGAACCAAGACTTTTTAGTCTTTGCAGAGTTTTTTTCTTTTTAAAACTCCTTTATTTGTTTTAGAGACAAAAAATATGATATTTGAGTTGATTAGCCAGGGGCAGGCAGCCACTGGTGCATTTTACTCTGATGGGCATTATGTTATGCAGCTGCTGAGATGAATGCCTGATGTCAGCCTGTTTTAAGGCATCAGTAATTTGGATTACTCTACCCATTTTATATGCCTTACATAATTAATTCCGGCTTTATTATGTATTTATGGGGGAGTTAACAGGTTCATGTTTAACTTTTTTTTTTGCGTTGGTCAAGCTCAGAAAGTGGTACCCACTTTGGTTTTCAAACCATAATGTTGGAAGAGATACTATGACTTTCTGCTATTTAGTTTTGTTTTTAGTTACTTAAAACCCTTCTAGCAAGTACCTATTTTGAAAGGTCAAGATTCAGTCAGGTATGCAGACATTTAAATTCAGTACATACAGATCTTATGTATAACTGTGCACAGATTTTGGATTAGGTTCCAGGTGTTTAGGCAAATCAAATGCAGTATACAAGAGGTCACTGTCAAGAATACAGTATGTTCATCGGAAGTATTCATATATTTCAGAAGCAGTAAATGTGGCCAGCAGCTGAATTTTAAATGATGAATCTCAGCTGTATGATTTATATGCTCTGAGACTATGCCGCTGTATAACACACGTTAATCAGTTTGTAACTGCATTGTCATTGTTTTATCTTGGTATCATTTATGTCAAAAGCTGCTGACCACCACCCTCCGGCCACGGCTCTCCCTTGCCCCACTTTTGTACTGTAAACGTGTCCTCTCATCCACCCTCACCAATTTACAGTAGTGTTCCTTCTCTGTACGTGCATTGCTTTAGTACATTTGCAAATGTATTTAACGCCATGTACCTTATTGTACTGTATTTCTCTGCACCTGGTATTTGCTTGTTGTACAGTTGTTATTGTTTTGCACTCATTGCACTTTGTTATATTGTACTGTTCTGCCCCACCCTTAAATAAATGAATAACTAATTATGCATTGTTTTCTTTTTAACTTCATACCCCCTTGTTTCACTTTCCTGGATCACGTCTAGAAATAAGCTTTGGCTCAGTGTGTCTTTCCCAGGTACCAGTAGTTTACAAAAAAATAACATGCCATTCTCAAATATATCGTTTTTAGGAAATCCATTAAAAGCTACGTAACACAAGGTTGCATTGTATGTTTGTTTTCACTAAGAAAAAATGGGGTACACAAACTAATGAGTACTGCTCAGTGCAGTGTGCCCTCCATTTGACCCTTTGGCATGCATCACACGCTGATTTAAAACAGCTGCAGATGGTCTCTGATCCAATCCTCTGAAGCCAATGTGCAAGAACAAGGGGATACAATTATGTGCAAGAACAAGGGGACACAATTTGAAGATAGAGGCAGGACGGCTCAGGGGCAATGTGAGGAAGTATTTTTTCACAGAGAGGGTGGTGGAGGCATGAAACAGCCTTCCTGAGGAGGTTGTAGGGTCTAAAACTAGGGGAGAATTCAAGAATGCATGGGACAGACATAAGGCAATTTTTGTGGGGGATAGGAAGAAACAGGCTGTTGGTTAAATAGGATCTGCAGCTTATCCTCTAGGTAGGGAAATGGGCAGACTAGATGGGCCAAGCGGTCCTTATCTGCCCTCAAAGAGAAATGTGTAAATAGGCAGATTTCCGAACACTTGGACAAATATGGACTGTTAACACCCCACCAATCAGAGTTTAGAAAGGGTCATTCCACAACTACAGCATTGTTAGAGTTTAAAGATCTGGTTTGTACTTCTTTGAATCTGGGTTTGGAAACTGCTGTTGTATTTGTGGATCTGTCCAAGGCTTTTGACTTGGTGAGCCACTCCCTTTTACTGGATAAATTAAAAGATATAGGCATAGTTGATGGGCCCAGAAATTGGATAAAATCTTATCTAACAGGACGCACTCAGAGGGTGGAGATCTTACAGACTCTATCTATATCTAGAAATGTTAGTAGAGGAGTTCCACAGGGGTCCATTTTAGGGCCCTTGTTATTCCTCTTGTTTATTAATGATCTACCCCAGGTGGTGAGACATTCAGCCGTGAGGCTTTACGCCGATGATATTGTGATCATCACCACTGGAAGTTCTATTATGGATCTCCAACAAAAGCTTCAAACAGATTTTGCTGGGGTGGGGGAGTGGCTCACCAGGTCGAGGCTCTTGATGAATGCTAAAAAAACAAAACAAAATTGGTGTACTTTTCAAATAAGAAGCCTAAATCACAGATTCACATCGTAACACATACAAATAGACCTATAGAACAGGTGGATAGTTATTGTTATTTGGGGGTGACTTTTGATTCTTTGTTGACTTTTGACACCTATATAAATAATATAAAAAAGGTGACCAAGAAATTAGGAGCTTTGAGACGAACTACCAAATGTTTACAAACTAAGGATAGGAAAAAAGTGGCCGAACAGCTGATTATGCCAATCCTGACATATGGGGATTTAATTTATAGAACAGCGAGTAAACATCAGTTGATTAAATTGGATAGGGTGCAACATAGAATAGCTAGATATGTTCTACAGTGTTCATATAGAACTCATCCTTGCAATATGTTTATAAAATTGAATTGGCAGTCTTTAGAAATGATTTTTCAAAAAAATTGGTTAACACTGATACATAAATATAAAACACTTTACCCTGAACATTATATTACACAAACACTTTTTTCTAAAGTCAGTAAAGGTAGGTATGAGTTATTAAGATCTGTGCATAAACATAGAGTTTGTCCCATAAAAATTTATAATAAATATGGTAATGGTTCCATTTTATGTCAGGCAGCTAAAGTATGGAATATTCTACCCCCTCCAATAAGATCCTTAGAAGACCACGCAACTTTTAAAAATGAAATTTTGAAATTTTATAAAATAGAATGTAGTTGTACATGAATATGTATGGGATATTTTGTTGTGTTTTTTTTGTATTTTCTTTTGCATTTATGTCTTAATGTATTCTTGGATATTTGAAATGTTGTATATTGTTTATATTTTGTACTTACTTGAGTATTGTTATATGTTATATGTTTAGATGTAACTAACTGAAATATAAACAGGACTATCTTGTAAACAGGATTGTATAATCCTAATGATTAGTATCTCCTGTATAAAAATAAAGTTTTCATCATCATCATCAAGTCTATGTTTCTATGTTTCAATCTTTTTAGGGCCCCCCGGTAGCTCTGAAAGTATAATTCCAACACTGGTGGCAATGCACAACTTTGGAATGTGGCAATGACATGCAGTTTTGGAATGTGGCAGTGATGCTGCTGACGCACAGTTTTGGAATGTGGTGGTGGTGCACAATTTTAGAATGCGGCGCTGATGCTCAATTTCAGAATGTGGCAGTGATGCTTAGTTTTGAAATGTGGTGGTGATGCCCAGTTTCAGAATGCGATGGTAACACGATTTTGGCATGTGGCAATGACACAGTTTTGGAATGTGATGGTAACAATTTTAGAATGTGGCACTGAAACACAACTTTGGAATGTGGCATGGATGTGCAATTTTGGAATGTGGCAGGGGGATGCACAATTTTGGAATATGGCTTTGGACACACAATGTCGGACTGTGATGGGGATGTGATGCACAATTTTGAAATGTGGTGGATGCATACACGTTTGCTATTTGGCAAGGGCAAGCAGTTTTAAAATAAACTGGTATTTCCTATTAAGAGTCTGACAGTGTACATCCTTACTTTATTCCAGAATTGCCAGTCACCACTAAATTCCTCGATGTGTGTCCCTGTCGCATTCTGAGACTGAGTGTCCCACCACACTGTGAGATGGTGCATCCCTGCCACATGCCAAAATTTCATGTCCTCCCACCCCCAACATTCTAAAATTGTGCACCTCTTTGGCATTCTATACCAAAGTTCAATTCTGCATTCTAAAACCGCCTCCTGATGCATTCTAAAGTACAGTACCGTGCATCTGAACATTCTGGAAATGCAAGCACTGCAGGGGCAACCCTCTGTCCTTTCTTTTGTTTGTTTGTTTATGATTACTACAGCTACAGTTTCTATAATTTCTGAGATATAGGCCATAAGAAGTTGCAAACAGGGAGGACTAGTCTGTGAGTTCTGGTTGTGACATCATCAATAGCTCTTCACTGAAACTGGCTTTTTTGAAAAGGGAGCAAAAATCAGGGTTACAAAATTGCTCATAACTTTAAAACAAAGTATTGTAGAAGCCTAATTTTTGGTATGAGATTTATTGGGGATAGGCTGATTCTAATTCTGCAATGCAGTATTTTTGACCAGATTCCCCCTTTAATATGACTTTCTTGAGGGGCCCAAATAAAAGAAACCATCCTGTTTTAAAAGAAGGTCTTGAGACCATTTTTTTTTCTTAACTTTGAAGACCACTCTTTAGCAGAATTTTTTTTTTTTTTTTTATTAGACAGTTCTTGCAATCCATGAAAGCAGGCTTCAAAACCAAACCTTCTTTGGATTTTAAACCAGGGCCAGGATATTCAAAAGTGGGCAGTTGCGTGGTGTATCTAGATGTGCTGCCCAAAAAGTTGCGCCGGTGCATCCAAATGCCGTATTCAAACAAGACGCTCGATCCCAACGGATTGTGCATCCATTTGAATATGGCAACCCACGCTTAGCGCACAAAGGGGGGCAGTGGACAGCGCGTTGGCACATCATGGGGGAAGGGCTGAATACTGCCATTAGGGGATGCGCCAGCGCATCCCAGATGCACTGCGCCCCCAAAGGCGATATTCAGCCGAGAAATGCAAATGAGTCCATTAGGCATGCATGGAGCAAACGGGCCTCGTGCATGCCCATTATGGGCTCATTTGCATGCCCGTGCCCGGAAGAATGCGCCCGGTCAGCCTACTCCACCCCCCAACCCCGGTCACTGCTGCCCATGCAGTACAGAATAACAAAACCCTGCTAGTCCATAGCATGGTGTACCCCACCCATCAGGTCCCTGTTGCCATGTTATGAATAGCCCCCAATAGTCCATAATATAATTGTACCCCCCACCCCATCCAGGTGCCTGATGCCATGTTAAGGATAGCCCCAGTGCCAGTCTTATAGTCAACCCCCATCCTGATCCCTGATCCCTGAACCCCGATCGCTAGAATACCTCCACCCTGTCCAAAATCCCCTACTGAATTGTAATCCGTCGTAAATTTCCATGTAGTGGACCCCATCCTGATCCCCGATCCGCAAAAGCTGTTCCATGATTCTTAATCAAAGTAGAATCCTGGTCCACAAGTTCCATAGTGTAGTGGCCCTCCTTGGTAGGCATAACCTCCCGCACCCCTCCCACAACCCAACCCATGCGGTGACTGCCACAGCCCTCCACACCCTGCCACGGCTAGCTGCCAACTGATCAGGACTGTGATCTCCTACTGTGCATATGACATGCCCAGTCACCAATGGGCATGTCATGTAGCAGTAGGAGATTGCAATGCCGATCAGTCAATGACTGGCTGTGGCAAGGTGTGGAGGGCTGTGCCAGTCACTGGCATGGTCGGGGTATGTAAGTGAAAGTGAGGAAGGGTTATGCCTATTGGGGTGGGGGGGCAACTACACTGGAAATTTGCAGACCGGGATTCTACTTCGATTAAGGATTGTGGACTGGGGTGGCTTTTGCAATCGGGGATCGAGATGGGGGGGGTCCACTACACTATGGAAATTTGCAACAGGGGATTACAATTCAGTAGGGAATTTTGGACAGGGGTGGAGGTATTATTCTTAGTGATTAGGGTTTGGGGATCAAGGATGAGGTGGGGGTCCACTTTACATTGGCACAGGGGCTTTCCTTAACATGGCATCGAGGACTTGGATGGGGTGGGGGGTACACTATATTATGGACTACCGGAAGGACTATTCATAACATGGCATTGGGGACCGGAACGGGATGGGGGGGTACAGTATACTATGGACTACTGGGGTTCTGTTATTCTGTACTGCACTGGGCTGCAGGGGCAGGCAGGCTGATGTGCTGCTATGAGCACTACCGCAGCCTGTTTGTGGGTGTCCAGAAGTTAGGCATGCTTTTTCCAAGTCTAACTTTGTGCTGCTCATCTCCTGCACTTGGGTGGCCCGTCTCCTCTGAATATCCCAATGTGCGGGATATTCATGGGCACGCCCCCTCAACTTGAGCTGTATACATTAACTTTGGGCCGTGGCCCATCTCAACTGGCACGCCCCATTTCCCTCCTTTGAATATGGGAGTTTGGAGCAACTTGTGAGATGAGCGGCTCATCTCAATGTGTTCCAGAGATGTGCCACTCATCTCTTTTGAAAATGGGGGCCCCGGTGTCTCCTCATGCCAGTTACATTCCCAGCCTAATAATATAACTAATACCATAAAATATAACAAAATTAGTATAAAATATTTTTGCAATTTAGGATTTTTCCCTACAGGTGGATATACCCTCTGCCTGCGGGGCAGTGTTGCAGAGCTGTGAGTGACTGGCCAACAGCATTTCTGCATTCGAGGGCCAATGGAAAGACAAGCTGAGCAATCTCATGCATCCAATCAGCACCAAGAGGGGGTAGGACACACACACATGGACCACTGGGCAGCACTGCCCTCAGGTCAAAGCTGAGGAAAAAAAAAATTACCTCGGGCCACATAGTACCTTTCAATTGTCCCTGATTAAGAGGGACATCCTACATTTTACCCTTCAGAATTGCTCTGTCCTGCTGGACCAGTGGCGCTGAGGGTTGAGGTGCTGGATGCCACACCGGTGACCAGGGTTAGAGAACGAGGCCGGGTTCGTTGGGGGTCTGCAGGGGATGAGCTGGATTGAGCCACTGTCAGGCAGCTCTTCTCTCTAGGGGGAGGGTTGGGCACCAATCCGAATAGTGGACGGTGTTGAGAGGGGAGGGCGCTGTTAGGTGCCTGGCAGAATCCTGCCTGGACCCGGGTCCTTCACGTCAGTGCTCTTGGGTGGGGGGCTTACCACAGATACTTCAGTACCTGTGAAAAAAACCCACACCCTCTGCTGTGCACCGTGATCCCCACAAAGAGGGGATGGAATTGAGAGTTGGTACGCCACCACTGAACCTCGCCAGCAGTTGGAGAAAAAACGGTCCCTATAAAATAAATAAAAAATAAATTGCTCTGTCCCTCATGGAAAAGGTGCTGCCTGCCCATGCCCACACAGAGAATGTGTTCTAAATTCAGACTTTAAATCAGAAATGTATAATATTCTAAGATGCTAAATTAAAAAAAAAAAAACTTTGTACATGTAAATACAAGGGCCCAGATATTCAAAAGGGTTGCGCCATGTGCAAGTCCGAAATTGCGCCATTCTGTGATATTCAGCAGGAGGCAGTTGCGCCACTGAAAACATGCTGAGCAACAGCGCAATGCAAATGAATGCATGCTGAACTGGAGGGGGAGGAACCATCCATAAACTGCACAGCCCGATATTAAGCCGGGCTGTACAGAGTTGTGCAGGCGCAACCCCCAACCTGCGCCTGCACAACTTTGAGCCAAAAAAAAAAAAAGGATCAAGTCGAGGGCCACCCACAGGTGAGCTGCCGCATTGCAGGGCGCAACACAGCAGCTGCCACCTGTGGCTGGCCCTCAACCCACTCCCTGTGCCCCCTGCAGCCTGATCGCGGGCAACAGTGTAAGAAATCCCCCACCCCCACTGGCTCGATTATGGCGGCAGAGTGTCCCCCAACATATCCCTGGTGGTCCAGTGAACCGATAAGCCTGATTACGGGCAGCAAATGTTTAAACACACCCCACCCCAACACATCACTGGTGGTTCAGTAAGATAAGCCCAATCGCGGGCAGCAAATGTTTAAACACACACCCCAACACATCCCTGGTGGTCCAGTAGGATAAGTCCGATCGCGGGCAGCAAATGCTTAAACCCCCCACCAAACACATCCCTGGTGATCTAGTGTCCCCACCCCACCCACCCACGAAGCCCCACCACTCCCCCGCAGCCGGCGGGCGGCAGTATCTCACCCACCAGCCGCTTCATCGACACTGCAGTTTCTGGCTGCACGCCCATTGGTGCAGAGCAAGAACCAATGGGCGGCAGCCCATACCGCATAAGGCAGTCCAGATTTGTGAATGAATGAATTCGCCATGGGGGGAGCGGGTGGTGGGCTTCGTGGGTGGTGGGGTGGGGACACTAGATCACCAGGGATGTGTTGGTGGGGGTTTAAATATTGCTGCCCTCGATCGGGCTTATCTTACTGGACCACCAGGATGTGTTGGGGGTGTGTTTAAACATTTGCTGCCCGCGATCGGGCTTATCGTCCACTGGACCACCAGGGATGTGTTCGGGGTTAAACATTTGCTGCCTGCTATCTGGCTTATCGGTCCACTGGACCACCAGGGATATGTTCGTGGGGGACACTTTGCTGCCCGCGATCGGGCTGGTGGGGGGGGGTTATTTCAGCTTTTGCCCGCAATCGGGCCAGTCGGGGGGAGGGGGAGTTTAATGCTTTTGCCCGCGATCGGGCCAGTGGGGGAATTTTTTACTCTTTTGCCCGTGATCTGGCTGCAGGGGGCGTCGGTCCCCGACGGCTGCTGCCTGGCAGGGCGCCAGGCGCAAGTCCTCGGGGATCGGCGCACCTGCATGCTAATGGCATGCAAATGGGGCTATAAACGGATGCAAATGCCCCCGCCCTGCAAGAATTGTGGCCCCATTTGCGCGTCACCTTTGAATATCGGAAATTTGGCGATGGCGCATGGTACTGGCGCCACCGCAAGTTGAATGCTCCACTCTGACCACTTGCGGTGGCGCAAGTTCCACTGCGCCATGCACAGTGGCTGTGGCCGGGGGGGGGGGTGATATTCAAAGGAGTTGCTCAATAGCGCAACTCCTTTGAATACTGCTCCGGCCACACCCCTGCTCAACTATTTTGTGCAGCGCAAGGGCTTGCGCCACAAAATAGCGCAGTTTGAATAGCTGGCCCAATGGCTTTCACACTGTTCTGAGGTTGCATCATTTCATTAGTTTTACCAGGAAAAGATCCATTGCGCAAGCTCATTTGTAAAGAGGTCCTGGGTATCCACTTTTTACGAACATACGAAATTTGCCAGCAGATAAAGGCCTGGAGGTCCATTAAGTCTGCTCGAATAAATGTGCAGCTAGCACCCCTTTTTCTGCAGCTGCCCCTCCCTTCCACCCTTTTAGGATGTGTCCCTCTCAGGACGGTGGGTCAGTGCCCCACATTTTGACAGTCCGTGTTCCTCATTTTACTGACTTTAGTGTATGTTAGCAGCGGCTCATAACCCCCCCCCCCAAAAAAAAAAAATATTAAAAAAAATCTGTAATTTTATTGATTAAAGGTTGAGAGGAATGACCCCATGTGCGCGTCTGCTGTAAATGGAGTGCCAGCGTCTTTCTGCAGTTTTCACAGGGAGCCGCTAGGCGGCGCTGTAGGAAGGCGTCTAGGAGCGGCCCAGCTTGCTCAACAGCGCTGCTATGACCTTTGCCCTCTCCCAGCATTCTCTCTTTTTCGTAACCGCCATTGTGGTGACAGGATAGGGAGCCTTCACCATGGTAAGAAAAATCCTTCTACATCCTCGTTAATCTTTATAATATTACCAGAAAAGGCCAGCTGTGGTGAGAGTGAAAGGGGTGTTTTAATGGGTTATACCGGTATTTTGAAAAAAAAAAGAAAAGCCAAGCAGTTATAAAGCAAACCTGTCGGCGTTTCTGCTCGGACCGAAGTGTTTAGTTTCCGGCCATATACCGAAAAGATACGTTTAATGCTTTGTGATTTCTAAAGGAACTAATATTTACTTCGCAGCGTTGACTATTCCGCTCTCTGTTTATGGTAAACCGTGCTTATCGGGCCTGGCAGCGGGTTCATATTCCGAAACATGCCCGGCACGCATAGCGTATATAAGGGGAGATTTCAAACTCCACACGGATCCCTTGGAAGGTGCTATATTGATGTATTGTTTTCTCTTTCGACCTGCAAGGAAGCAGCACGGTGCAGACACTTGTCTAATTCTCTCTGTTTTGCTTTCACCATGTCATCACACAAGACTTTTAGGATCAAGCGGTTTCTCGCCAAGAAGCAGAAACAAAACCGACCGATCCCCCAGTGGATTCGCATGAAGACGGGCAACAAGATCAGGTGAGAATGCAGCGGTTTAGTAAACTGTTCGACTTTCCGTTGGAAAACAGACGTCTTGATTGCGTCCACCTCTTGATTTGATCAGACTCTGGGTCCGACGTGTCAGATATATAGTTGTTATATCGCAGGCAGATGGGGGCTTCTGCACACGCTGTCCTCTTGTATTGGTAAGGCTGGTTGGTAATCGTGGCTCACTTACAGAAAACAAGAGTGGGTAACTCCTTTGGGCTTGAAGTAACACGTTTTTAAATTTTGAGGCATAAGCTTTTTAATTTTTTTATTACTGCTAAAAGGTGGCGTCCGCCGGGTGCTAATTCCAAACTAATACTTGTAAGGCTTTTTGTTGATGACCGGCCTGAAGCGAGTTGCTGTATTTCAGGCTGACCGGTTAGAATATTTAGATATTTTCAATTTAGACAGGTCAACGACAAATATTGTGAAGTCAGGCCTGTCGTAATGGATTAGCTAGCCAACTAGAGTAGTTCAGAGCATTCTTGAGGTCCTCACAGAAGCACTGTAAAGCATACAGAGTGAAGTAGTACAGTCCAAAAGTTCGATCTTTGCCGTTTCCAGCACACTGGGGAACGGGGCCTTGCTAAAGAGGCCACAGTGGCACAACAAGTGTGAGTCTCACTACTTGAGCCTGCTAGCTGGCACTCCTTAACCTCAGAACAAGCGGCATAGTAATTAAAATGACATTTTTACAATGCAGTTTTCAGATTTTCATGTCTTTTTGGACTGCTAGTGCCTCCTATGTGCTTTTTTCGTACCCATAATCCAAAGTTTTCCAGCCTGTTCAAAATGTGGTCCCACACTCCATCCATGTAAAAATATTTTTAATATTTATAACAGGTTTAACAAAGTTAGTCCATTAATGAATTCCAAATCCTGCCACAAGGGGTACTCAAGAGCTGTAGCCCCTGCACGTCAGAACTGATGCTTGCCATAAATGTTTACTCTTCATCTTAAGAGATGGGCATCAGAATATATATGTCACTTCGAATATGCCAGATACACCATTCTTGTGCATCCCCTACCCATTACCTTGTGCCAGACTGTGCTTCACTCCACCTTTTGAAGTTGGAGGGGAGGAACACACACTTGTAAAATACATATTTTTCTAAGAGGCATGGCATTGTCCCCATTTATCTCCATCAGTAGTAATGGCTGCTTAGTAGTAAAGCAGTCATTTCTTTTATATCCCTATTGCCTCTTCCTGCAAATGGGGCCCCCTTTCATCCCACTGTGCATTTTTTCACTTGAGCCAGTTGACCTCTGAGTGTGGGTATGGCTAGAACCTGCATCTGCCCCATCATGGATCAATTTTCCCTGTGTTCAGGATCTTCCACAACCTGGGACGGTGTCAGCAGGGTGAACCGCTGTCCTTCTGATCTGATTCTGAGTCCTGATGAGCAATCGGAGAGCAGTGCAACCTTTTCCTCCATCCCCGTAAAGGAAAGCATCAAGATAGGTGCTCAGCCTCCTTTTGCTGGGCTAGTGCAGTGTTTTGGGTCAGGTTACAAACCTGACTAGTCTGTGACAAGTGGTGCACCCGTCTCTGTACTGTTTTATACATTTGTTTTTGCTTGTGCTATATAAACTTTACTGCTTCATCATTAGACCAAACCTGATCAAATTGTTAAACGTGGCTTGTATGAAATTAACCAGTAGCAGCATTTATAATAGAATGCTTCTGAAGTGATCTGGTTTCATGAACGTGTTGGTCTCCGGGTGGAGGGGCTGTGCGATGAACTAGTTCAGCTGTGTGGATGCCAGTTTCACCCACCCTGGTCACCCCAGTAAAGGCTTCTCAGTGAACACATGATGGGCATTCTGCTACCACCCTCTGCCCCCTCCAATTCTCCCAAGAATTTATTGGGGAGCGTAAAGGTCATCATGCAAGCCTGTCACACTCCTTACAGCTGCATGTGCTGAAGCTGTTGGTTATCCAAATGTGCATCCACCAGCACGCCCTCCCTTTCCCTGGAGTGTGAAGGTTGCACACTTTCACATGTCTTTGTGAATGCCACACAGTGCTTTGGTGCCATCTGATGTAGCAAGCAGGTGCAGAACCTTCATATGTGACACCCTCACAGGATTCATTTCAGATGTGGGACGCTGACCCACTGGGTATAAAAAGTAAGGGTCAGATGAAAAAAATAATGGGTCATATTGTTCAACCGAGCCCAGATTCATAAAACAGCAGTTTAAAATCTCTAACAGTGAGCGGGTTGTCCCCAAGGTAGAAGAAAAGGTGGGTCAAAATTAAAAACTGTGTGCCAAGTGTCCCAGTCCCCACCCAAAAATGAACCCTGCCCTCCCTACAACAGGTGGCAGCATGGGAACAGTGTTCCAGCTGTGGTTGCAGGAAGCAGTTGTCATGGATGAGCATAAGAAATTTGCTAGCAGATAAAGGCCTAGAGGTCTATCAAGTCTGCTCGAATGTGCAGCTGGCACCCCTTATTCTGCAGCTGCCCCCCCTTCCACCCTAGAAGCATTTTCTCAGCTACGATAAACCACCTTGCTGTCGCACATGAAGAAGTCATTTTTCTGAAACCTGAGTAGCTGTAACGTACTAGGAGCGCGAGAGGCAGTGTGGTACAGCCATTAGAATCATGGACGTGCAAGGTGGCTGCCTAGTGTGGATTCTGGCTCAGATCGCTCCAGACCAGTCTTGAGTGAGCTCACCTTGAAGGAGGGTCCAGATCTGCATATAAACTTCATGGCGAAAAATATGCAAATAGTCTTGAAGTTAAGAGGGTACTCCATTGAAAGGCCCGCCAAACAGTCTGCAAAGTCTGAGAACAGCAGGCACGTGTTGTCTTTGGTTGGACTCTTCGGTGTCCAGTGAGTCCAAACAGGGATGAACCACTTGTCTCTTGTCTGCGGTTCTCAGCTTTGCAGATGATTTTAGATGCCTTTTGGCGTCATTTGGTTCCGCTTTATGTGGGCATGCCTTTCCTTCATGGTGAGTTGCATACACGTCCAATAATGCTGTGTATTTTGTGGGGGGCATGTGCAGTTTTGTGTTTCTATGAACCTTGGCTTTGCCAGTGCCCTTCCAAAGTAACCCTTGCTTCAGTGCACTTGCGCTGAAGTTCTTTGTCATTTGGCATATTTGGGACCAGGCAACCCTCTGTGACCGGACTCCAATGTGACTGAGTCGAGCCAGTTTGAGGAACTGGGGGGGGGGGTGGCATCTTGTTTTCTGAATCTGAGCCAGGCGCTCTTGGCTCCTATTAGGCTAACCCTGGGTTAATTAACCCTGTAAAGAAATGCTAGTGGAATATCTTGAATCCAGTGGGTTACAAGACCAGCAGTAGCATGGATTCAGAAGAGGAAGTCATGCCAGATGCATCTGATTTCTTTGACTGGGTGACTAGGGAAGGGCAGTAGATGTGGCCAACTTGGACTTCAGCAGTCATCACTGTGCCTCGTAGGAGCCTGATAAATTGGATCATGAAGGGGTGGGGGCCACTGTTAAACTGCGTAACAAAAAAAAAATGGCTAGGTGGCAGAGGGTGGTGGTGGTGGTGGTAAATGGCACTCACTCACTCTGATGGGTGGAGAGTAACCGTTATGGGGGCACAGGGCTCAGTATTGGTACTGGTCCTGTTCAGAGTCTTCACAAATGACATCGCAGAAGAACTGGAAGGGAAGGTATGACATTTTGCAGATGATACCAAGATCTGTAATAGGGTGGATACATAGGAGGGAGTGGAGAAAATGAGTAGGGGCTTTACAAAACTTGAGATGTGGTAAAGAGTTATGGCAGCAGGGGTTCATTGCAGAACCGTGCACCTGGGGCATGGAAACCCACGAGATGAGTTTAAAATGGAGGGGGGAGGGGTCTTTTTCAAGAGTTACAGGGCAGTGTGGCGGGGCAGTTGGGATCCAGGGGTGCATAGTTATCACCAGCAGGAGTGAGGTACTATTAACACTATAGGTTATTGATGATACCACACCTGGAATATTGTGTCCAGTTCTGGAGGCCACATCTCAAAGGCTGTAGACAGGGTAGAGGCAGTCCAGAGGACAGCAACAAAAATGGTACTGGGATTGCATGAGAAGCAGTACAGGGAGAGACTGAGGGATGTCTGCTTATACACCCTGGTGTTGACGGGGGGTGTGTGATTGAGACCTACAGGTACCCCTCACGGGGGAATGTGATGGAGACCTACAGGTACCTCACTGGGGAGAACAGGGTACAGGTGGGGAGCCTGTTTAATAAATGCAGCAGAACAAGAGGGCAGGCAGTGAAGTTAGAAGGGGGGAGCTTAGGAGGTACGTGAGGAAATACTGCTTCACCGAGGAAGAGTGGTGGACACCTGGAACAGCCAACAGAGGTAGGGGTTTTGAACATGCATCCGATAGGCATATAGTAGTAAATAACAGGGTGGTTGCTGGAGACCAGTTAGGGGTCTGCAGTGACAGAATAGGCTTGGAACATCTGGGCAGATGGGATGAGTAAAGCGGTCCTTTTTTCCATTTCTAACAGCGTCAGCTTAAGACTAGCATTTTACATTTGTATATAGATTTCCAGACACTACTTTCATTCTGAACTCCTCACAAACTATTCTGTTGTCTACCATTGACTGAATGTAGTTGGCCTCACACTGTCCCTGTGGCCATGTATCCTGAAGCAGTTCATATGCCATGGATCAGTTTGGCAGGAGCCATTTGTTGCTTGCTTAGAGGAGGTGAGATGGAGGGAGGTTAACTGATTCGCTCAGGGTCATGCAGCAAGTACTTGGATTCAGAACAGGGTCTCCAGGTTCACAGCACTTTGCAGTACAGGCTGTGCTTCAGCCTCTTGTAAGCTACTGATATAAAAGTCAGAAGCAGCAAAATCCCTAGCTTTCAAGAAAGGTGTCCGTGAAGAACATGCAGAATGTGTGACTGTTCTCCTCTGAAGAAAGTTGAGCGTCGTGGCCCACCCCCCGTTCATAATTTCTATTTTTGCAACAATAAACTACAGTCCCTGCACATTTAGTGGTGTGTCTGGGACGAGTGTGATAAAGGAACTATATTAGTTATTGAGCACATGTAAAAAGCAGGTTGCAATTACAGTGCTTCCTTCATTCTGTGGAAGTTCTGCCATTTCCCTGCTGAGAGTAACGCTGCTATTAATTGGTTGGGTTTTGCCGTTCAGTGGGAAGACTCCATACTTGATTGCAGCTACAGAATAACAGTCTAAAACAGTTTGGAATATGTGAGAGAAAATATATTAACAGAAGTGCAAGTCCGTGTAGCATAGTTGAAGGGTCAGAATTCAGCTTGTAATCATCTTACTAATTTTTTTTAAGCCGTTTCTGTTTACACCCCCTCATCGCCAGCACTGTCACCTGACTCCTCCAGATGCACCGGGCACCCTCGAGGATCCACCACTGAGTCTTGGCTGTACTCCCAGACGGGAATGAGATTTGAGGGGGGGGGGGCCTTTAGCCACTTGTACCTTCTAATCTCGAGTCCTCCTCATGGGTGCCAGTGGGTGAGGGCTAATCCTGGACCCTCATGTCAGTGCTGTGCTAGGGCTAAGCTTTTTCCTGTATGCCCTCCTTGTGGAGACGTGGCGTCTGTTAGGACGTCATGGTACATACCGAGGTCAGTCACGTCTCCTTCCTTGTTCTGGATTCAGGCTTGCTGAACCCCTGGCTGCCACCAGAGGTCGGGCATGCACTGAATCAGTGTTCCCCCTACCCCCTGGAGGAGACTGTCACCGGTGTCCCGAGTGGTAGTGCTACCGCTAAATGTGCAGGGCCTGCCCCCCCCTTTTTTTTTTTGCTGCACTTTGTCCCACTGTAGCCCGAATGGCCCCCATTGGTCTTTGCTGCCCTGCCTATCCGTGTCATCCACCATTTGTGGGACTTGCCTCTGCCTGGCAGGTTCCCCCATGAATATCTCCTCCAAAACAGAATGGAAATGTCGTGGGGCGGACAACATCCTGCTTTTGCTTATGAGTTTTCAGTTTTCCATCCTGCCCCCTTGATGTCACAAAGGCCATGGCTGACACATTGCATCATGCCGCTTGGGCCCATGATTGTTTCGGTTTTCAAAAATGGCTAATTCCATTTGGCAAACTATGAAAATTGGTCTCCCCCCAGTTGAGGGAAAAAATGGGGATATTTTGTGTTTATATATTAAAAAAAAAAAAAAGTTCACAGTTTATCAATTTGTTCAAAAAGCTGGGGCAAAGTAGGATTTTTTTTTTAATGAAAAATTGACTCCCAGGTGCTGATTTTAAAACAAGCAAATTCTGCTTTTTACTGGTGTTTCCGATTGAAAATGGAAGATCATAGGCCCAATGCCATAGATGCCTCCCTAAATCCTTGGCTCTGCTGCCACCTGTGGGTCACCTAGATGCCGATGTTGCAGCAGTGACCAGACTCCCTCCCACCCGAGGGGGCGAGCATCTATGGGATACTCTACCATCCTGTCCTAGCCAGCCCTCCAACCTTGGCTGTTAATCATCTTATTTTGTATTCTCAACTTCAGCAAAGTATCTTTAAGAGCTCCCGATATCTGGCAGAGGGATAGCAAAACATAATCGTTTACATGATTTCATAAATATTATTGCTTTCATTTTCTAGATTGATCTCTGTAATAGCCAAATTCTGGTTCAGGCTGCTACCTTCCTACACATCTGTTATCTCCTGCAACACCCACCTCCTGGGCCCTGCGCACCATGGACACCCGCTCCTTCTCTCTTCCCCAACCCTGTTTGTCAACTGGCAAATCAGTTTTCTCCTACAGACTCCCATCTTTATGGAACAGACTTCTCCTCAGTTACAGAACTCTCCCTCGTACACCACTATCGAACAGCACCTGCGCCTCCTTCCCTACCCCGTCTGCTCCTGCCCCTCTACACACCCCTCTCAACTCTACCACAATACAGTGAACAAAATGAAGGAAAAGTTAGTCTTTTCTGTTTAAGTGAAATTAACAGCCTAATGTAAACCATGTCTCTCTAAACGTAATCTAAAATGCCTTGCCTTGTAATCTGCCATGCTTAAACTGTTTCTTGCAGTTGTATTGATTGTATGTAACTTCTGTGTGTTACCCCTGTCCCCGGGTCGCATCTGAAAACGATTCTCTACCTGGGGTGCCTTTCCCAGTTACCAAAATGTTAATTTTTTTTTTTTTTAACGTGATCCCTATCTCCCCAAAAAATGGCTTTATCTCACTATTTTGGCTATATTTCTCCACCTGACAACCTGACATCATAAATGTTCCACGAATCAGTCTTCATTGTCGAGTCCCACTTAGGTGGAGTCTGGTCCGGGATCCCTTGGGCCAGCTACAGCTTCTTGGCACGGGGCCTGCGGAGGTAGTATAGCGCAGTGGTTTAGGCTCTGAGCTGCAAATCTAGAGACCTGGGTTTGAATCCCACGGCCATACTGTGACACCCTGAGCAAGTCACTTTAACTTCCCTGTGCTCCCAGGTTGCGCCTGTAAACAAGCTTTCAGCTTAGTGTGGCTCACCTTGGTTAAACAATTAGAAAAAAAAAGTGCTGCACAGCAGCCAAATAACCATTACCGACTCGCTCACTAACCTCAGTTCTTTTCTTCCACCGTCATGTGCACACTATGGGAGAGCGGTGTCTCAGTTTGACTCACTTTTGTGTTGTTTTTTTTTTTTTTTTTTGTCATTTTGCCGCGATGCGGAAGTCTGATAAGAAAAGGGGAAATAGATCATCGAAAGAAAGTCCAACTGCTGCCCATTATGTGTCATTGCCCCTTTGGGAAACCTGTGATTCTGGACTGACATCAGACCTGTGCGGCATAGATCGTGGCTATGCTATGTGGAAGCAACAAGGCCTCCCCAGGTTTTCTCAGCTTCTAGTGCAGGGATTCTGTCTGTCTTTTCAGGCCCTTCAAGAAAAATTTGGTTACGGGCTCAGGACTTTCATAGATGCCACTAATAAGACCCAACAAACTCATTCCATGTCTTCCTGGGAAACTTTTATGTACCTGGAGAGTGATGTTGAAAGGGAAAGTGAAATTTATTTCAGACAGGTACAGGAGGTTAATGGATTCTGAAGCTTTTTCAGTTAATAGACGGACAGGTCTAGGGGAGTGAGATGGCCTGTACTACATCAGAAGACTGGATCAGACGCTTAAAATATGGTTGGAGGGTAGCTTTTATTTCCCACCTTGCAGGAACTGTGGTGGAGGATACTTGTTGGGTACTTCTGAACACCCACAATCACGCCACACCACAATCACGCCACATTTTAATCCTTTGTACACTGCAGATTGTTGGAGGGAGTGTGTCGTATGGTAACACATTGGCACATATTTTGGACCTGTCCTGAGCTGGATAGTATTTGGTCAGTGGGACAGTATAATGTTCGCCAAATATTGCAGTAAGAAATCCCACACACTTATGGATTGGGTACTGGGGTTCCCCACGGTAGTATGTATGTCTCTGCCCAAATGTAAGGTTGCACTGCTCCTCCTGGCAGTGGCACCAAAATGTACTACAGTCCGCTGGCTCTAGAGAGACCCTCCTCAGGCGACAGTGGCTTTATAGAATGAGGCAGGTCTATGAGATGGAAACCTTCACAGCTAAACTTCAACTATGGGAAGAACACAGTTTGGAGATGTGGCACCCATGGCTTCAGTGGGAGGATACAAGATCGGGGATTCTTGGCCTCTTGGGAGGATGTTAATCTTCAGTTTCTGAAGATATGGTCAATGGAGGCTTAAGTGACCCCCGGAGAGGAGACTATTATATGTTGGGTTTACTCTCCCCCTTTCCTGATTTCAAACTAGGTTATCTGAACCCTTTTTTTCTTATCTGAAGTCTGAGATCTCCACATGGGGGTAACTTCCCCACTTAGGTTTTTTATAGTGCACGACTGAATTTGAGTTATCATGAAGTTTCTTTTTCCTTTTTTTTTTTTTTAAGCTATGGCTATTTTAATGCATTGCAGTTTTTTTTTATTCTTTAACGGGGCAACTGGTTTTCTGAACATCTGTGTGACTAATACGTTTTTCTCTGAATGTGATATCTGTTTATTTGGAACAGATGATTTGATTTTTATGGCTTACCATGCTTGAATAAGAGGACTTGGTGTGGCCTGTCGTGGACTGATGCCTGACATGGGTGTGTGTGATGCCTGCTTCTCCATGTACCGCTGCATCCTTGAGAACAGTGGGTTGAAGTGGGGTCACCCAGCCCCCACCTTCAGAGGCAGGCATCACATGAGTGCATCCCAAGATCAGGTCATTTGGGCATCTTTCTGGGACCTCTGTTTCCATGTCAATGTGGAATTCTTCTAGACCAGCAGTTCTCAAACGTTGTCATAGTGAGCCTCCCCTAAGATCTTGAGCCCCCCTCAAAATACTGAAATATTTTTGGGCCTCCCCATAGAAAAATAGCCTACTTTTCACAGTACATCAGGAATTAATTGAAACCTCTTTGCATAGCTGGCTCTAATGTTACTAAGCTTACTGTAACCCCCCCCCCCCCCAAAAAAAAAAAAAACAGGACAACCTACTTGCTCCAATATTTTGACTTTCAAACCATTGTTACCCCTTACTACCATAACCTCATGTCAGACTGCTTTTTCTGTTTTCCCTCTAACTGGAATAACCTTCCTGCCTACCTCTGCCTCTCCCCTGCTCTTAAGCAACTTCTCAGGGATCATTTTGTTCCCTCCTGCTCTTATTCCTAGTACATGTATGGTTAACTCTTCTATTTGGACAGTTCTGCTGCCAGTCTAATTGATCACTTGTTCCTCGCATTGTTAGTTTATTGTTCTTAATTTGTTTGTACTTGTATTCATTTTGTATTGCTTGAGTGTTCTGCAGTTACATTTTGAATTGGATTCTCTCACTACCTTCCCTGGGTACACCTGAAATAAGACATGGCTCAGTGTACAGTACCGTCCCTGGTCACAGACTTGTGAATAGATACATAAATTCACCTACTATTTTTATTTATTTATTTATTTGCCTGGCTTGCACGGCTTTCAGAGGAGGCCTTGTACCTCCTCCGTCTGCCAGGGCAATCCCCACTGCATCCCATCCCCAGTTTCATCTGCTTGTAGGGCCAGGGGTGTTACATTTCTCCCCTGTTTTTCTCCCATTCCCCTGGGATGCCTGTGCTTAGGACTTGTGTCCAGGCTTGCTGACGCACGTCAACAGCCACGCACGTAACAGCGTCCCCCCCTCCCTGACTCAAATAGAGCCGCTAATGTCCTGAAAGCCCATGCATGCATCCACCGGCTTCAGGGGCGTCGGTGGCTAGATGCACCCCTGGTAACCCACCCCAGAGGGAGGAGGGCATCCGTTGGGACTCTCAATCCTTCCTCCCCCCCAGCAACCCGCGTCCGTTCCCAAACCGGTCGCAGGAGTAAGCGAGGTGTGGCGTCCAGCGCCTAAACCCTCAGCGCCACCGGGCCGGCAAATTCACCTACTATTATCGTTTTCAGTTTGCCTTATCCCTTCACACACAATCTATAAAGTTCAAAATTGAAATATACTTTTTCAAGACTCACTTGAGCCTCCCCTGGAACAGGTTGGGGCCTCCCCAGGGAGGCTCGCCTCACCATTTGAGAACGCCTGTTTTAGACATCACTGTATTGAAGTGTCAGCAACTCCAGTGGATGGATTTGGTGGGCATTCAACTGCAGACCCATCCAGTCTGCCTGTCCTGAGCAGTAGATGTCTGGTAGTGAGGCCGCAGCTATACACTTGGTCTAGACTGGAGGACACCTTTTTTGGTGTCACCTGCGCTGTCGTCACTGTTCACGGTGATGATGGTGGGGAGGGCAGTACTGAAGACTGCACCATCCCCCTCCCCTCCGTCCTGATACTGTTCACAGTGTGTCAGGAGAGGGACCATCACTGAGGCTGTTGTCCGAACTGTTGAGAGTTTGGATGTCTTCACGGAGGAAGTGACAGCTCCAGAGATGGCAATGGTGTTGGTCCTGGGTCTGGCTCCGGGCGAGGTGCTGACATCCATGTCCTCCTGGAGCCGGTCCCAGACTCTGGTGTTTGTGGCACCAAGGAGAGTGATGGCTCTGAGAGTGACGTTGAGTCCATGCTGGTGATGGTGATTACCTCATCTTTGAGGCTGATGCTGATTCTAAGCCAGCTGTTGGATTCATCATCACTGTTGAGGATCAGGTCGTCCTGTGGGAGCTTTACAGCTCCTCTTTCCTCACCGGGGTTGTTCATTTATGCTGGGCCTTCCCCTCCAGTGCGGATATCTTTGCAGTTCAGCGGCCCAGGCTGTGGCCCCCCAAAACCAGGAGTCTCCACTCTCTCTCTAGCAGGGCCTTGCTGTTTCCTGGAGTGGTTGCCCTCATTTATAGACCTTGACAGTTCATTAACATTGTAACTGCACTTTCGTTGGTGCCTTACAGGCTGGCATGGGGAGTCGTAACTGGACCAAGTATTGGCCATTTGCCCCAGCATCCTCTTTAGAGGACAGTGAGTCATCTGTCCACCTTCCTTCAGCTGCTGAGTACACCCTGTACCAGCAATTCTTGGTGGAGATGCTCCAGGTGCACGACGTACATGATTCTACAAGCTGCAATCCAGCTGCTCCTTGGCATTCCAGTCTTAATACTATCATTCCTCCTTGGCTTAGAGCCTTTGAGCAGGCATCCATTCTCCAAGCCAGCCATCCCCAAGGACCTCATACAGTAAAGCACATCCACAGGCCCTTCTACGAGGCTTGAAGTATTGTAGACCCTGTCGGGCCATGACACCTTGTGCATGACACACCTCCAGAGGCAGATTCAGTTCAGACAGATGGCCCTTGGCAGGAAGGCTTTTTCCTTGGTATGCCCTAATGTGCATTTCTGCACATATGGTGACCTATAACCATTGCCTGTGGTTGCAACCAAGTACAGTCTTGGTACTGCAGAATGGGACAGACCACTGACCTTTCTACCTAGGGCCTGGAGGTAGCTTGGCACCAAGCAGGGGCATCTTATGGTGTCAGTGAGGTGGCTTCCAGGTTGGCAGGAACTGCAGTTTGCATCAGGCAGACATCCTTTATTTCACCTCTCCCTACTGGCACAGTTGGCCCGGGGTAAGATGCTTGACTTGCTGCTCTTGTTTTGTTTCTTTTTATTTATATTTTATTCATTTTACAGAGTAAAACATTGCATAACTCCCAGTTGGGGAAGCATAGTTCCGATATGCATGACGTTTTGCACCATACAGCACTGGAGTTTCTCCTAACTAAAGTCCAAATGGGAGGAGAATAGTAGAAGAGTTAGAAACTGAATATTCAGTATAAATGTGCTATGGAATAACAACCCAAGAACATGTGGCAAGATTCAAAAGTGAACTGGTACAACAGAGTTTACTAATTACCCACCCTTATACAAGGGTATTGAGCCACACATATAGCTAAAGTTAATAACTTATAATAATGAACGAGTACAGAGTTTACTGCAGCATACATCATGGTAGGCTAATCTATCAATAATAAAGCTTGGGCAATTAATCACCCACCTAGTACAAAGGAGTAATACAGCTCCCTAATAATGACTTTTGAGAACCGAGAGTTAACAGTAAGAGAATGAAGTACTAAGGCATGAGGGGTCCCTTGGTGTGCATATCCTGTAAGCACAGCTTAGCTTGTTAATGAAAATAGTACTTACTAACATACTAAAATGCCAGCAGAATAGGCCTAACAGTCTTTCGTGTCTGCTCGTTTGGTCAGCCCCCACCCTGGTTGCTGACCTTGCTGCCCCCCTCGCCTTCTCTGGCTTCTCCCTTCCCAGTTCCGAATATTCTTGCTGCATTGGATTTTGCTTCCAGAACCCTTCCCCTGTGCTTGTCCCACCCCCTCTTGAACCCCTCCACTGTCTCTGCCTCCACCAGCCCCCTAGGCAGCACATTCCGTGGCTCCACCACCCTCTCGATGAAGTAGCACCTCCTCCTTTCTCCCCTGAATCTTCCCCCCTCCAGCTTCCACCCATGCCCTCTAGTGGTCCCCTCCTCCTTCCTTCGAAGCACCCTCACTGTTCCTCTCCTATTTACCCTCTTCATGTACCTGAAGACCTCTATCATGTCCCCCCGGTCCCTTCTCTCTTCCAATGTGTACATATTTAGCTTTTCGAGCCTCTCCTCATAGGTCCTGTCCCCAAGCCCCAAATCATTTTGGTTGCCTCCTCTGGACCCTCTCCAGGAGGTTAATGTCCCTCTTTAGTGTGGCCTCCAAAACTGCACGCAGTACTCGGGAGTGTGACCTCACCAAGCAGTTATACAGAGGGAGTATCACTTCCTCCTTCTGGAGGTGATCCCTAGTGACACATCCCAGCATCCTGTTGGCCTTGGCTGCTGCCCTCCTAAAAGTCTCAGAGTTGTTCATCTTGACATCCACCACCACCCCAGGTCCCTCTCAGCCATCGAGACTTGTAGCATCTTCTCTCCCCGGTGTACACTTGGCCCAGGTTTCTGGCCCCAGGTGATCACCTTGCTTTTCCTGCATTGAACCTCAGCTTCCACTTTCTAGACCATCTTCCAGAGCCTCCAGGTGCCCCTGTAGGGCCACCCTCCCTCCTCCCCATCCACCACCGCCCCCAGTTTGAGTCATCCGCAAAGAGACTCATCTCACTCCTGATTCCTGTCCTTATGTCAGGAGACGTGCAGGGCCCAAGGACTCGATCCCTGTGGGACCGTGACTAACGACCCTCCTTGGGGATGACTATCCCACTAACCACGGCCCCTCTGGGTCCGGGTCCTGAGCCAATTGCTCATCCATCTGATCATCTGGTTCCCCACCCCATTTCTCCCAGCTTATCCAACAGGCCCACGTGAGGAACAGAGTCAAATGCCTTGCTGAAGTCTAGAAAGAGGGACGCCCACTGGTCTACCAGGTCCAACTCACTCACCCAGTCATAGAACTCCACCAGGTTTGTCTGACACGATTTCCCGGGATGAATCCATGCTGCCATCGTCCAGGCACCCTGACTTATCCAGGTCCCCCAGCCTCTCCTTGACAATGCCCTCCATCACCTTGCCCACCACCGGCGTCAGGCTGACAGGCCTGTAGTTCCCTGCCACCTCCCTTGATTCCCCCTGTAGATAGGCACTATATGGCCACCTTCCAGTCCTGGGGCACCCACCCTGTCCTCAGAGAGATGGTGAAAAGCTCCGCCCGGGTTTTGTCAGGACATCAGCAAGTTCCTTCAGCACTCTGGGATGTAATTTATGCGGCCCCGGTGCGTTCTCCGTCTTAAGGGAGCTGAGGGCTTCCCTCACTCTCTCTGCTGTGATTTCCACTTCTGGTACCTCTTCTCCCTGCTTAGCCCCCCCCTCCTGCCAGTGATGCCTCCCCCTCTCCCCAGACCTGCCGATCGGTAGGGTCCCCCCCTCCTCAGTATCTCTATCTCCTCCCATGTATGATGCAGCACCTCCATTTTCCTTGGTGAAACTGAGGTGAAGTACTCATTTAGTACCTCAGCCTGCTCCCGGTCTTGTGCCCATCTCCCCTGATTTAATCCTGCTAATCTGCCCCTTCACCCTTCGTTTTCCCCAATGTATCTAAAGAACCCTTGTTCCCTCTCCTAATTTCCTGGCCAGGTTCTGCTCCTTCCTTGCCTTAGCTGCCCTCACCACCCTAGTGGCCCTTCTAGCCATCAGCTCTGCACTCCTCTATCCTTTTCACTCCTTGAGCACTTGAATTGCTTATAGGCTGCCTTCTTTCCCGCACCACCTCCTGGACCTCCCTGGTCCACCAGCAGGGTTTTTGGGCCCTCACCGCATTTCGTCTTACTCTTGCACAGGTGCTGGTAGCATCCTGCACCCCTCTCCTGATGATTTCCACCTACTATCAGCGTCCATGTCTGACCCAATCCCATTCAAATGCTCCTTAGGATCCTTCCCATTTCCTTAAATCCACCCCCTGAAGTCTGTTACTTCCGTCTTTGTGCAGCCTTCTACCCCTCCTAGGTCCAGGCAGAACCAGACCGTGGCATGGTCACTCCCGCCAATGGGTCCCTACCTCAGGCCCCAATCTGGTCACTGTCTGCCAGGACCACATCCACTACCTGCGCCTCCCTGGTCGGTTCCCTCACCTGCTGAGTTAGGAGCGAGTCTTGAAAGACATCCAACAACCTCTGTTCCCTGGTCACAGAGGATGTCATAGTCTCCCAGTCTGTTCCTGGCATGTTTAAGTCCCCCAACACCACCACCCTTCCTCTGCCCAGTCTGCAGTGTCTCCCAACATCTGCCACCAGACTGTCCTCCAGCTCCTCTGCCAGGGCAGGGGGTCTATACACCACTCCTATTTTGACTCTCTTGCCCCACCTTGTTATCAAGGTGACCCAAATCGCCTCCACGGTTCCCTCCGCCTCCTTCTACTCCCCCTGTGCCAATGCAGTTTTTGACTATCATTGCTACCCCTCCTCCCCTTCCCTCCCCCCGTCCTTCCTGAACATAGTGTAACCCTCCAGGTTCAGGTCCCAGTCGTGTCCTGCAGTGGCCCAAGTCTCCGTGACCGCTGCCACATCCACTGCTCCCTCAGTTAGCATCGCCTGGAGCTCAGGCATTTTATTGCCCAAGCTCCTGGCATTTAGCAGGACTACCTTCCACCCTTTCCCTATAGTTGCATTTTCCTTGCTCGTGTTCCCATGAGGATTCTGTTTTCCCCTGGTCTGCACTTTGCCAGACAGCCTTTTCCCGCAATCCTCCAGCTCCCCAGGGGGGTGGAGACAGAGTCCCTCCTTTATCGGCACCCCCTTGACAGCCTTTTCTCCCATCCCTCCCCCCTTCACAAGTTTAAACCCCATTTTTCACCATTGAACCCCTCTATTTTCAACTTAAGGATTCCCTCCTCCAAATTGAGATGGAGTCTATCTCTAGCATACAGCTCCTTATCCTCCCAGGTCTCCCCCCAATCCCCCATCAACCCATACCCTCTGGCCTCACACCACTCCCTGAGCCACTGGTTTATCTCCCTAATCTTCCTTTTGTGTTCCCCACTAGCCCTTGGCACCGGCAGGATTTCTGAGAAGGAAACTGTGCATCCTATGTCATGACAGACCCAGGCAAGCTCCCTGAATCTTGCCTGTATCTCTAGCTCACTATTTCCCTCAATGTCATTTGTACCTAGGTGGACCAGTATGTCCGGGGAACCCCCACAGTCCTTTGCCAGCTGATATACCTCGTGCTTAGCCCTGTGCACCGTTAGTCCAGGGAAGCATCTTGTTCTAACTGGCCAGGCTTCTCCCTCCCTATCCCATTTGATACCCCTGATCATAGAATCCCCAACAGGAGCACTCTGACCGCTCCTTTCCTCCATTTCCTCCCTTCCATGTCCCTCATCCTTTCTACGGCCCTCCACCTAGCCGGCTCCTTGTTCCTCCCTATCTGGGTGCCACATGCCACCCCTCCTTATTTACCATGGCCACCCCTCCCTCCAATCCTATGCCTCTCCTCCTGCTGAGTACCCTTCTGTACCTTGCTAATTCCCCCCTCACTGCTCGCAACTGGTCCTTCTCCCCCATCTGCTAAACTAGCCTGGCTCGTCGTCCTTTTCTTCCTGTCTCCATTTAGTTCCTCCTTGCTCGTCGTGCTCCCCTGGCCTAAACCCTCAGCTCCCTTAACTGAATCCTCCTTGTACTTCTGGTCCTTCTCCTTTACCTTCCTCCCAACTGGTCCTCTCCTCTGCGCTTTCCTCCCTGTTCCCCTGCCCTCCTGCTCTGATTCACTGCTCCCCATTTTCCTGCATTCCAGGTCCCCCTGTTCTTCCTGCTATCTGGCCCCTGCCTCCTGCCCCCCACTCCCTTTCCGTCTCTGACCACCCCTGTCGTGGCTACATCACCCCCCTCATCCTTGAGCAGAAGAGAAGATTTGAAGCAGTTACTAAGTGTAAGGTCTGATCCACCTCCCCGCCTTGCTACCTTCTGTCCAGCCCTGGCCATCTGCCTACTTCCCTGAGAATGTTGTCCCTCCGTCCCTCCTTTGTGAGGGTCCCCAGTTACCTGCCTGCTTCCTTGGTAGTGTCCTTTTGGACCCCCTCTGCCAGGGTCCCTATGTGACCCCTGAGTATTCTCCTGCACTCCTTTCCCTATGCCCCTGCCCCCAGTGCTTGGTGCAACCCCGTGGGAGATCCCCAGCCCCCTTCCCCAACCATACCGCCCCCCTTCCCCCAGCTGTCTCCTAATCCCTGCAACCTCCTCCCTAAGCTGTGCCAGCTGGTAGCACACTGGGCAACCACCGAACTTCCAAGCCCAGTCCAGTATCATGGCTGCTCCACACCCTGTGCACCCCACCACCCTCCCAAAGATGCCGGCCCTAATGACGTGTGGTTCCATCCCCTTCCAAATAGGTTTCCTTGGGTGAGCCACCAGGTTCCCCCCTAGTCCAAGATACACCCTACTGCCTGATCAGGTCACCCACTAATCTTAGAGACAGTCCCACTGTACACCAGCAACCCTGTTACTAGGTGCGGTACAACACATTAAACTTATAAGGGAAATGAACAACTCCCTAAGCTCCTCTCTCCCAGCCTTTAAATCCAACCCCCAGTGGCTAGAACTACATGAGCTGCACCTGCAGCCTTTTCCTCCAATTGCAGGGCAGGTGTTCCTCTATAAATTAGCAGAATTCTGGGGAGGGGAGGGTATTGGGCAGACACCTGACTCGAGAGAGAGTGTATCAGCCCTGTGTCTCCCCTCCAAGCCCAGCAGCCAAAGAACCAGGCCAAAGCAAATCCCACCAAATAGGTTTTAAATCAGAAGAAATAGGCCTCCACCAGCACAGCCTGTTACACAGTGAAACATCCATAAAATGAGCCCACTTACAGCCACCAAATCAGTTTTCAAACTTCCAGCAGCCCCCAAAACAATACTCTGCTAGCCCCTTAGAAGTAAGAAAGAAAAGAACTAACCTTCTACCAAGTAAAATCAACAAGAGCCCTGTGAAAACAACAAGCAGCAACTACTGTCCTGGAACACAACTGATCCTGTCCCCTTCCAGTTCTTTCTGAACTTGTGCATTACACCTAAGAGACCCTGCATCCAAATATCAGTAAAGGCTATAGGGCTCCCATACACTGCATTTACCCCGGCCGAAACGTCACTGTAAGTAAATTTTGCAAAGCAGATAAAACAGCAGCCCGCAATAAAACAGAAATAAAAAAAAAAAAAAAAAAACTGAGCCGTCATGTAAGATTGATTAATATGGCCATCCTCTGCTTGAGAATATAGAGACTATCAGTTCCACATAGTAGTCTGTCAGCCAACTTCTTGGGTTTCCGAATCAGCTTCTGGGTCTCCCTCCGAGCTGCAACTCGATCGTTGTAAGTTTGCCCATTTCCCCGCATCCACTGGGTCTGTAAATACATATACATTGTCTTTATCTACAGGAAACAGAAGGGCATGGGTGACTGCCACGTCTCGAAGCACGGACTGGACCCCTCTGATTTCTTCAGACGATGGGCGGCATATGAAATGTCCGGGAAGAGTAGGGATAGTTGAACCCTCGTAAAATAAGGGATAATGTTGGTGGGCTAGTTGCAGTAAATGATCCTGGGTAGCAGTTGAGTCGAGCACGGCCATTATTATGTGGGTCGGGTTTCCTTTGTCTGCCTCATGGATGAAGCTTTTATGTCTTGAGAATAGGCCTCTCCTTGAGTCGTGGTGAGTCTTTAAATTGTTCCTTTAGCTATACTTTGAGGAACATCGAAAAATGGTCGCCTTCAGCCCTTCCGGAATACCCAAAAAGCGGACGTGCAGATTGAGCTTGGTTTTCTAGTATTTCCAGTCTCTCTTGTGTAAGTTTTGATTCTTTGCCATATTGGGCCGATGCAGCACTACATCGCTCCGACTGTCATTTGACGACATATACCTCCGTTTTGAGGATGCCGACCGAGACTTCTGTTCTCACCGTGCGGGAAGAAAATCAGGATTTTCCATTCATTGCTGATACCGGAGCCAAGAGCTGGCGCATTTTACCTTCCAGTGATTGTAAGGTCCCTTCTTGTCCATTGTCTGGTGCAGCATCTTGGGAGGTAGCCAGAGTACTGGGCCCGGGAGCTGCACCCTGTATTTGTTTTTTGCCATCTGCTGTTGTCTGCACTGTTCTAGATTTGCCCATCTTGCGCAGAAGAGAATCCTCTTCCAGCAGTGAGATTTCAAATTAGCTAGTTTGCAGTGTTGTATTTGTAAATTGCAGAGCTCTGTAATCTGTCATGCTCGGGCTCCACAGCAGCCCCAGACTTGCTCTTCTAAAGGACTCGTGTCTTATCCCCTAGGGTCAGGCGGAAACTGAGGTGAAATCTCCTGGTCCTGACCAGTCTCACCAGACATGTAAGGAGCCCCTGTCTTCAAGTGTGTCATTCCCCCCACTCCTAAAGCAGATGGCTGAATGTATTTGTTACTCTCTGGGAGAGCCAACTCTTTACTCAGAAAGAAGGGAAAGCTAGGTAGTCAAACCCATAGGTGTGAGAATCTGAGGTGAAGATTGAAGTAGTGTTTTTTCCGTAACTGTTGATCTACCACAGTATCTTTACCATTGATAACCACACCTGCCCACCATCCCTGCTCTAGCAGAGCTGGAGCCCCTGGGCAGCTCATCCTGATGGTACTGGCCGGCACCATCTAGTGCTGTGGCATCTCCACAGTTGTACTTCCTGTAGGGGGGTGGTGGTGGCCCCAAAATTGGGAGGATACCTCATACCAGCCAACAAATAAAAATGAGAAGGCTTCTTCCTCCTTCTCCCTACCCAGGGAATAACCCTTTCCTGTGGTATCCCTATTAGTTGCTAAATGCACTCTGAGCACTACCCAGTCTAGCTCCATTTGGCAGTGGCACATTTGTAGAACAGTGCTGAGGACTGATTTGGATCAAGTCACTCTGGCTCTCGTACAGAGTACATTTTTCTTGCAGAAGCAGGTCTCTTTCTCTAGTTTTTATGGCCATGCCAGACTATATATGACAGTCTATATATTTATATTGGTATGCCAGTTTTCTCTCTTGCCAAGGGGTCTTCCCACTACCTTAAGTGGTGTCTGGGGGGATGAACACATCTCTAACTTTGGGCTGTACATATATCTAAGGGTTGGTATATGAAGGAAGGGGTCAGGCATATTTACTTGCAAGTGGGAGAAGAAACGTCAAGAGAACTTAAAGGGGCACTGTCAACTTTGCTCGTCTTTTTCCCTTTACATGCCAGCAGTGTGCCTCTTGGCACATGGGTATCGCACATTGTATGTAGTTTAGCTTTATGTATCGAACACTTAAGTAATTTGAGTAGTTTTGCTTATTTTTTGGTTTGGTGGTCGCTCAGACCGACAGAAACCCATCACCAACCAGAAGCATATTGTGAACGAGACCGTGCGTCTGCAACAAGCATGTGATCCCAAAGTGCGATTTATTTTTTAAATCGAGTGCACAAGCAAGTTAATCATGTGCATCTGGATACACTGAAAAGGCGTTGAGTATAAAAAAAAGAAGTACTAAGTTTTTTTTTAAATACTAGTTAACACCATTTCATTGTATCCAGAGACACAGGATTAATTTGCTTGTGCACTCTTGATGTAAAACAAAAAAAAAACGCACTTCAGAAACGAGCGTGGACCACGCTTGTTGCAGATGCAGATGTGTGGTCTCGTTTAGAATATGCTTCCGGTTGCCAGTGAGTTTGTCGGTCTGAGCGACTACCAAATAAAAATAAGGAGAACACTCTTAAGTGTTCAATGCATAAAGGTAAACTACATGTAATGTGTGATACCCATGTGCCAAGAGGCACACTGCTGGCATGTAGAGGGAACAGGGCGAGCAAAGCTGACTGTGCCCCTTTAAAGGGAACGTCCCCGCAACCTACTTTTCTGTACACCTGTGTAGTTTGTAGGCATGAACTGTGATTCTCTGTCTTGCGTTCTCTAGTTTCATCCTAGTTTAAATATAAATGAGGTTACTTCACGCTGTTCTTGCCTGGTGTGAAAATCTGCTGGACTTGATTGCAAAGCCCATGACCAGAGTCATGCAAGGCATCCTGGAATTTTATGTTTGGGTGCTAAAGCCTGTAGTAGTTATGCTGTATTAGTGCTGTTATTGTCCTCTGCAGTCCCTGTGTTCTTGTCTTATGCTGGTCATGAAATTTTTCCAAGGCATAGTAAGAGCCCTGCTGTTATCTGTAGTTTAAAATGTGTCCGAGTTAGGGAAAAGAAATGCTTTTAGAGAATAAAGGGACTTCACAAGACATGTAACAGAGCGGAGTGAGCATAACTTCTGCTGGCTTGTGCAGGTACGCATCGACTACCACAATGCCTTGCATGAACAGGGTCATGACCTTCGCAGTACAGACAGGTTTTCACACCAGGGTGAAACGAGTGAAGCAACCTCATTTTATGATGCAAGACAAGGAATCCTTGATTATGCCTGCAGACTACACAGGTATACAGAAAAAAAGTTGCGGGGACTTTTCCTTTAATGGAGATGGGGCAGAGTGCATAGACAAGGAAAAGAGGACCAGACAATATTGCACCTTAATGCCTTTTCTGTACTTTTAGATGTTTTGGTGTATGAGTATTGGTTTTATTTTACTAGTGTTAACACCTGTTAGGTCCCTTAAACCTGGCCACGTACTGTTCTGTTGTGCTCCAGGAGGGGGTGGTGGGTGGGGTTGGAGAGGGCTGTCTTTTTTTGGTTTGTATGTTTTTATATTTATAGTTCAGTATTCATTACTTGGTTCTTCTGTCAGTGTCTCTTTGTGTTTTGTACTTTTAAGTTTAAATTGTTAATGTATATTTAATGAAAAAGAGGACCAGCGTTTAGGAAAGCAATATGAGAAGGCAGCTTGTCACCAGCAGTAGATTTACTGGGTGGAATAGAAAGTGAATGGGAAACCTTGCAGAGATATGCTGTCCATATTCATGTAGTGCTTTTTTTTTTTTTCCTCCCCCTGTAAATTTTGGTGTTTTTAACCATAGCCCCTTATTTTATTCTTGTATTTGTTGAATTTTGATGACATGGTAGGCCCACTGAGACATGCAAATCCCTTTTTCAGGGGCGGCCTGGAATTAACTTACAGTTGGAATAAAACTTTTTACAATTACAGTGCATGACAAGATTATAATGGAAGTGTGGGGGGGGGGGAGCCTACCTACAGAGAACATAAGTTAGTTACAGTTAAAGTAAAAACTGTAAACATCGATCGTAAAGCATCATACAGCTCAGTTAATTGTGCATTTTTATTTCAGGTATAACTCCAAGAGGAGACACTGGAGAAGAACCAAGCTGGGCTTGTAAAGTGGATATGAGTCACGATATCGCCAGATATCTCACAGCAGTCAATTCAGGACACTTGAAAAGGAGACCTGGAACCAGCTGCTGATCAGCAAATACCAGAACTGTCACATGTTTCTAAACTATCCTGCTATGCAGAGCAAATAAATATATGGTTCCTCTGGAGATCGGTGTTGGATGACTTTTTTGGGGGGGTGAGGGGGTTATGAAGATGACTAATCTTCCCTGATCTCCCCTGGTATCTTGGATAACAGTCTGCAGCATTATATTACATTTTTTTTTGTTACTTATATTGGTTATTGGCATATCTCTGATGGAAACTTTAATGTTTGGTATATGTTATTGACGGCACATTTGAATTGTATAGATTGGGAGCCATGTTTCAACAGTTGACTCTTGCTGAATGGAGGTTTGTAAAATAGAAGTCCAGGATGTCCCCCCCCCCAAATTAATGTTCCATGTAGTCCCAAGATACAAGACCAAACAAAGTTTTGGACCAAAAATGATGTACTGTAAAAGTGCATAATTTTTTATTTTTTCATCGGCTACAATTCTTTTTCAAATATTTTGAGTGTTAAGATCTCTTCTTTAGCGATTTTGTCTGAAATATTAATATAAACAAGCTAAAGGAGAAGTTGGTGGAATATCTAGAGGAGTATGGTTAACAGGACGAGAGGCAGCATGGGGTTGGAGGGGGATCGTGTCATTCTGACTTCTGACTGTCACTAAGACCGTAGACTGGGGCCAAGCGGTAGACATCCTCCATCTTGATTTCAGGAAGGCCTTTGACTCTGTGCCCCACAAAAGGTTGATCAAGAATCTCAGGGGTTGGGGAAAAGATGGTCAGATGGGTAGAAAACTGGCTGAGGTACAGAACCCAGAGGTTGGTTGTTTGGGGGGGAGGGGGGATGAGACTTATCTGGCACAAGAGAGGTAACCAGTCTGGTCCCGCAGGACTCTGTGCTGGGGCTGGTATTCAGTGTTTTCAGTGACATTGGGGATGGCATTAAGGGCAAAATGTGCCTATTCGCAGATGACACCAATGACTGAGTACTACTTGGGAGGAGTTAGAGTATCTGCATCAGAGGAGGCAAAGGACCTGAGAGTGATGATCACAAGTGACCTGAAGCACTTCATGCAGTGCAAGAAAGCAGCAGCAAAGGCAAACTATGCTGGGATGCATATCTAGAGGGATCAGTAGTAGGAGAGAGGAGGTAATACTGCCCCTGTAGAGGTCACTGGTAAGGCCGCATCTAGAGTATGGAGTTCAGTACTGGTGCCCACACCTCAAAAAGGACATTAACCTGCTGGAGAAGGTCCAGAGGAGTACAAAGATGACAGTGGGGTCAGTAGGGTAAGGCATATGAGGAGAGGTTGAGGGCAATGAACATGTACTCCCTGGAAGACGGGAGAGAAGAGAGGACATGATTGGGATCTTCATATATTTGAAAGGGATAAATAAGGTTGATAAGGAGAGTCTCTTTAAGCTGAGTGGTAACCATAACACGAGGGGGCACAGTCTTAAGCTGGAGGGTGGGAGGTTTAGGAGGGAGGTCAGGAAGCACTTCACAGAAAGGGTGGTGGACACTTGTTGAAGGCAGTGGGCAGCTTTAAGAGGGGCTGGGATAGGCATAGATGGAAGGTAAGGATCATGGGTAGGAAGGATGGAAAGAGTGCGGAGGGAGGGGAGGGACAGTAGCTCAAGCTGTGGACCCTGCAATACGAGCAGACTAGATGGACCAAATGGCCTTCTGCTGGCTTCTTCATATGTGACGTCATAAAACATTCATCATTTGATACATTTGACTCAATTTGAAATAATTGTAACATGGAGTAGAAAAATGTCCACAATACCTTGTTCCTCCAACTTATTATGCATGCGCTACTTGTAATTAATTTCTTTTTCAAAAATCTAAATTTCCAAATATTTAATACCTGTTTCATCATTTCATATGCTTTTTACCCACAAAAAAAAACTTTCTAAACACACAGCAACAATATATTCTGCTTCCTTAATATAACTAGAGATCAGTAAGCTGCAAGCCACTTAATTTAATATAATTTGCTTTATAGAAATATAATGATCAGTGCTTGGCAACCCAGTTCATTTTTTCACCAAATACTATGAATCCATCATTTCTAACACCACTCGTGATTTCCAGCCTCTATTTAATGCATTGTCAAGTCAGTGCTCATTTCTGATGCCTTATTTCCAACAGACACTGAACTACTTGTATTTTGCTACAGTCAGAATTATTTCCAGATAGATTCTTCTGCTGTGTCAAACAAAACATTTCGGACAATGATTTGAAAGCATTTTAAACTATACTATGTTTATAATGTGTGATGTCAAGTCTCGTTCTCTTGCTTATGCTCCCCATGTCTAGTGTTTAAACTTCTTGTTGCAAATGCTTTTCCTTTTTTTTACTGTGCTACAATCAGAAAAAGAGGATTTTAAAACCTATTTCCGCTAAAGTTGCTATATGTATCCCTGCCTGCTCTGAAGATTAGATGGGAGCATTTCACAAGCTTAACCTAGATCTCTTCCCCCACCCTGACCACATTTATCACAATCCTTTTTGTAACCAACAAGAAGGAACAAACTGTCACTTATTCACTCAAGAGATCTAGAGCTCTGGGGTATTTTAATCCTCAGGACTTCACATACTCACTCGAATGGGCATCGTGCACCCCCCCCCCACATTTGAAATATTTATGCATTTTGTAGCATGATGGTTGAAACATAGAAGTTGTCTGCAGATGGGACCTGTATGATCCGTCCAGTCTGCCCTTGGTTTCGAACCATCCCCTAGCCAGCTGCCTGCTTGAGTATCCCACATTGTCTGTCCCATGCCCGCTCAAATTCCCCCATTGTCTTGGCTTCCACCACCCCCTCTGGCAGGCTATTCCATTGTTTCACAGTGCACTCTGTGAAGGAATTTCCTCATTGCTCCTGTACTTTCCTCTTTTAAGTCTAGGGTCATGCCCTCTAGTCCTTTTGTAGTCTTTTAACTGAAAGAGGTTCTGCATGTGTACCCTGTTATTGCCTTTAAGGTATTTAAATATTTCGATCATGTCCCCATGATTCCTGTGTTGCTCTAGGGTGTATAATTTGAGGTCATCTGGTCTTGCCTTGTACAGTTTCTAATGCAAGCCCTGCATCATCTTTGTTTCTCTTCTCTGTAACGTCTCCATCCTATCTGTTCTTCCTGAGGTATGGCCACTTCACTACCAGTCTAACATTGCTTGTAAAGTGCTTTGCGATACTGTATATGAAAAGCGCTATATAAATGCTAATTTTTCTTCTTCTCCAGAACTGTACCCAGTACTCCAGGCGAGGCCTTACCAGGGACTGATACAGGGGCATGATTATTTCATGCCTTCTGCTTGTGATGCCCCTCCCTATGCATCCCAGGATGCCATTAGCTTTTAGTGTTGCCTTTCCACATTGTTTACCAACCTTGAGGTCATCTGATATGATCACCCCCAAGTCTTGCTCCTGCCCAGTAGCCACCAGCTGCTCTCCTTCCATTGAATACAGTTTCCCTAGGTTTCGTTTACCTAGGTGCATGACCTTGCATTTTTTTTGGCATTGAATTTTAATTGCCAGGTCCTGGACCCACTCCTCCAGTTTTGGGAGATCAGCTTCCATGCTATGCTGTCCCTCTGGTGTGTCCACCCAGTTGCCGATTTTGGTGTCATCTGCAAACAGGCAAACCTTTCCCTTCAGTCCATCTGCAGTGTCGCTGATGAATATGTTGAAGTGGATCGGCCCCAGAACCGAGCCCTGCAGGACTCTGCTAGTCACCTTCCCCTCTTCTGACAGAGTACCATTCACAAATACACTCTGATGCAGTTCGTTACCTCGGTCCCGACTCCCATGTTCTTCATTTTTTTGTATTTATTTTATCCACCCCTGCACCCTGGCCGATCACTCCTTCAGGCCCTACATGGATTACCCCATCCTGGTGACTCCCGACACCACCGCCCTACACTGCGGCCTACCCTGGTATACCCAGTGTATCCCGTCATGTGGTGGGTCTCTTGCCTGCGTAGGGGATGACCTTTCTGGATGTGCTTTCACGACCCTGGGTGCTGCTGAGGCGGCAGATGCAGGTCCGGGAGCCCAGAGATGAGGATCTGGGGAGGCCGTCACCCGATCGGCCAGGGTGCCATTTTCTGTTTTTCCACTCCCCCGACATCTAGGGTTGGTCAGCAGACGTCGAGCCGCATGCCCACCCTCCCCCTGGAGAAGACGCGCTGTCTGACACTCCATCCTTCTCCCCCGGCCGTCCCTCCGGTGACCCAAGTCAGTTCCCAAACCCGGGTCTCTGGAAATCCAGCTGCTACGCCGATGGGTTGGACGTTCTCCAGTTTTTTTTTGATTAATCTGTGCAGAATGGAATCAAAAGCTTTGCTGAAGTCCGGGTAAACCTCATCCACTGCCCCACCCTGATCCACTGTTTCGGTGACCCAATTGAAAAAATGAACCAGGTTTGTCTGGCAGGACCTCCCTGCCATGAAACTGGTGATTTTTGTTGAGCTGACCAGTTTGCTCCAAAAAAAGCTACAGTTCGTTCCTTCAGCAGAGACGCCATTAGTTTTCCCACGACTGACGGTAAGACTAACTGGACAGTAATTTCCTAGCTGTTCCTTGCTTCCACTCTTGTGGAGTGGTAGTACTGTTGCTCTCTTCCAATCCTCCAGCACCCCCCTCAACGATTTGTTGAGCACTGCTAAGGGGGCTGCTAGTTCTCTCCCAAGTTCTTTATTCTTGGGTGTATCCCATCTGGCCCCATAGCTTTATCTACCTGTAGCTTGTCTATTTCCTCTAGGACCCTTTCCTCTGTGAAGAGACCTGTCTGTTCCTTCAGTTGGACACTTCTTTATGTCTGTTGATCCGTTTCCATCTGCTTCCTGTGTGAAGACTGAGCAGAAGTGCTCATTGAGTGCCTCTGCCTTCTCTCTGTCTTGCTCTGTGGGTTGTCTGTCCTTTTTTGTGATCCTAAGAATGCCACCTTTGGTCTTCCTTTTTTTCTCGTATGTACCTGTAGAAGATTGTTACCCTTTTTTACTTCCTGAGCTATCCTAACCTCTGCCTGAGCCTTTGCATTTATAATTTTTCCTGTCTCTCTTAGTTTGTTTGTATTCTGTTTTGTCTGCCTTGTTCCTGGAGTCCTTGTACTTTCTGAAGGCTATGCGCTTCTCTTTCACCATGGTTGCTACCTCCTTGGAAAACTGTAGTGGGTTTTCCCTCCTTTTGTTCTTACTGACCAGACTGGCACACTGTGATGCGACCATGGTTATTGCATCATTCAGCCTTGTCCAACATTCCTCAACGCTCCCTTCTGTTGTGTTACTAAGGTTGTCCCTCAGGCAGGCCTTCATTTTTGTGTAGTCTGCCCTCCTGAAGTCAAGGACCTTCAGTTTGTAGTGTGTAGAGTCTTCAATCCTTTTTACCCTGTACCATACCCTGTTATGGTCACTGTTGCCCAGGTGGTTCCCTGCTTCGATGCCCAGAACCCTATCGCTTTTTGTGAATATCCGATCTAGAATCGCGTTACCTCTTGTGGGTGATGTCACTATTTGACTTGGGCCTGCTTCCTGTAGTGTCACTAGGAATTCCAGCTTTTTTATGATGCCGCTGTGTGGTTACTCCAGTCTGTATCCATCAGATTGAAGTCCCCCACCAGCACAACATCCCCTTTGCTTGATATCTGGAGGATGATTTCCATATTCCTGGCTTCCTCCTGATTTTGGGGTCTGTAGATTATTCCTACTGTGAATAGTTTTCCGGCTTCCGGACCCGATTGTGATCCATAGATCCTCTTGTTTCCCCTTGTGCCTGCTGCATTTCTGTAGCATTGATGGTATCATTAACATAAATAGCTACGCCGTCCCTTTTTCACCAGTCCTGTCTCTCCTGAACAAGTTATACCCTGGGATAGTCATGTCCCAGCCGTGATTGTGGACAGTGTTTCGGTCACGGCAACCCAGTCTAGTCCTGCCTTGGCTATTGTGGCAGTGAGGTCAGTCATCTTGTTGGCCAGACTGCATATGTTGCGGCATAGCACAGACCATTCATGATGTTGGAGAACATTTCACTGAGCTGAGAGAGAATCACACTGAGCCTCGGCCCTTGGAACCCAAATTCCAGCCATTTACTTTTTTAAAGCACCGAGTTCCAGTTTTGCACTTCGTGCATGTTAGGTCCTTTGCCCAGTAGGAACTTTCCTTGTTGAACTGGGCAGGGAGGTGCATCACTGATGACTTCACTGCACAGAGTGCATTGATTGAAGAAAAAGGAAATTTAAACTGCATCAGAACAGTAATGGAGTTTTTTTTTGGGGGGGGGAGATACCAGAGAAGGAGCGTTTCTTAAACGGACAATGTACTTCAGAGCAATCAGGCATAAATGTAGCAACTTTAGTTGAAAGATGCTCTATTTTTCGATTGTAGCACAGTTAACTCATTGCCTCCACAGGCTCACTCTGAGATTACACCACTTGTCTCCTGAATCTCCTGTATACTTTTAACAGTGAATCCTGGGCCTTTCTAAGCAAAATCAAGCCATAGTCAGCATGTTGCAAACAAATGCTAATAGCTCAATAACTGTATATGCTAGACACAAAGTATGAGTGGCAGAGTTATTCAGCACAAAATTGCCTTTCCTATGGTGGCATGCATGTAATAATAAGTAATTTAGTTTTTTTCTATGCTGGTAAAGAGCAAACTAAATATTTTTTCACTAAAAAGTGCAACATAAGCCATTTTTGTTGGAAAATATGTAAAATATCAACACCAAATTAAGCATACAGACATTAGATGGTGTTTTAATATTATGTTAGTTAAAAAAAAGATATCTTTTTACTATAAAATGTAATTTTTCCCCATTTTAGTCAAGGTGCTTTGGCGAGATTTGAGGGCTGAATCTCAACCACACACACCATATCATAAACAAATGCGTATAACTCCAAAAGTATACATGATACACACAAAGTATCAGCATGAAAGTTGATTAGCACAAAAATGCCTTTCCAATGGTGCTATGCAACCAGTTGTAATCAATATGGTTTTTATTTTATACCTGCTGAAGTGCCAAAAAAGTGAATTTTATTCAAGCTGCTTAGGTGAATCTTGATGGAAAACATGTCAGCCATACACATCATACCATAAACAAATGTGAATAACTCCAAAAGTATACATGATATACACAAAATATCAGTGGCAAAGTTGTTCAGCAGAACATTACCTTCCCAATGGTGGTGTGCAAATAATATGTAATTTTGTTTTGTTATTTTTAAACTGGTTGAAACAGCAAAAAAATATATTTTTTCACTAAAACAGGCAGCATAAGCCATACACACCATAAACAATTGCAAATAACTCCTAAAGTATGCATGATGTGCACAAAATATCAGTGACAAAGTTGTTCAGCATAACATTACCTTTCCAACGGTGCTATGCAGTCAAATATATATTATATTCTGTTACACTATATATTAAAATATATAAGTGACTTCTCCAGACGTTGCTTGGGCACACTGGGAGTCAGTAGCCGACTTCTGTAGACGTACTCAGGACACACCAGTGTTTTTTTACTGACGACTACAGGCGTCGGCTAGGAGACAATGAGTTAAAGAAAAGCATTTGCAACAAGAAGTTTAAACACTGGACAAGGTGAGTATAAGCAAGAGAACGAGACTTGACATCTCGCATTACAATGTAGTTTAAAATGCTTTCAAATCATCTGAAATGTTTTATTTGACACAGCAGAAGAATCTCTGGAAAAAATTTTGACTAACAAGATGCAAAAGTTCAGTGTCTGGAAATAATTAAGGTAACAATTTGAAACGAGCTTGGAATTCTTTGACACTGCATTAATTAGAGGCTGAAAATCACGAGTGGTGTTAGAAATTATGGATTCAGAGTATTTGATGAAAAAATGGATTGGGTTGCCAAGCACTGATTGTATTTCTGTAAAGCAAATTGTTATATTTAGAGAAAATGGAATGGCTTACAGCTTACTGATCTCTAGTTATATTAAGGAAGTGAAATATATTGCAGCTGTGCATTCAGACAAAAGATTTTTTGGGTGAAAACCATATGAAGTGATGAAATGTTTTTTAAACATTTGGAAATTTAGATTTTCTGAAAAAGAAAATAAGAATTATAAGCAGCAAGTAGAGTATGTAATGTGGAGATTTTTCCACTCTGTTACAATTTTTATATCAAATACAGTCTAATGTATCAGATAATAAATTAATGTTTTATAACTTTATCATGGCAGAACCCCTAAAGAAGAGATCTTAACGGTCTCAAAACATTGGAAAAAAGAATTGTAGCTGATGAACAATAAGTTGTGCACTTATACATCACTTCTGGTCCAAGACTTTATTTTTCTGCACTAAATGTAGATTTGTGTCTGGTTTAACAGCCATCAGCTAACCCTGGCAGGGTACCTCTGCCCTCCCTCTCGGCTGGGGCCTCGCGGTGAGCTCAGTGGGACTGCCATCAGGCATGCTGCCACCTACGAATAGCCAGTAGGGTTGTTGGCCCAGGCATTCTTAGTCACCCCCTCTGGTACTTTTGCTGCCTCAGTAGTGACTCGCATTCCAGCTGCCTAGAATGGCCCTATTTATATGCAGTGGTCTGACTTGGTCTAACTGGTGTATCAAATAATTGATGCATGTGTGGGAGCTCTACCTTCTTAAAAAAAAAAAAAAATCCCCAAAATAGGGGGGATGTGGCAGCAAAATCTTTATTTGGCACAATCTGTTGTGACATGGTGCACCAATTGTTTGACACAAACCTGGGTGCAAGGGATTTTGACACAACTGTATCCAAATTCTATGCAAGCTGCAATGCTAAATTTTGCCCTCGCCCCTTACGTCAAAGTCCCCTGCATCAGTCCAACCCCTTTGAAAGACGAGCCCATAGAATGTGATGGCAGATTAGGGCCACTTGGCGCACTCGCTCTGCTCATGTTCTCTTTTGTTCTTTTTTATATTGTCTTGCGCACGCGCAAGCAACGTTTTGTGGCTGTAGGAGAAATGCAGAGGTGTCAGTTTTGGCAAATGCAGGGCACGCTTTAGAAGGTGCGTCCCTCATTTGTCAGCGAGCATGGTAGCGGTGACACAAGTTTTATGCAGTGCACAACTTGAAACAGACTTGCACTGCAATCTGAGATGAGCTCGTCATGCAGCGACACAGATGACATGCCGCCTCTACGTACCTTGCCTGGTGAAGCATTTCAGTAAACATAGCGGCTTGCTCCGTCCACCTCTCACAATCCCTAGAAAGCCGACTTCGGGGGTGCACAATACTCCTGTCTGCATATTGAATACCCACCAAAAAAAATTGTGCGGCACACTGGGAGCCCACCCCAGTGTGCTTCCGTGGTGTTCGGAAGCCGACTGTCTGCATGTTCCTGCCCCACCCTCATTGTGTACCACAGTGAGAAGTCCACCCTAGTGTGGCCAACATCTCTTCTCCCCTCCCCCCAAAAAAAAAAGTCATTGGGGAAAATTGGACATTTGTTTTCTTAACACCTGTTAAAAAAAAAAATCCATAGTGTTCCTTTTTTTTTTTTAATTTTTTTTAACTACCTGAAACAAAGAAAACGGTGCCCCAACCCTCACCCCATACTTGCCTCTGGAGGTTGGCACTGTGATCTTCTGTGGAGCGGGAATACATCTACACTCTTCAATGCCGACTGTGAACTGAAGTAATGCCAGTAAGCTGTATAGTGGCATCAATGGGGGAGGTTTCAACGTAGGTGGATATCTCTGCTTTTTTTTTGACTTGTGGCTCCAGATTTTCAGCATGGGGGTTCTTGGGACCCCATCTCATGAAATCAGTCATTTCGTTATTTGGTCCTGAAAGGCGATTTTGCGTTCACTGCGCGGAATCGCCTTTCGGGACCAGTTAACGAAACGATAGTGCCACTGTTCATGAGGTGGGCTCCGAAAAAAGCCTCTGTTGTAAATTTGGTGAAAAAATTCCCAAAAATGACTTGTGAGCATGTGTTGCGCAGTTTCCACGCATGCTCGTAACTTCAAGAATTTTTAACCCTTGCATGGCTGTGGACTGATATCGGTCCAAAATCCCTAGACATTCTTATTCTGTCAGCGGCCTAAGGGTTAATATTTTCACTCCAGATTTTCAACATTGCCATTTTTTCACACCTCCTTATGAACAGTACAGCTGTCATTTTTCACATCCTGCCCAAAATGTGTTTTCGCACATCTCTCAGAATGGCGTGGTCGCTGTGAGAAATGTTCGGGACAGGTTAACAAAATCACAGTTCCACTGTTCATGAGCAGAGGTCCCAAAATGCCTGTGTTGAAAATTTGGTTTAAAAAAAAAAAAATCCCCAAAATAATTGCATTACAGGCGTATGTTGTGCAGTTTCTACACACGGTCGTGACTTCAATTTTTCATATTTCCACTCCAGATTTTCAACATTGCCCTTTTTTTTTTTTTTTTAGTACACCTCCTCATGAACAGTACAGCTGTCATTTTTCACATTCTGCCCGAAATGTGTTCTTGCACCTGTGGTGCAAAATGTCGCAGCAGCTGTGCAAAATACCCTGTTGGCTAACGAAACGATAGTGCCACTGTTCATGAGGTGGGCTCCGAAAAAAGCCTCTGTTGTAAATTTGGTGAAAAAATTCCCAAAAATGACTTGTGAGCATGTGTTGCGCAGTTTCCACGCATGCTCGTAACTTCAAGAATTTTTAACCCTTGCATGGCTGTGGACTGATATCGGTCCAAAATCCTAGACATTCTTATTCTGTCAGCGGCCTAAGGGTTAATATTTCTCCAGATTTTCAACATTGCCATTTTTTCACACCTCCTTATGAACAGTACAGCTGTCATTTTTCACATCCTGCCCAAAATGTGTTTTCGCACATCTGTCTCAGAATGGCGTGGTCGCTGTGAGAAATGTTCGGGACAGGTTAACAAAATCACAGTTCCACTGTTCATGAGCAGAGGTCCCAAAATGCCTGTGTTGAAAATTTGGTTAAAAAAAAAAAAAATCCCCAAAATAATTGCATTACAGGCGTATGTTGTGCAGTTTCTACACACGCTCATGACTTCAATTTTTCATATTTCCACTCCAGATTTTCAACATTGCCCTTTTTTTTTTTTTTTTAGTACACCTCCTCATGAACAGTACAGCTGTCATTTTTCACATTCTGCCCGAAATGTGTTCTTGCACCTGTGGTGCAAAATGTCGCAGCAGCTGTGCAAAATACCCTGTTGGCTAACGAACTGATAGTGCCACTGTTCATGAAGTGGGGTCACAAAAAGCCCATGTTGAAAATGTGGTTGGTGAAAATACTAACAAACGTCTGGGGCCTTAGGATTTCCAACAGTAATGCCCCACCCTGTAGAGACTGACAGGCGTCAGGGGTGTGACTTGGGATTTTGGGCTGTAATGCTCACGCCAATCCACCCTCAGCCTGCAGCACTGACAGGCATTGAGGTGTGCCTTGGTCTCTTCGGCTCCAAAGTTTGCCGCATTCTCCTATACAGCATCCGTTTAAGCGTATTTCCTTATGGAATGGGGTGAGGGTAAGGCCCGAAGACCCCAAAGCACTCTACGACACTTGTCGGTGTCTGCAGGGTATGGTGAGGTGAAATGATGTGAACGTTCTGGCCGATGACCCAAAGGCACACCCCAATGCCTGTCCATCTCTGCAGGGTTGGGGTGGGGTTAGCATCAGTTCAATACTTCACTGCCATTCCTATTATGCATCTCTAACTTCTGCATTACCAATGCCAGCAAGACAACATTGGGCATTGACAAGTGCCTGTTTTTGTTTTCCCCCTTCATTTTGTACTGTAGATCTCACTTGTTCTATGGTGCCCTCTATCCCCTTCCATTTTATACCCCTACAATTCCCTTGTGCCTGTCCCAGGCATTTTTGAATCCCTTCACTGTTTTCACACCCACTGCCTCTGCTGGAAGGCTGTTCCTGGGATCCACCACCCTTTCAGTGAAGAAGGTACTTCCTCACACTCCTCATGAAATTTTCTCCCCCAAACTCACTTCGTAGCATGCTCCCCTCCTATACTTTAACCCCCATTAGGTATTTAAAGTTCTCTGTCATATCCCTCCTTTCCTCCAAGGTGTACATGTTCAGCTCCTTAAGTCGCTCCTTGTAGGGTTTTGGGTGCATACCGTGCACCATTTTGGTAGCCCTTCTCTGGAACACCTCCACTCCTATGTCCTTCCTGAGATGTGGGCTCCAGAATTGGACGCAGTACTCCAGGTAAGGTCTTGCCAGTGATCTGTATAGGAGCAGCAGCACCACCTCTCTTACTGCTGACAGTACCCCTTCCTATTTATTTATGCTTTTGATGGCTGGGTAGGCAAGCTGATCTAAAGGACCATTTTCAGTTGCGACCCGGGCCATACAGTGGCAGACAATACAAGGTTGAAGCAATAGGCACAGGTTACATTACAGAGGGGAGCAGTATACACTGAGTAACATGAAATCAACAGCAATGAAACATTACACATCATATCTAACACTCAAGTTTCATAAATACGAGAGTGCATGCCTGGGTCTCGGATACATGGTTGATCACACGTGAAACGGTCACATCATAGATCCATACATCACTTGGTTAGTCAGGATATGCGACAGTGTATGGTGGAAATACCTTACAATGATCCATATGAGCCAAGGAAGGGACAAGCAGTGCTAAGAGATACAAACTAGTGGTCAGCATCCAGGTGGTAAATCGAGGGATACAGTATGGCTTCTATGGTGGCTGTTTGGCGAGAGGGTTGCCTAGGGAGCATGTACAGGTAGTCTGGGATTTTAGTCACTCTCTGTTGCAATTTGAAGGACTGATGAGAGGGTGCATTTCTGATGACAGGTAGAAGTTTGTTCCAGAGAGAGTGGGCAGAGATGGAGAGGGCCTTACTCCCAATGACAGTAGATAACATGGGGGACTACAAGGGGGGAAATGGAGGAGTCTGAGATGAGTAACCACACGGGCAGAGAGAATCGGTGAGAAAGGCGACCGGAGAGTTTCTGAGAGGTGTGTCGACTAGATTGCCCAAGGCATATTCATAGCGGCCATGAAGGGATAGCCAGCCAAGTGACTAGTAAAGAGCAGTGACGAATGGAGTAAGAAACCTGAAGGACGAAGCGACAGATGGAGTTATATGTGGTATTTAGCCAGGAGAGAACTGGAGAGCAGTAGTCGAGGAAAGGCGGGAGATTTCCCTGGGCGATAGCAAGGTGTGCTTCATGGGTCAGAAGGTGGTTAACTGGTAGGCTGTCCCCAACTTCTGATGGACCCTTTTTACAATATTCTCAATAAGGGAAGGATTGAGAGTCACTCCTAGGTGTTTGAAGGAGGATACTGTATCAAGAGATCCAGCAGGAGTTTCTGTCAGGAGTGTGTAATTTGTATTGGCAACCTTTGTGAGGAGTGGCTTTGAGCCAATGAGCATGGCCTTTGTTTTTGGTTTTTTTTCCCTCATTTACCAGGAGTTTTTTTTAGACAGGAACCAGTTTTGTGCTGTTCCATAGCTATTGGTGAGGGTGGAGGATATGGTTTTTGAGGGATCTGGCACTGTGGTAGATGAGGTCATCAGCATAGAGTAGGGCATTGCATTTTATGCTCTCTGCAGGAAGATTATGAAAAGAGAACAGAGGCCCCAGTATGGAGCCCTGGGGTACACCAGTGTGGAGTGGCAGAAATAACCTTGTCTATCGTGACCGACTGGGTTCTGTTTGCTAGGTAGCTACAGAACCAAGCAGCCGCATCCATGGAGCAGCCTAGGTTAAGCAGGGTGTCAAAAAGTAGGTGGTGGACCACAAGGTCGAAAGCTTTTGAAAGGTCCACAAACACTGCACCTGTGGCCAAACCGATGTCCATGTTTCTAAGGACATGGTTGGAGAAAAGGGCCAGGGCTGATGAAGTGTTGTGGTGTTTGCGGATACCATGTTGGAGTGTGGTCAGAAGGTTGTAGTTTTCCAGATATTCGGAAAGTTGGTGGCGTATGATTTTTTTTCTAATAGTTTGCTTAGGTGCGGGAGGAGGGAGATGGGACAGTAGTTGTCTGGTGCAGTCGGGTCACCAGCTTTGAAAATAGGTACCACATGCGCATGTTTCCATGAGTCGGGCATCATGGCGTTTTGAGAGCGCGAGATTGAAAATGTGGGTAAGTGACCAGACAAGGGCTGGGGAGATGACTTTCAAAAAGGAGGGATACGGGCCATCACTGCTTGGGCTGCCCTTGTCTGTCCTTTTTTGTGATCCTAAGAATGCCACCTTTGGTCTTCCTTTTTTCTCGTATGTACCTGTGGAAGATTTTGTTACCCTTTTTTACTTCCTGAGCTATCCTAACCTCTGCCCGAGCCTTTGCATTTATCATTTTTCCTGTCTCTCTTAGTTTGTATTCCGTTTTGTCTGCCTTGTTCCTGGACTCCTTGTACTTTCTGAAGGCTATCTTTGGTGGTTATTTTGGTCAGAGGAGGGCTTCCACTCTGGAGTTCTTCCTGGAAATAAACTTGAACTTGCCCTTCCAAGTTTGGCACACTGCCTGGCCACCTTTAGGACATCCAGTATGTTTACTCCTAGGTCTCTTTCCTGTGTGATCTTTGTCAGTATCACTTCACCCATTTTGTATTCTGCTCCCAGGTTTCTGTGGCCCAAGTGCTTTATTTTGCACTTTTTTCCATTAAAACTCAGCTTCCATACCCATCATACACACACTGCATGACAAAAGGGATTAACTCATTGAAATTGCATTGTTTGCTGCAGTAACTCTACTGCAGAATTCTGCAGTGCTGCGCTTCACTCTGGTGGGCTTCACTGTAAACACACACACTCCTGAGTGTGCTGTCCACTTTATTGCAGATCTTGATGTCTTGCGCACAGAGGCAGATCCTTCAAGTTCCTCTGTCACTTATAAAGATATTGATGAAGCACTGATTCCTGGGGTATCCTGCTGGTCACCCTCCCTTCTTTGGAGCGAACTCCACTTATCACTACCCTCTGTGTCCTGTTCACTAATCATTTTTTTTACCCAGGTTACAGATTTATTACCCACCCTCAAGCTTCCAACTTGCTTATCAGTCTCCTCTGTGGAACAGTGTCGAAAGCCTTGCTGAAATCCTAGTAGGCCACATCCATGCCCCCCCTCCCCAGAGCGAGGGGGGTTGTTGAGGGGAAAGTGGGGCAGCTGCAAGTTGAGGGGCTAGCTGCACAATTGAGCAGACTCTATAAGACTGTGAGGCCTGTTTCTGCTGGCATTTTGTATGTATCCCCCATCCTGATTAAACTCCTTGGTCACCCAAGAAATATATTGGCTTTGTTTGGCATGCCCTTCCCCTTGTGAAGCCACGCTGCCTTGGATCCTGTGATCTGTTGGATACAAGATGTTCCACAATTGTTTTCTTTAGTAGTGTTTCCATTAACTTGCCCACTGCTAATGTCAGGCAGACTGGCCTATAATTACCTGCTTCCTCCCTGCTACCACTTTTGTGAAGTGGGACTACACTGCACTTCTTCATTCCCTTGGGACCACGCCAGTCTTCAGTGATCTGTTGAATAGGTCTGTCAGAGGTGTAGCCAGTATCTCCCTGAGCTTCCTCGGCACCCTTGAATGTATCCACTCTGGCCCCATAACTTTGTACACCTTCAGGTTAGCGAGTGCTTTCTGGACTTTTTCCTCAGGCTGGTGTCGACTTCCTTCCCCTCAAAGCTGCTGGTGCCTTTTCGGGGTTCCTCCCCTGCCAGGCAGTCCTTCTCTTAGTCTTCTTTTTCTCGCTAACGTAACAGAGCTTCTCCGTGTGTTACTCCACCCTGTTGTGAGCTCCCCAGCCTATGTGTGAAGGGTCCAGATTTCTACGAGCTGTCAACTCATCCAGACCGAGTAGAACACAACCTCCTCCTCCAGCTCTCATACCCATGCCCTGTATCACCGCCTCAAACTTCCCCATTGGTCACTGTCCCTGACATCAGTACTGCTGCCCCTACTCGGCAGTCGGCTCTCGCGGGGTATTGGACAAGCAGACTGGTGCAGAGACTGGTTGCCACAGGAGCAGCTTTTACTGTCCCTGAGCTCAGACAGACCTAATAGCACTGCCTCTCACTCCCCCCTCCCCCCAAAAATACACAGCAGCTCTGTCCCCAGAATCCCAGCCCCCAAGGAGCATCTCTATCAATCAAATCTTTATTTTACCAGGCGAACATCATTGAGCAACGCTCATTTTCAAGATGGACCTGGACAAAACATAGTCACACTTACATTGAACAAAAGTCAAGGGGTAAAATAGCATATAATTACAGAGACTAGATGATCCCATCAGTAGGCCTAGACACGTTATTTACAGTGTATACACATTTCATTGGTCAACAGCAGATTAAATGGTATAATCAGGGTTAGACATAGTATTTACAGTATAAATAGACATTTCCTTGGTCCATACTAGATTAAATGATGCAATCAGGAGGGCTAGCCATAATATGTACATTATATAGATTTCCCACGGTCAATGAGCTGGTAAGATAACTGCTCAAATAAAGGAATTCAAGCCCAAAGCTACCAGCGGAGTGAGGACGGTGGTAAATACAGTACTGTATGATGTGGTGGAAGAAGATAGGGCAGTAAAGGGATATGGGGAGGAAGCGCTAGTAATTGAAGCGATATAGAAGTCTGTGAAGAGCTGGGCATTAGGGCAATTTTAGAGCATGATCTAGAGGAGGTACTGTAGGGAGAGGAAATTGAGGACTTAGAGAGCTGGTTCAGAGGAGCATACCTGATGGGTAACCGGGTTGGGGGGGATAGTACTAAAGTTATGGAGTAAGCTTCGGTTCTAAACCCATATTGTAAGCCACGTTGAATGAAGATCAAAGCTGCAGAGATAATGAGTACTGGTAAGTGCTAGAGGTGTGGGTGGGAAAAAGAGTGGTGAATAACCAGCATTTTGCCCCCAGTTTTCCAAAACAGGAACAAGACTGGTTTAATGATAACAATTAGAGGATTCCTTGAAAAGAAGGCATAGCTTGTTTTAAAGGCAGCTACCTATAAAGGGTGAACTAATTTCATGGATTTTTGTATCTGATTCCATAGCAAGGGGAGCATATGACTTATTGAGGCCCTACCAAATCGAGATCTTACCTTGGGGACAAGCAGCAAAATAAAGGCAGAGCTTCTTGAGTACTTGCCAACTACAATAAAACAGGCAATCTGAAATATATTGGGGCAGCTTACTGGAGATAGCTCTGAACGTCCATATGGCTGAATTTCTTTGCCGTCTAAATTTAAGAGATGACCATCCCACCGCTGTGTATAAGGAGCAATGATGAGTCGAGTAGGGGAGACCCGTGATAAATCTTAAGGCTCTGTGGTAAAGGGTATCATGTTTAGAGAGTGCAGCGGTCGGTCCCTGACAGTATAAGAAGTCTGCATAGTCAAGAAGGGAAATGAAGGTGGACTGAACCGGACTCATTTTGGCCTCTATTGTCGGGAACTGGTTTATCCTGTAAAAAAGACCTAGTCTCTGCCTGAGCTTTTTTAGCAACTCTTCTTCTGTGGTCGTTAAAGGATAACCTATGGCCAATCCAGACAACCAGGTATTTGAACTTAGCCACGAATTCCAAGGGTTCTCCCAGTAGTGTAGTGATCTGAGGGGATGTTATGGACGTGGCACGAGGCGAGAATATCATTGCTTTGGTCTTTTTGGCATTTAGTCATAGTTTCTGATTTAACAGCTGTAATTGCAGCAGGTTAAACTCACTCTGCAGAACATCGCAAGCGGCAGTGGGAAGAGGGTCCTTCAGCGCAGAGCACCATGTGACCTGCAAAGAGGTGGATGTTGGCAGTTTTGATATTGACATTGATTCTATTAATATATATTGTGAATAGAAGAGGACCCAATATGGAACCCTGGGGTACTCTCAATAGAGGTTTTAAAGGAGGAAATTCCCCTTCTGCCTTGACCTGCTGGTACCGGCCTGTAAGGAAATTAGTGAACCACTTTAGGGAGTGGTGGTCCAGGCCAGTGCTCCTGAGTGATGTAAGAAGTAGGTTGTGGTCCACAGTATCAAAGGCCTTGCTTAGGTCCAAAAATACTGCGCATACAAAGTTTTTAGTAGCCAGTCATTGGTCACTTTTGCGAGGTGAGTGACAGTGCTATGTTGTGCCCTAAAACAGGATTGCAGGGGGTTAATCAGATTTTCAGATTCTAGATATTTCTTGAGCTGGTTACTCACAACCTTTTCCAGGAGTTTGGATAGGATTGGAAGTAAAGAGATGGGCCAGTAGTTATTAAGGTCTGCAGGGTCTCCGGATTTAAACAGGGGAATTACATGAGCTGTCTTCCATAGTGGTGGCACGGTAGCCTGGGAGAGTGATAGTTTAAAGAGGTGCGTAGGTGGGACAGTTAGGACCTGATAAACTATTTTTAGGTAGTAGGGGTCTAAAAAGTCAGCTCCAGCGCTTTTCTTGACATCCAGCTGTAACAGGAGGTCTTCAGCCTCCTTCAGCAAGACTGGTTGCAGGGAGAATGAGCAGTTAGATACTGGAATTCTTTGATCCTGAACACCAAGTTGGGATCATAGATTATTTGCAGGAGAGGTCTCAAAGGCTAGTCCTGCAGTGGCAAAATGATTATTGAGGTGATCCAGGATGAAGGGCATATCAAAGATGGAGGCGCCACCAACTAGGATTTTAGTGGGTAGTGTGTTTCCAGGAGTGTAACCTTCTAATTCTTTTAGGGTTTTCCAGAATTTATTGGGGCATTTTGAGGATGCATTGAGTTCCCTGCGATAAAAAGTGGCTTTAGACTCTCTGACCAGCTTGGTGCAGAGATTCCTCTCCCTCCTAAACAATGTCCAGTTAGCCGGGAGCTTAGATTTCTGTGCCATTTTCCAAAATGCATCTCTTTTTTGTAAGGCAATCTTTAGCTCTGAATTAAACCAGTGGCAGGATTTCACCCTATTACGGACCTTACTTAGTGGAGCAAGATTATCTAGCGCTCCTGTAATGATTTCATGAAAGATGTCATAAACCGCGTCCACCGATTTTGCCAGGTAAAAGTCCTGCCAGCGTAGTGACTCTCTTAATAAGGTAATAAATGAATAGGGGTTGAAATTGCGATGTCTTCTTTTAGTGATAAAGTTTGAAGCTGGTGTGGCTGTTTTAGACGTTCTTACACAAGCAATGTAACAGTGGTCGCCTGTATTTGTAAAAAATATGCCGGCATGAGTAAATAGATATGGTTTACTTACTAATATAAGATCCAGTAGGGAGTTATTGTTTGGATTCTTTGTATTTGATCTTGTGGGTTCATTTATAAGTTTGGTTAGCCCCATGGAATCACAAAAGGCTTTAAGGGGAGCAGCGACAATGGTGAGCCAATTCAAGTTGAAATCTCCTAAAGTTATGATTTCTAAGGTTAATGATCTCAGTGTCTTATTTAGGTGATGTAGCAGTTGTAATCCAGCCGACGGAGGCCTGTAGCATCCAACTGCACATATCGAGGTCATAGGAGAAACCTTGATTTTCAAGGTTAGACATTCAAATTCATTCTGAATAGAGGTCGAGTCAGTGACGGAGGCTGGAAATTTATCTTTAATATACATGGCTACTCCACCTCCTCTAGTCTGTCGGTCCTGTAGAGATGGTACGAGGGGATGTTCACCTCGTGGTCGGCCGTTCCAGGTTTTAGCCATGTCTCAGTGACCACTAGTATATCAGGGGCAGTATGATGTGCCCAAGCCTGAATGAAAGTAAGCTTCTTTAGGAGACTGCGCATATTAAAATGCACATAACTTAACCCCTTGAGATTGGGAAGGTCAGAAGGGGAAGAGATACTGGCTAGAGGTCCTGGGTTGAGCTCCACATTGCCCGAACAGAGCAACAAAAGAAGTAGTAGCTTCCTGATAGCCCCCAGAAGAAACCGCAGTGCCTTTATTCTTTCTTGTTTAGGCGGATAGTTAATGGTTGCTGCTGACGTACTATTACTATTACCCAGCCTACCTATTAAAGCAAACATCAGGGATCTTACTGAGAAGTACTTGGGATAATGCAGGGCATTCATAGAGGGAAGTGTGACCACCTTGCCTATAGCTACAACTGGCATCTTTGTAAATTACTGGCAGGGCCGGTCTCACCTTCTCTTGGCAGGTGGGAAAAGGGTTGCTGCAGCCCTGTTGGTATTACAGTTGCCGATAGAGCATTGGAAGGAAATTGAGGCACATTGACTTGATTATGTCAGCTTTGAGGTCTTTGGGGGTCTGTAGATTTACATTGAGATAGTGTCTTGACTGCAAACCTTGACCAGTAAGGATTCGATTTCCCTGCCTGTTTTCCATTTTTTAGTTTAAATATGTCACTCCTCCATCACCTAATTACTGTACTATTTTCCTATAGAGAGTAAACTGTTCTTAGTTTTGTCTGTGTGCGGTGACTGTCGTGTACAAATACAGTAGTATCTTTGCCAGTTCAGATGTCTATTTTGAATGAGTCTCATTGCTGTTCAGTGTTCCAGAGTCAAACTGAGTTTTTTTTTTTCGTTGTTTTTAACTCTTGTGGTGTCCCTTTGTTGTTGGTAACTACAAATATATATAAAACCACATACACATTCTCAATTTGTTTGATCAGTGTTCATTGGTGGGTTGTAGGAGGTGCTGCAGTGGAAGAGAAGGGGGCGGTTTTGGGTGTACAAGAAGACGACTTATTTGAAATGGCCTTCAATCCCTCCCTTGGTGTTCAGGAATTATAACTGGTAGGAGGGTGTGGGCTGCTGTGTAATGTGAATAGTCATGCACAGATCATGTTTGCTGGAGCTGCAGTTCATTAAAACTAGATGTTTATAGCAGCTCTGTAATATATACCCAGTACTCCAATGCTGCATGTTTAGTGCAGGACTTTTGGGCTCAGAACCTAAAATAACATTTCTCTGCATAGAAGATGCAGCTGTGTTTCCAAAATTCAAAGAAAGAAAAAAAAAACAGAGGGATTAGAGCCATATAAAATTATTCACTAAAGAAAAGGGCAGTATTTCTGAAATTCCTACTTTTGAACATTCTGCTCCTCTTGTGATCTGTTATAGGTATCACAGAAAAAAAAAGCATTTGTCAATGCCGAATGTTGTCTCGCTGGCATTGGCATTGGTAGTGCAGGAGTTAGAGATGCATAATAGGAATGGCAGTGAAGTATTGAACTGATGCCAACCCCACCCCCAGCCTGCAGAGACTGACAGGCGTTGGGGTGTGCCTTTGGGTTGGCAGCTATAACGCTCACGCCATTTTACCTCACCCTACCCCGTAGACACTGACAAGTGTTGTGGTGTTCTTTGGGGTCTTTGGGCCTTATACTTACTCCATCCCATAAAGAAATATGCTGAGATGGGTGCAGTATAGGAGAATGTGGTGAACTTTGGGGCCGAACACTCCAAGGCACACCTCGATGCCTGTCACTGGTGGCAGGGTGGGGGTGCAATGGCGTGAGCATTACAGACGATGATCCCAAGTGACACCCCTGATGCCTGTCAGTCTCTACAGGGTGGGGTGTTACAGTTGGAAACCCTAACGCTGTAGGCGTTTTTTGGTATTTTCACTCCCAAATTCTCAACATGGGCTTTTTGTGACCCCACCTCATGAAGAGCAGCACTATCAGTTTGTTAGCTGAAAGGTGATTTTGTACAGTGATGGCGCCATTTGGCGCCACAGGTATGAAAACACATTTTGGGCAGGATGTGAAAAATGACAACTATATTGGTCATGAGGAGGTGTAAAAAATGGCAATGTTGTAAATCTGGAGTGAAAATATGAAAAATTGAAGGCATGAGCATGCATAGAAACTGCGCAACGCACGTCCGTAACTCAATTATTTTTGGGATTTTTTTAACCACATTTTCAACATAGGCATTTTGGGACCTCCCTTCATGAACAGTAGCACTGTGATTTTGTTAATCTGTTCCAAAAGTTGATTTCCCACAGCAATCACGACATTGTGCGCCACAGGTGCGAAAACACATTTCGGGCAGGATGTGATAAATGACAGCTGTGCTGTTCATAAGGAGGTGTGGTAAAATACCAGTGTTGAAAATCTGGCATGAAAATACTGCAGATTTGTGAAGTTACAAGGGTGCGTGGAAACTGCGCAACGCATGCTTGTAACACAGTCATTTTATGGACTTTCATCACCAAATTTTCAACAAAAGCATTTTAGGACCTCTGCTCATGAACAGTGTCTCTGTCATTTTCTTAATCTGTCCCTAAAATGGATTTCCCACAATGACCGCGCTATCCCCTGTGTGCCCCCATTGCACTTTTCCTTCACAGCACTTCTCAACAAATGTTTGATGTCTGACAAATGCCTCTGGCTGCTTCGTTTTTTTTCCCATTTATTCCCAATGTCTCATGATGCAAACTGTCTGTAATCACCACATTATTGTTTGTTCTTGACTTGCTGTTTTCCTCAATCTGTATTTTCTAACGTGGAACCTTTGTAAAAGAGCCTTGGCTCAAAGGTAATTGTAATCCTAGACCTAAATAAATAAAAAAAATATTCTTCGCCGGAAGCACGAAAACACATTTTGGCCAGGATATGTAAAGTGACAGCTGTACTGTTCATAAGGAGGTGTGGAAAAATGGCAGTGTTGAAAATCTGGAGTGAAAATATTACATATTCACGAAGTTACGAGCGTGCATGGAAACTGCACAATGCATGCTTGTAAAACAGTAATTTTTTGGATTTCTTCACCAAATTTGCAACATAGGCTTTTTGAGAGCCCACCTCATGAACAGTGGCACTGTTGTTTAGTTAATTGGTCCTGAAAGGTGATTCCGCGCAGTGACCGTGAAATCACCTTTCGCGACCGAATAATGCCATGACAGTGACTGAATTCATGAGGAGGGGTCCCAATAACGCCATGTTGAAGATTTAGTGCCAGAATTCCCAAAAATGCCCCAGATTTGCACCAAAGTTGAGAAAACCCTATTTATGCTATTATACAGCTTACCAACATTTCTTCAGTTTGCGGTCGGCTTTGAAGAGTGCAGATGTTTTCCTGGTCCACTGAAGATCGTCATGCCGGGCTCCGGAGGTAAGTATGGGGTGAGGGGTGTGTGGGGAGATGGGGTACGCAGAAGGTGGGTGCGGGTTGGGGAGGAGCAGGACAGCTGCTGCAGGCCAAGCTTTTTACAGGTTTATGAAAAAGAAAAAATGCGGACTTTTTTTACAGGGCATTTGGCACGCTTGGGGTGGGCTCCAGCATGCCACCTGAATGGTTTGGGGGTGCTGTAGCCAACGAGGGATTGGGCATCCCCGTCCTGCACATACAGAAGGGGGGCAAGAGCCGAGGGGATGGGGCAACCCACACAACAAAGGGGACATTATGCCAATGGGGGTGGGCTCCCATCTGCAAATTACACTAGGAAGGGGGGACTGAAGCTGACGGGGATTGGGCACCCCCGTCGGCAAAGAAAGACTGGGGGGGGCGCATGATGCAGAGGGGGATTGGGCACCCCCGCGGCACACACTTAAAATGGGAGGGGGGCATTATGCCAACGGGAAGTGGGCTCCCCCCGTCAGCAAATGAAGTGGGTCAGGGGATTGGGCACCCCTAAAGTCGGCACTCTGCACAGCGTGTTATTGTGCCACTGCATGAGAGCTTGGCTCTCATTGCAGCGGCACTTTCCTTAGTTCTGGTGGCCACTTTACGTACTGCTGTTGTCAGTGCCTGCATGCTGGCTTATTGGGGAATGAGGGACGCACCTACTGATGCGTGCCCTGCATTGGCCCACTGTGACCGCAGCTCCAAATCTGCTACTACTGCAATATGTTGGCTGGCGCGCATGTGCGAGCCAACATAAAAAGCGAGAGATTATGGCTGCTGTGTAATCTGTATTGTTCTTAGGTTATGCTTACTAAAGTCTGTTTCAAAGAAGCTGTCTTCTAATACCCCACAGTGGCCACCTTCCCTCCCCTTTCTATCCCACTGCAGCACCTGCTACAACTCGACAATGAACAGACACAGATGAGAAAAAAAGTAATTGAGAATATTTATTTAATTATTTTTTGTTGACCGGGTAAGTGCACTAGAGAAATCCTGCCTATTTTCAGGCACGACCCGGGGGAGGGGGATACAGATGAATGCCAGCTGACCTTGAACCAGATTAAGCTGTTGGTGGTATTTTTAGTGAATGAGGGAAATTTGGCCAGGACACCGGGGAAATTCCCCTACTCTTTTCGATAAATGCCATGGGATCTTTAATATCCACCTGAACTACCACCAATCCAGGCAGATGGGACCTCAGTTTAACATCTCATCCGAAAGACGGCACCTCAGAAGTGCAGCACCCCTCTCATGCTGCATTACAGTGTCAGTACTGGGATATTAACCCAATGCCAGATGTGGGAACTGAACCCACAGCCCTCTGATCTCCCAGCTTCAGAGGCGAGTATGCTACCTACTGAGCCACTGACACTGTGATCTATGTGTAGCTACCAGCAATAGAGGGAGCAACGGAGATAAAAAAAAAGTCTGACTCTGGTAAGCTGAACAGCGGTGAGACTCATTCAGCATTAGATGTCTGAACTGGCAAAGGTATTATGTTTGTACAACGTGGCATTCAGCACACAGACAAAAGCAAAGTGGAACATTTCAAGTTGGTAAAGTTGATCAGCTGGACTCTTGAACTGATCAGCTGATTATCAACGATGCTGCTGTTTGGACCCCTCTATTTTATTTGCAAGGTTGAACAGCTACCTGCATTCAAAAGCTTTACTCCCCTAAAGTTACCTTGCTGTTCTCTCAAAACAGAGCTGCACTGCAATTAAATATCTTTCTGAGAACAAATAGACAAAAAAGGGCCAGAACACAGGTTCAGGGTGGGGGGCATAGCCAGTGGAGGTTACACCAGCTGCAGCGATAAGCAAAGCTTGCTGGTATTACCAAGACGGGGAAAATAGGCTTTCCCCACAGCGCTGCCATTGGATGTAGAGATGGTGGCCTGTATGTCAACTTCATGCTGGGGCACACTCACGTGGGAGCAGGGAGCATTACACTGCAGCTGGTCATGGAGATCTGCTTACATGATGTGGGTCTAAAATAGACTTAAAGATAAGGTAGGAGTGGCATTGCCAAGATGAGGGGTATGCAATTTGCTGACTTTTTTTAGCACTTGAGACATTAGGTGTGCATAAGACAGTGCCTCTGGGTGGGGTACTCTGAGGTAAAGGGAGTGACGCCGGGGGGGTGGCCGACATGCTGATTGAAGTGCTAATACTGTGTAAGCTGTTGTTCTCTGCAAAGGGATTCCATCAAGAAATGGGAGTTGTACTGACCAGTAATTAGGATACAGATACTAGGGTGGCTTCGGATTGAAACTTAGAAAGGAGAGCTGATGTCTAACAGTGTATGAAAGCCATGGTCTGCTGGTAGCTTTTAACCAACAAGGTTTCTAGATTCTCTTTCCATTGTAGATAGAAATCGCCCATTTCTGGCACTGTGAGAACCTGGTGCTGTCATTTAATTCAGTCTGCTCTCCCTAGCCTGGCCTCTCCTGACCCCATTACCTATAGAGAGGGAGAAGGCCCCTCTTCCTGACCACTACTGCATAATTTTGGGGAGGCATACAAAAATGCATCTAGTCTAGCTGTGTTGGTCCCCCCTCCAAAATTTTATTCTGAGGTCAGAAGGAGGGGCTTTGTCTTTTCGATTACTTGGGGGGGGGGGTTGAATTAAAAGATGGTGCCTGCTCCTGGCATACATGCTAGGAGCTGTTGATTTCTGTTAAACTGTGGGGCAGGGACTGGTACTAGGGACCCTAGTTTAGCAACTGAAGGGGACTTGTCCCATGCCTTGGGACTGTGTGAGGGGTGTGCAGCTGCTCAGAGGAGTGACCCTAGTTTAGAGAACTGAGGGCTTGGGCAGACTCTGACGGAGCACAGGGAGGTGACAGCAGACATAAGGTTTATTGGGAAAATTGACTTGTGTATACTCAGGCAGTACAGACAGAGAGAGGGATGCTAGGCAGGCAACTTGTCATTCCCCAGGGGTATCGTGAACAGTTGCTCAAAACTGCACATGCTATTCCCTTGTCTGGTCATCTGGGAATCGCGTCCACTATGCATCGGTTAGCCCCGAATTTCTATTGGCCTAACTTCACCCAGCAGGTGAAGGAGTATTGCAGGTCTTGTCACCGGTGCCAAGAAATAGGGAAGGCGGGCAAGAAAACCCAAGCCACCCTGATTCCATTGCCCATAGTGAAGGAGGCATTCCAGAGGGTGGGAATGGATATTGTGGGGCCTTTAAATGCCACCAGCTCCTCTGGGAAGAGATTCATCCTGACTGTGGTGGATTATGCCACCCGGTACCTAAAGGCAGTCGCCCTATCCTCACTGAGGACAGACAAAGTGGCAGATGCCTTACTTGGGATTTTCTCCCGTGTTGGGTTTCCACAGGAGGTAATCACTGATCGAGGGGATTCCTTCATGTCGGACCTGATGAAATGTTTATGGGAGAAGTGTGGGGTGGTGCAGAGATGCACGACACTGTATCACCCACAAGCCAATGGACTTGTGGAACGATTCTATGGTACCCTAAAGTCAATGCTCAAACATTTGTTGAACAGCATGGGAGGGACTGGGAGAAATACCTTCCCCACCTGTTGTTTGCATACAGGGAGGTGCTGCAAGAGTTGACAGGATTTTCCCCCTTCGAACTCTTTTATGGACGCCAGGTATGTGGGCCCCTAGACTTGATCTGGGAGGACTGGGAAGGCAAGCACACCACCCAGGGAACTCCCATTGTGGATTACGTCCTTAGGTTTAGGGAAAGGCTGAAGGAGCTTATGGGGACAGCCCAGAGCAACCTGGCAGCTGCCCAACAGAAACAAAAAGTGTGGCATGACTGCAGAGCCAGAGCTCGCTCGTACATGATGGGTCAGGAAGTCATGCTCCTTATTTTGGTCCGGAAGGACAAGCTGCAGGCTGAGTGGGCAGGACCGTACAAAGTGGTTAGGAAGGTAAATGATGTGAACATTGTGGAGTTACCTGACCGAAGACGGACCAAAAGGATGTACCATGTCAACATGATGAAGCCATATGAAAATAGGGCTGATATGGTGTTTGCAGTGTGTAGTCATGGGGAGGGGACAGACGAAGAAGACCCCCTTCTGGACTTGCTCGAGGAAAGTAAGCAGAAGTCCTTTGTGGAGGCAGTAAAATTGTCTCCCCAGCTGGCTCCAGATCCAGAAAGTAAGAGAGGTTTTAGCAGACTTTGCCCCATTGTTTAGTGCCAAGCATGGACTAACCCCCTTAGCGACACACGATGTGGAGACAGGGACACAGACGCCCAAACGGCGGACAGCATATCAGGTGTCAGAGGTTGTCCAAAAGGACATTAGGAGGGAAGTGAAGGAGATGCTGGATTTAGGGGTAATCCAGAGATCCCACAGCCCCTGGGCCTCACCCGTAGTCCTTGTACGTAAGCCAGGTGGCTCTACTTGTTTCTATGTGGACTGTCATGGACTGAATGTTTATGGGAAGATGTCTCTAGAAGGTTAAAAGCAAGGTTAGGTTTCTTCTACAGAAATAGGCCCCTTTTCCCCCTTGAAACTCGAAACAAGCTTGTACAGGCCACTTTTCTCCCCCTACTCGACTATGGCGATGTAATCTATTCCTCCACCACTCTTGCAAATCTAAATAAACTGGACATCCTTTATCACCGGCTTACAGTTCATTACCAACTCCTTACCGTTTCGCACCACTGTGACTTATATGCAGCTGTTGGTTGGACATCCTTACTACTAGACGCCTGCTCAATGCTGGGCTATGGACTCTTAAACTGCTCCTGCAGAAATTACCAAGCTATCTCTCTTCCCTTATTAGTATCTCACATAGTGCATACTAGATTAAGAAAATCTGACTTTATTATGCTTGACATACAGACCTTGGACTTTCTTTTTGAGTAGCGTGCTATTGCGCAGCATCCTTTCCCTCCATTTGGAACCAATTACAAACCGTACTGAAACTAACTAGCACAGTTTCAATAAACTTCTACAAATCGCTAAGTTCAGCCAAAATAAAAGACACCTGTAACTGTCATTAAGTCTCTTCCTTCCCATGTGTGCCATATTTATCCACTGGTAGGTATAATTGATTTGTCATATTAACTGCTTTCCTTCCCCTTCTACTCCTGGCTTTATCTTTGCTTACACTCCACTGCTACTCTGTCAAATCTCTCCTCCCTCCCATATCAGTTGTAGACTGTTGTTTGTCCTAGCTGCCAAAATACTGTATATTTGATTTGATTTGATTAAATCAAATCACACCAGTCATCATGTTTCATTTATCAGTATGCGACCTATAAGTCGCTTCCCTGTCTCATATCAATGTTTACCACCTGCGGTCACCCTATGTGGTACCCTTGTATGTATATCCAGCCTGCATCATGTAACGTGTATTTCATGTATATACTGTTATTACCTATCTGTGTTTGTACTTTAAGTGTTTATGTCACAGGACCTCCTTGTGAATGAGCTTGCTCAATGGAGTTTTCCTGCAATAAACTTGAACTTGAACTTGAATGCAGTCATGAAGTCAGACGCCCACTGGATGCCCCGGACGGATGAACTCCTGGACAAGTTGGGGGGGGGGCAACCTACCATACGACGATTGACCTGACCAAGGGGTATTGGCAGGTAGAGTTGACAGACAGAGCTAGGGAGAGGTCGGCCTTCATCACTCCGATAGGCTTATTTGAGTTTAAAGTAATGCCTTCCGGAATGAAGAATGCCCCGGCCACTTTCCAAAAGTTGGTGAACCAAGTGTTAAATGGTGCTGAGGAGTACACCGTGGCGTACCTGGATGACATTGCCATCTTTAGTACCAGCTGAGAGGAACACCTATTCCACCTTAGGGAAGTGCTGGGCAGGATACAGAGGGCCGGGCTCACTGTCAAAGCCGAGAAGTACCAGGCAGCCATGGGAGAAGTGGCATACCTCGGCCATGTGGTAGGCGGGGACAGCTCCATCCTAACCAAATAAAGATAGAGATAATCCAGGCATGGCCCAGACCAGAAACACAGAAGCAGGTCAGGAGTTTTCTAGGGACAGCAGGGTACTACAGAAAGCTTGTACCCAATTACAGTGCCCTGGCTGCTCCCCTGTCTGACCTGACAAAGAAAAGGATGCCCAGGAAAATTATCTGGGGCCCAGCCTGTGAGGAAGCCTTTTCCAAACTAAAGGAGGCACTGTGCAGTGCTCCTGTTTTGACAAATCCTGACTATAGCAAAACCTTTATAGTTCAGACTGACGCCTCAAACATGGGTATTGGGGCAGTACTGAGTCAGACATCCAGCCAAGGGACAGATCACCCAGTAGTGTTCCTGAGTAGGCAGTTACTTCCCAGGGAGCATGCATACTACATGGTGGAAAAGGAGTGTCTTGCCATAGTGTGGGCTCTAAACAATTAGAGCCATACTTATATGGGCAGCATTTTGTGGTGCAGACTGACCACAATCCCCTGGTTTGGCTAACTCAGATGAGAAAGAACAATGGTAGATTGCTAAGATGGAGTCTTATTTTGCAAGGGTTTGATATGACAATCGTACATAGGGCTGGAGCCAAAAAAAAATCAGAACTCAGATGGGCTGTCTAGGGTCTTTGAGGAGTGAACTGATTTGGGAAGCTCATCCCATGCAGGGGATAGAGCCCCCAAATTCAGTCTAGGTGGGGAGGATTATGATGTGGACAGCCAGTTCTGAGTACTGTATGATCATTTTTTGTAATATAAAAATGGGTTATGGACTGTCTCTCTTGAGAAATGCTGAAACAGCATGTGAGTATGACACACACACACACACACACAGGTTTTAGATACAAGGTGTTATCTGGAAGGCCCAAAGCTAATTACAGACTTTAACTAAGTTAATTATAGCTGTAGTTGCTAAGAGGGAAAATCATAAACTTTGATAACGCTTAGAGGAAGAAGAGCAAGTTGTGACGTTTTAGTGCGAAGTCATAAAATATGCTTTCATGTCCCGGAAGGGGGAAGCTTATCATAAGATCAAAGAGTCATTTGAAGAACATGAGTTATGCTGAGGCTGCAGAATTTAATACTTGGAAAAGACATCCTGTTTTTATATAGATTATATTTTTTTATATATTCTGACAGGGAGCTGACCTCATGCAAATAGGTGGGGGATAAACAGCTTTTAAACATTATTCTGTTTTCCTTCTGAGATACTTCTATCTAGACTCTGACAAAGAAACATTTGTGAGCACTTTAAGCAGGTATTTAGAGAGAGAGACACATCTAAGTACTGTAGTAGGAATTGCACTGTTAAAACCTGTTTTGTTTAAGAGATTTGTATGTCTTGTGATATAATAGTTCTGTATTTTATGTGTTGCATATTTTAAATCTATTTTAGTAAAACTCTATTTTTAGAGCTTACTTGGTCTGTCTTTGATTTCTCTCCTTTTCGAGTAGAGTATATATGGTTAAAGCAGACACTATACATAAGCTTGAATGGTGATACCAAACTGGAAAAAAGGTAAGCGTTTTAAATCTGAGGTCTTTTATTACAGTTTTTAGGGGTTCATTTCTGTACACCTGGTTAGGTGCCCATAGGCAAAGATATCTGGCCCCCCGAAGACAGAATTATCTGAGCCTGTACATTGGGTATGCTAACAAGAGGTTCACATTTTGAATCCCTCCAAGACTTGAGACCAAAGGTTGATTTGAACCCACAAAACAGACCCTGTGTCTGTTAACTGTTCACAAGACTGTGCTTGGAGGTTGGCACTTTGGGAGTAGAGGGCTGACCTGCTGAGTGGGTTTGTGACATACATGAGGCACTCGACCAGGGTCAGCTGGTTGGGGCAATCTTTATAGACCTAACCAAAGCCTTTGACCTCGTGGACCACCAGCAGCTGCTGCTTCACAGGTTAAGAGGCCTAGGGCTGTCCCCTGGCTCAGTCCAATGATTCTCCAGCTATTTATCCGGGTGATCTCAAAAAGTCTGAATTAACGGTGCTACCTCCAACACCTGGGAGGTGCCAGTAGGTGTACCCCAGGGGTTTATACTGGGCCCTCTCCTCTTCAGCATCTTTGTGAACCACCTTCCTGATGCCTGCCCCATGTCTGAGATCCTGCTATATGCAGATGACGCAGTGCTATTCTCATGAAACTCCTGCCAGGAAGCATTGACTAAGTAGTTGCAGAACAACTTTAACCTACTACAGGAATGGTTCAAGGACAGCATGCTGGGCGCTCAATAGTAAAAAAAAACCAAGGCAATGCTCTTTGCTGGATGACAAAAGAAGAGGTCCACCGCACCTCTCTCAATTATCTGCAGCTCTCTCACCACCCTGGAGCAGGTAACTTCCTTCCATTATCTTGGTCTCACCATAGATGAGTCCCTATTGTTCGACGAACATATACGCAATATTACCACGGTGATCAATAGGAAATTAGGGGCTCTGTACAAACTCCGATTCTGTCTTACTCCCGAGGCCAGGACACAGGCAGTCAGAGGTACAATCCTTCCAATTCTGGACTATGGGAATGTAGTCTATGGGGCCGCCACTGAAACTAGCCTGCTCAAAATGCATGCCTCCTTAAATAAAGCCTGTAGGTTTGCATTAGGGGCAGACTGCCTATTGCATACATGTGAACTGTACATACGGACTGAATGGCTCCCACTTATGGACCGCATTAAGCTCCATGCCTGCATCTTGGGACAGAAGCCCCTACTTATTCCATCCTGCTCCAGCTGAACATGCCACAAGAAGTGTTACCAAACATGCATTAGCTGTTCCATTCAGAAGGACTGCCTTGGGGAGTCGAGCCTTTGCCATCTGGGCCCCTGCTTGGATAAATGAGCTACCAACCACTATCACAAGCCTTACCCAACTTGGGCCTTTCAAGTCTGAGCTAAGGAAGTCTATCCACCCTCCTGTACGTTGCTATTGCCACTCTTAACCCATGAACCAGCACGCCTCTGTTCCCCAAAGCCATGCTACTAAAGACTATCTCCCCTCCTGTATGCTGCCACAGCCACTATTAGCCTAGCAGGTACCAAAGCCCTAGGCTTGACAAGGTTCTTCTTTCACTCTACAATTTGACTCAAAACTCCCTGCTTATCATCTGCCTGCTCACCTTTCTCCTCTCACTCTCTCTGACAAACCTTCACCCGCTGACCTCCTTACACCACCCACCTTTGAGCCTACCATCATCCCCTCCTCTAATTCCTCTTCTCCTACCTAATCCTGATTGGTTCCCTCTACCCTTTCTGACTACTATGCCTAGGATGACTCCTCTGGCTATAGCTTAGTAACCTTTGGTATCAGTTTTGATGAACAGCTCCACCTCCTGTTTCCTCCCAATACAAAATCCTGCCTAGCTTCCACCTCTGATTTTTTCTCAAACTAGCACCTAACTCTGACTTAAGCACTTGATTGAATGGCATGACGTGTGAACCCAACCCCACTGACTATGTACCCTTGACCCTGGAGGGTTTTTGGTCGCAGCTAATCTATCTGATGTGGGTAATGCATGCGTTGGAGGCGTTGGTGTCATGGTGGACTCTAAAATAGAGTGCTATCCGATGCCATTGACTCCCTCGCACCTGTTCGCGTACGACCCAAATCTTCCTACCTGAGGTCCCCATGGTTTGATGGGGACCTCAGGGAGTTGAAAAGAAAGGGTCAGAGGTTGGAGTGCTGCTGGAGAAAGTCTGACCTGGAGGAGAACAAACTGGCCCTGTGTTTGCATTATAATGCATATCGGGGGCAATCAACCATAAGAAGGCAGTGTTCCTGTCCAGAGAGATTGCTGCTGGGAAGAACCAACCAGCTATACTTTTTCAGACTGTGGACGGGCTACTTCGTCCTGCCTGTCTGCAGCTGAGGACGTTTTTTTCAAATGCTGAATGCAAGGAGTTTGCTAGGTTTTTCTCTGACAGAGTGTCCGGTATCTGGCGGGGGGTTTCTCCAGTCAGCAATGCTATAGCTGGCAGTGGTCACCAAACATGTTCTAAGTGCACTCCGTCTGGTTGGGGGGAGTTTAAATCAGTGGAGGCAAGTGAGGTTATTGAGGTGCCGACCAATCTGAAGCACACCTTTTGTGAACTGGATCCAGTGCCGATGCGTTTCTTAATGAGATGCATCGACACTATTGGCTCGGTGTTTACCCTGATTGTCCGGTGCTCTTTGTCTGAAAGGGTCTTCCCTGATGCCTTGAAGGAGGCGTTGGTGAGACCACTCTTAAAGAAACCATCTTTGGACCCGGAGGTCAGGGCAAATTACTGACCTATCTCCAATCTTCCCTTTTTGGCAAAGGTTGTGGAGAAGGTAGTGGCGCTTCAGTTGGAGGAGCACCTCATAACCCATGAGCTGTATGAACAGTTCCAGTCAGGGTTTCATATGAGGCATAGCACTGAAACTGCACTTGTGTGAGTGCAGAATGATTTCCTTAGGGCTAGAGATTGAGGGGACAGGACAGTTCTTGTTCTCCTTGATCTCTCTTCAGCATTTGATACTGTGGACCATTGTGTGTTGCTTAACCATCTTAGGGAACTCTGTGGACTCACTGGTACTGTCATCTGCTGGGTTGAGTCATTTTTAACCAATAGGAGACAACGGATTGTGATAGGGAATTTCTCCTCTGCCCCTAGTCTCCTTTCTTGAGGAGTGCCTCAGGGATCGGTCTTGGCCCCAGTGTTGTTCGCAGTATATATGCTGCCTCTGGGGGGTGTCATTAGGAAATATGGTTTGGGTTTTCATTGCTATGCTGTTGATACTCAGCTATATTTATCCTTTGCCCCTAGAACATCTAATGCAGTGGATGTGTTAAACAGCTGCCTTGCTGAGATCAATGACTGGATGGCCTCCAGCTGGTTGCGATTGAACCTCGATAAGATGGAGGTATTGGTGGTGGAGGCGAACAGAGTGCATGATAGGTTGGCCTCTGACTCAGAGACTGGACTTGTTCTGGGCTCTGTTTCATTGGAGGCCTCCTCTAGGGTGCATAATCTTGGCGTCATTCTTGATAGGAGTTTGACTATGGAGGCACAGATGTCCTCCGTTGTCTGCTCCTGTTTTTTCCATCTTAGAAATGTCACCAGGGTAAAACCTCTTGTTCTGCCTCTGGACCTCCCCACTTTGATGCATGCCTTAGTTACATCAAGGCTTGACTACTGTAATGCGCTCTACCTTGGGGTCAGGTGAGGATCTCTCCGCAGACTGCAGCTAGTGCCGAATGCAGCTGCTCGATTGCTTACTGGGCAATCAAAGTTTCGTCATATTACACCTGTGCTACGCGATCTGCACTGGCTGCCGGTCAGGTGGAGGGATTCTCTTTTAGGTGGGGCTTCACACCTATAAGATCCTATGTGGTCAGGGCCCTGGTTACCTGTTAGACCTTCTTGTACCTGCTGTCTTGGCTCGCCCCCTTTGCTCCTCCTGTGGAGGCCCCCTAGCGATTCCCAGGTCGAGGCTAAAATCTGCTGCCGACAGGGCTTTTAGTGTCACTACCCCGACCCTATGGAATTCGCTCCCCTCTGGGGTTAAGGGTGCCCCCACTTTGGAGGTTTTCAAGACTCGCCTAAGACCCTCCTATTTGCCCAGGCTTTTTCAGATTAATATTAATCTACAAGTACTGATTTGAATATAGATGCTGATAATTTGCTAGTTGTTTAATGTTTATATGGATTATTTTATTTTAGCAATTTCTGTATTTTATCAATATATTTTTGAAATATGTGTTTATATATTTGTGCGGCACCCACAGCCTCTGGGATTAGGCTTCTTTTAAATAAATGTTGCCTTGCCTTGTTCTTTGCCTATGTTATCCTACATTGTTATGCTATTGCCAATGTTTACTGATTTCTCCTGTTCACATTTTTCTTACTATTAGATGTTCTTGACAATGCCTATTAAGCTGATACTGACTCCAAACTTATGTACCCTCCCCTACCCTTGTGACGATGATCCTCTGTAAATGAACTCAAAGGTTGTAATTCTGATTACTAAATAAATAAATAAAGCAGTGATGCGTCTATCAGAGCATAAGAACTTTAGTATATACCTAGAATGTAAACATCCCTGAGCCAGAGAACTACTATATGTTCTATAATCTTCCAGTATATTTCAGTACCATTTCAAAGGTTTCTGATTATATTAATGTTTCAATATACCATTTCAGATTTAATTTTAAAAAGTATCTTTTCTCTAGGAATCAATGTCAGTGTTTTAACTAGTTCATGTGACGGTGAATGTAATCGTTTATATGTACTGTTTGATTCTTTACCTATTTATGAATGATTGTGACTCTGGTTCACCATGTAAATGGGCCATTGGCCCATGGACTTGCCAGATTTTAAATAAACAAAACAAACAAACTTTGATTTTGGTAATGAATTGTCTACACCTGTTAGATTTAAAACTTGGTATAGAAAAACTAAGCTATTAATGTTTGGAGCATAGGACATCAGGAGGGGAAGGAAAGCTGGATGTCATTGTCCTCCTAGGGACTAATGACCTGGTAGGGTTAGGGCTGGGATAGTACGGGGGGAGTTTAGGGAGCTGGGGACAGGTCTTAGATAGCTTGCTCAGTGGCTTTCGCTGAGGTGCTGCTTGTATACAACAGAGGAAAAGAGAGGGATCTCCATACCAGAAGCTTCAACTCATGGCTGAAGAAATGGTGCAGAGAGGAAGAGTTCAGCTACACTGGGGACTGGGGACCCAACTGGGAGGATAAGGGCTTATAGAGGGGTGATGGCCTACATCCTTTCAGGAGGGGAACCGCAGTTCTCCGTGGACAGTTTAAATGTAGGCAAAGATAAACGGCAACAACCCTCTGTGTCAAACAAGTGAGCAAAAGCAAGAGGAAAAAGAGACCACTATGAATGATTCTTGAAAGAAGTGGCTGAAAAGGTGAATGCTAAAAGGGTAGCATTCAGAGGGTTATAAGGAGAGACAGAGGGAGGAGGAGGATAAGGAGGTGTATCAAGGGAAACTGAGGGAAGCAGAGAAGGCAGTAGTGAGTGCAAAAGTGCAAACTGAAGAGAGAATAGCTCAGGAGGTAACAAAAAGGGAGAAGACATGTTTCAGGTTTGTCAGTGAAAAGAGGAAGATATGGGGTGATTGTAAGGTTAAAAAGGGAAGGAGGGGACTGTGCAGAGGGGGGACTAGGAAAAGGCAGACACCTTGAACAAATACTTTTATTCAGTGTTCACAGATGCAGGAGGGGAGGGGCCACAAAAAAGTAACAAATGCTTTGGAGGGGAGGGGTGGACACTAGTCCTTTTTTGGAGGAGAGAGTCCTGAAGTGACTTGCTAATCTGAAGGTGGATAAAGCAACTGGGACAGATGTGGTGCATCAAAAGGTATTAAGGAAGCTCAGGGAAATACTGGCTGCACCTCTAACAGTTCTATTTGATGGCTCACTGGAAACAGGGTTGGTTCAATCTGGAGGAGGGCAGATGTAGTCCCACTACACAAAAGTGGTAGAAGGGAGGAGGCTGGCAATTATAGGCCAGTCAGCCTGACATGGTGGGAAAATTAATAAAATCACTGCTGAAGGAAAGGATTGTAGAGTATCTTGAATCCAGTGGGTTATAAGACCCAAGGCAGCATGGATTCATAAGGGGAAGGTGATGTCAAATGAATCTGATGAGTTCTTTGAATGGGTGACAACGGATTCAGATCAGGGTGAAGCAGTGGACATGGCCTACCTACATTTCAATAAGGCCTTCAACACCGTTCCACATAGGAGACTAGTAAGCAAGCTGGGTAGCTTGGGAGTGGGTCAAAAGGTGGTAAACTGGATAAGAAATTTGTTAGGGGAGAGGCCACAGAAGGTGGTGGTAAATGGAGTTCACTCTGAGGAAGGGAGGGTGACCAGCAGGGTGCCTCAGGGATCAGTGCTGGGACTGGTCCTCTTTAATGTCTTTGTAAGTGACATTGCAGAGGAGCTGGAAGGGAAGGTCTGCCTCTTTGTGGATGACACTAAAATCTGCAATAGGTGGACATTCCAAGATGAATGGAAAGGATGACCAGACACCTGAGAAAACTAGAGGAGTGGTGAAGAGTATGGCAGCTGGGTTTCAGTGCAAAAAAGAGATGTGGGGGTAATCATATCAGATGACTAAAAGGTGGCCAGGCAATGCGACAAGGCAGTAAGAAGGGCTAATGGGATGCTGTGGTGCATAGGGAGGGGTGTCACCAGCAGAAAGACGGAGGTGGTGTTGCCTCTGAACAGATCACTGGTTAAGACCCCTCCTAGAGTATTATTTCCAGTTCTGGAGACCACATCTCCAGAAGGACAAAGACAGAGTGGAGGTGGTCCAGGAGAGGGCAACTAAAATGGTGTAGGGTTTACATCAGAAGCCCTATGAGGAGAGACTAAAGGACCTCAATATGTATGTCCTGGAACAATGGATGGCGGGAGGTGGGGGTATGATAAAGACTTTTAAATATCTCACAGGGGTAAATAAGGTATAGGAGAGAAGTATTTTTCAGAAGAAAAGATGCTCAAAAACAAGGGGACATGCTATGATGCTGGAGGGGTTAGATTTAGGAGAGATGTGAAGAAGTACTTCACAGAAAGAGTGGTGGATTCCTGAAACAGCCTTCCAGCAGAGGTGGTGGGGGTGAAAATGGTGGGGTTCAAGAATGCACGGGATAAACACAAATGACTCATTGAGGAAAGGAAAGGGGGAGGAAGAAAGAGCTGTAGATCAGGCACGGTCTGTGGCAATAGTGTGGGTGGGGAGAAATGGGCAGACTGGATGGGCCAAGCATTCCTTATCTGCCATTAAATTCTGTGGTATGTTTCTACGTAAAAGTAAGGTAAGCACTTTCTGTTATTTGGGGAAGGGGGTATGTTTGAGAAAGGTTTCTGTTAGAAAGTACATAACAAGAAAACTAAAGAAACCACTATAAAATCATCTCTGGCCATACACCGTTTTGATAACGTTTTCCAGTAATAATTTATTATCAGCATTAAAGGGACGTGCGGCAAAGGGAATCTCACAGGCCTTATATAGTACTGAGGTTTGGATGTTGTTTATTTACTGAATTTTGATCACTGGGTTGGAAAGTGGAAAACCTAAAACATAGCATGAAGTCATACAAACTGTTAATAGGAGCAAAGTGACTATGTAAGTGCAATGTACAGCAGAACAATACCATATATTATATTAGTTTAGACAGTACATTGGATGAGGTTCCTTAGCGGTTGCAACTATACAGAATACATTTCAGATGATGTGCCTTAATCAAAGTTTTAAAGGCCGTGGCAGAGCAACAATTTCAAACCTCCAAGGTACGATTGTGCCATGATCCAGAAGCTGAAGAGGCAAAACACCGTCTGCTACAGCATGGCTTGACCTGAGGGACAGCACAGAGAATGCTAGCTGTGGACTGGAGGAATCTCTCCTGATTCTATTTATTTAAAAATGTTTCACCAGGAGGGCATACTGAGCCAGGGCTCGTTTCTGGGTGTAACCTGGGGAAAGGGGCTGGGGACAATACAGCAGAAAAAAAAGAAAAATATATATATATATATATATATATTATATATATATATATATACAGGTAAACATAATAACAGTGCAGCTATGAGGGAGGGGGAACAGAGCAATAAAAGAAAGATACATGTGTATCTATCTATCTATATATATATATATATATATATATATATATATATATGCAATAGATAAACCACTCTGAGGTGTGCGGTGCACTCTGATATATGCTGCGCCTTGGTGTGTGTTGTGATACATACGAGGCCACAGGCTGAGTGCATCAACCACCAGGCGTAGCGTCTAGTGTGACGCGCACACCTCAGAGTGGTTATCTATCTTATAAAATGTCAACATTGTTTTGGAGTGGGGGTAAAAGGCAGGTGTGTGGTTACGCTGATAACGTATGGTCATTTGAGAGTTTCAGCCAACCAGCAGGGATAACTTTTCCTACCCATTTTATAAATATATATATATATATATATATATATATATATATACACACATAAAGGTAGTACAATTACACAGCACAGCAATCCATAAGTGTAATAGCGGAACAGTGATTGGTGCACAGTAAACAGTGATAAGAACTGGAACAAACGTAACTGGTGATAAGAGAAGCGAATTAGTCGCAAGCGCAGATGTGGGGAGGGAGACTGTGAAGGAGAGAGGAAGGAGCAGCGGGTGAGGGGCAGGATGCAGAGGCAGGGGATAGAGTTCCACAGTTTGGACAGGCGGTAGGAGAAAGCAGACTGGCCATTAGAAGTGGATCTTCTGGGAATAGTTAGGGCGTGATGGTCATATCTATGGAGAGAGTGAGTGAGCAGGGGGAGTGGCGAAAACGAGGAGGAGGAGAGATAGGAAGAGAGGGAACCAAACCAGTATTTTGCTGTGAAGGAGATACAGTGGGAGTGTCTCCTATCCTCAAGAGAGAGGAAGAGGAGGAAGTTATAGAGGTCACAATGATGAGAGAGAGGGGGAGCATCAAGCGCAAAATGGCGGAAGGCGTTTTAGAGGGTGTACAGTCTGGCAAGGGAGGTTTTGGGAGCAGCGCGGAAGACTACATCACCATAATCAAAACAGAAACAGAGGGGGAGGGGTGACAGATGGGGAAATCACAGAGGGCAGGGTTTGGGAGGGTTTGAGGGCACTGAGGGTGGACAGGGCACCCAGCCCAGATGGCATCCACCCCAGGGTACTGAAGGAGCTGGCACAGGTCCTGGTGGGACCTTTGGCAGACCTATGCAATGCCTCACTACACTCAAGGTGTGTACCCCAGGATTGGAAGGTGGCTCATGTGGTGCCCCTCCACAAGAGTGGTCCCAAGGATGAACCAAGGAACTACAGACCAGTGAGTCTCACATCCTTTGTGGGTAAGCTGATGGAGACTATCCTGAAGGAGAGGCTGGTGGCCCTCCTGGAGGCCAAAGAGCTATAGAACAGCAGACAGCATGGCTTCATACATGGCAGATCCTGCCAAACCAATCTGGTGGAGTTCTATGAGCGGGTAATTAGGCAATTGGATGGGGGCTATGCAGTGGATGTCCTGTACCTGGACTTCAGTAAGGCATTCGACTCGGTGTCACATGGGAGGCTGGGAAGTAAGAAGACACAGGGGAGGGTGCAAAGCTGATAAGATGGGTAGAGAACTGGCTTCAGGGAAGGCAACAGAGAGTGGTGGTGAGTGGGGAGCGCTTATCCCCAAGGGTAGTGATGAGCGGTGTTCCACAGGCTCGATGTAGGGACCAGTGCTGTTTGGGATATTCATTGCAGACATATCATTGGGCATCAAGAGCAAGACCAGTCTGTTTGCTGACGTCACCAAGATGGAAGCGTTGGTGGATGCCCTAGGGGGATGGCAGGGGTTGGAGGATGATCTGGCAAAGCTGGAAACCTGATCAGACACCTGGCAACTGGGGTTCAATGCCAAAAAGTGTAAGATGCTGCATTTTGGGGTGAAAAACCCAAGGAGTTACCAGCTGGGGGGAGTGCAGCTAGCCAAGACAGAGGAAGAGAAGGATCTAGGGGTGCTCATTACGGGGTCAATGAACAACTCGGCACAATGTAGGAAGGCAGCTGCAAAGGCCAACAAAATGCTGAGTTGTATTGCAAGGGGTATATCCTCGAGGAGGGGGGTGATTCTGCCACTGTATAGATCATTAGTTAGACTGCACCTGGAGTACTGCGTGCAGTACTTGTGCCCGTATCAGAAGAGGGACATTAAGTTACTGGAGGGGGTGCAACACAGGGTGATAAAGATGATCCAGGGGCTGGGGAACTTACCATACGAAAGAAGGCTGAGGGAGTTGCACATATACTCGCTGGAGGAGAGGAGGGACACGGGCAATATGATTGAAACCTTCAAGTACATGAAAGGAATAAACAAGACAGGTACACGGGGGGCTGTTCAAAGTAAGGGAGGGGAGAGAGACCCAGGGCCATGATATGAGACTGGAGGGAGGAAGGCTCAGGAGAGAGAGAGAGAGATGAGAAGACACTTTTTTACGGAGAGGGTGGTAGCTAGGTGGAATGCGTTACCAGTGGAAGTGGTATCCAGTAGAACAGTGGGCTGCTTCAAAAGGGTCTGGAACAGGGAAAGGGGGAGAGTGGGAGGGAGGGGCAGCTGCAGAACAAGGGGTGCTAGCTGCACATTCAAGCAGACTTGATAGACCTCTATCCACTAGGCCTTTATCTGCTGTCAAATTTCATATGTTCGTATGTTTGTAAAAACTGGGAGGATCATTTTCTGTACCACCGTGCGGCAGGCATACAATGGGATGCAGCTGCATCTCAAGAATGCTGTGGAGGCTAGGTGGAGTAAGGCCAACAGTTAGTCAGTATGCTACACAAAGTAGTGGATAACTCATACTATCTTCCAGTGAGGGCCAATTAAGGGAGGACAAAACAGCACAGGGTTGTTCTCTAGGGAGGCACCATCAGCCAATCCTATTATATAACATTTTCAGTTGGTTTAGTTCCATATCCTTTAAGGAATACAGGACCAATGCATCATACAATAGAACTGGATTTAAGATGCTGTTGGAGAGGACTAGTTGCGACTCCTTTTTGAGACAGTCCTTGAGCCTATACATTAATCCGAGCTTCTGATACAGGCATTTTAACAGATAGTCCACATGTGGCCTAAAGAATAGTTCCTGATCCAGATGGACTCCTAAGTACTTCAGTGAATCAACAAGAGCAGGCGGATCTTTAGCTGAGGCATTAAGTTTAAGTAGGCTCTGTCTATCAGGCCCAAGTTGCCTACAGTCAAACAGCATGGTCTTTGTCTTTTTGGCATTTATAATCAGATTTTTCAGGAATCACGTTTCAAGCTGCTTAAAATCTTTACTAAACCAGGTGTTAATATGGGTAAGATCATGGTAGTTCTGGTAGAGTGCTGCATCATGAGTGTATAGGTGAAGTTTGGCTCTACCACAGTTACCAGGCATCGATTCATGGATGTATGCATATCATTCACAAAGAGGGAAAACAGCAAGGGTCCTAAGATAGATCCTTGTTGAACACCATCAGTGATGTGCCGTAAGGAGGATAAGCCACCCCTTTACTTTACTTTCTGCTTGCGGCTGATAGATAGTCCTTGAACCAATTACAGGAAAGATTATCAAGACCCAACTAATTTAGTTTGGCCAGCGACAGATTATGATTGTGTAAATCAAATGCATTGGCAAGATCAGCAGAGATGGTACCTGCTATGAGACCAGAGTCCATGGCAGAGAGGAGATCTGTAGTTAGCCGTTCTAAGGCTATGTCAGCGCCATGATTTTTCCTGAAACCATGCTCTGCATCACTTACAGTTTTGTGAACCTCAAGGTACCCAGGGAGCTGGTATCTTACCAGCCTCTCCTGGATTTTAGCAAGATGACTTAAGTAGTGAAATGGGGTGATAATTGTCAGCTGGTTCCTTAGATCCCCCCTTGCGCACCAGAACAACTCTGTCAACGTTCCATTTCTCCAGCACACAACTTCGTAGTAGAGATTTGTTGTAGAGGTTTCTAACTGGAGTGGCTAATAGTGTGGTAACTAATTTGAGAAGCCCTGCTAGCAGGGTGTTAAAAAAAGGACAGCTGAACTCTTTCAAGTCCTACCTCCAGCAGCTCGACTGGTTCCACCTTGACACCTTTCATGGTGTTGATCAGGCGCTGGAGCACTTCATTAACACCTACAATGCAGCCTGAGACATTTGTGCCACAGTAAAAAAACTAAAAAACCCAAATAATGGCTGGATAACCCAATCCCTCCTTGAACGCATGGGAGTCAGGGGCCACCTATGGCATAGAGCCTAGGCTACCGGTAAACCAACAGATTGGCAGAAATGCAGGGCAGATAAAAATAGTTGGATCAGGCTAGCAAAAGCACAGGACTACAAAGACTGTCTAAACAATACCTGGGGGGATTGGGAAAAAATTCTGGAGTAACCTCAAAGACCTCACTGGTAAATTCAGCAAGTCATCCCCCTCAGTGCTCCTTGTTAATGGTGATATCACTCAAGATCCTAAAACTATTGCAGAAACTTTCAACACAGCTTTTTCTGACCTTAGCTTAGTACTCCGACTGGAATATTTTGACTTCGAACCTGACAACACTGACAACGCACTGACTTTCACATGCCTACCCTGTAACTCCCCCACACACACACCTTTCTACTTCAAGGAAATCTCAGCTTCTGAAGCAAAACAATATCTCCAGAGGATACTCGGTAAAACACAGCATAGTAATGACACCTTAGATCTTAAAATGTTAGCTCTCACACTATATGAAGTAGTCCAACTGATCACAAAAATGTTCAATCTCTCCCTCAAACTCACCCAATTCCCAATGAAATGGAAATCAGCTGTAGTCTCATCTGTTCATAAAACTGGAGACCGTGCAATCCACTCTAACTACTGACCCATATCCATCCTACCCCCCCATCAAAGGCCCTTGAATGGGATAGTTTCAGATCAGCTGGTGGACTACTTGAATAAATATAACATCCAGTGCCCCCAACAGCATGGAGTTCACAAGGTACACAGCACTACTACTGCTGTCTTGGAAAACTCCAACTATATCCATGAGGCACTGGACACGGGGAATCTTGAGGTGTATATATATATATATATATATATATATATATAGATATATAGATATATATATATATACCTTACAAAAGCCTTTGACACGGTCAACCATAGTATTCTCTTAAAAAAAACTACTCGCTCTTGGTATCTCTACTGATGCAGCCTTGTGGTTTCAGAGTTACCTAGCTCAAAGAACCCAGCAGATAAAAATAAAAATATATATGTCAGAAAGGTGTTTTTAGGGCCCCTCCAGGGCTCTATCCTTGGCCCACTACTGTTTAGTCTTTTCCTCAACTCCCTCCTTGAGATATGCCTGGGCAAGCTTCTTCTTTACATAGATGATATAATCTTTGCAAGCAACCCCCATCTAAACCTACTAGACAGGTGTACCGGCCTAATCTTTCGATTTACGATGCAGAGGTTGTGTATCTCTGCAGATTCCTGTGTAGATAGACCTCACCTTTCAGAATTTGCTTGTTACCCTCGAGTAAATTGGTGGATGGCCCCTCGGAGGGCCTATTTCTGATTTTGGACCTTGTAGGCCCTACGGGTCCCATAGCTCGGCCTAGGAATGCCCGATTTACAAGTCCAAGGTGTCATTTTCTATATTTATTGCCATGCCAAGTTGGATGGAACAACTTAGAAAATCCAAAATGGCTGCCAAAATCCAATATGGCCACCATATCACTAGTAAATACTTGATTCGCTAATAATTTCCAAATCTCTAGCTTCCAAGATATTGATTATCAATGATTCATGAACATCTGTATACTGAACATTTATGACATCTATATATTGCTTTGAGGCTTCCTGTTAGACACAGGACCAAATGCACACATTAATACTACATAAAATAATTGAATTCACAAGGCAATTTACTGATAAAATAGTTTGAAGTACGTACAGTAATGCTTAAAATCTAAATGTTGTATGTGCTGATTTGTTGTTCAGAATTAAGTCATTTTATCAAGGATTTGACCCAACACTATAACATTTTGTGTCTGCAGTACACCTTGGTTGTAATATCCAGTTTTGAAGTCATTATATTGGAGTACACTCTGGATCTGAACTGTCACATTCACTCCTGAAGCTTGAAGATTCATCTGCAGAAGTTTGTTCATTGGCTGCCGATGTGTCATTTTCACTATCATCATCTCCTGTACAATCAGTCTTTGGTGCTGTGGTCGAAGGTTTTTGTTTTGTCTTCTGTGTGTGTCTTTGAGGTGTTGACTCACCTTCGTCGTCTGCCTCATCTCCGTCAGCTGCACATCGTCAGCCGACTAACCTTCTGCCCTTTCTTCTATGACGTAGGATGTCAGGTAACTGAAACCTAGTGAACCACAGAGGTTTCAGTGTTTCATCCTCTCTTTTCCATCCTGACAAATGAGGGTCAACTTTCGGGGTTTCCAGCTCTGTGCAGTGGCGCCAATAGTAGGCTATGAGATTTGCTCTCTTTATGTGCTGACATAGGCTCGCTGGGTCTGGTAGAATCGTTTGTGTAGTCTTCACTTTCAGGTTATTGTATTGCCTTACTCATGTGTCTAACAGATCCTCTTCTCCTGTACCATTGTACACACAGTGTTGATTTAAGGTCTTGACGTTTTGTTCAGTGTCTTGTGAAGCATATGTGCTTTCCCTAAGCCCTGAAAGGAGATTTACTCTTTCTTTGACCCTGTGCGAAAGTTGAAAGACTAATTTCTGAAGTATAAAGTATAAAAAAAGAAAGACTGATTTCTTTGCTACATTGTAGAAGTAACTCGGTGCATTGCATCCAGAGACAGCGTGGTATGCTGGCAAATTGAGACTTGCAGCGTGTCCAGTGTGATTGTATATAGATCCTATGTTTACAAATACGTCGGGGTCGATTTGGAGCATCCATGGTGAATCTGGAAGGGTCTTTGTGAAAGCATAAACCATCAGGACAAGGATGTCTGTATCTTTGGCTTTGGACGACAACTGGGCCTTTTACAAGAGCACAATGCAGCACTATCCTTGTATCTGCCTCCTCATGGTTGTAGGAAAGCAGGAATTCTTCTGAATCTGGGTATATAGTATATGTGCTTCTACCATTGCTGATAGTATGCAGGTATGCATTTAATGGGCTCGAAGAAACCAACTTTCCTTGATAGGAGGTGGTCGTTTATAAATGCACTCAACATAACTTCCCCTGTAGCCCTTACCTTCAAAAGGCCCTCTACTATTGCCGGCGGTATTTCAATGTCTGTTGCGATGGCTACACTTTGACATGGATCTGAATATGCATGGTTTCTTCACTAGCTCTTTCACTTGACCATCATGTTTCTTCATAGCACCATATGTCAACTCATTGTGTGTGGCTGATGTTTTCAGAAGCATCTTCTCCTTCAGCGACAAACGAATTTTAGTGAGCTTGTGGGAATTCAAAACGAGGTCACCAGCAGCTTCCTCAGACATACTGTAACCACCTCTCATGGGTCCACCCCTCACCTTGACCTCTCTGTTGATTGAGACCTCAGTCACTTGGTCACCAGGTATTGTGAAGAACGCCTCACTGGACAGACTAGCCCCAATGCCATATTTCTGCAGTTCATTGTATGCGTTCTCATTGATGGTTTTTAGATTGATGAGATCTACATGATGCCATATCAAATACCAAGAGCAATTCTGATGGTTGAATGCAAACAGTAAAGGTAGACTATCTCGTTGAGCCTGCAGATGCAAGTTCAGATTCTTGTCTCAGTATGCGGTGACCTGGGCTAGAAGAGAGCTGGTGTCATCAATGTAGCCTGTCACCCACTGTCCCATAGTTTCAGAGGTTTCCAGCATTTGTGACTGCACTTCAGGGAAAGATTCATCCAAGAGGACAAGATTCAGGGATTCTGCCGATACAGATCTTCTCATGTTGATGAGCTTTTCTCGTAGTCTGTTGGTTAGTGAGCCATGAATCTTGAATCCCATGAATCGTAGGAGAGCCTCGAGGGACTGTTTATGTAATCTCATCAATGTAGAATAGGGGCATCCTTCCAAGGCCTGGTCAACAGATCCATCCGCTATTATCTCTGCCTGAACCCACCAGTCACAAAGTCCCATAGCACTGTATCGCTTGTAGAGGATCTTCTGCTTCACCATCAATTTGTGAAATCCTCCTATCAAATTAACCACTTTTGTATATTTTCTTCTTTCCACATTATTTGTGCAGTCTTGTAGAAAACTGCATGATCGCTATGACTGAAGATGTGGTCAATTCGTAGGTCATCCATTAGATCCACGAGAAAGTCAAGGTAATATCTGCAAACTGCATCATCTGGTTTACGTGGCATAATGGGCAGGAAATCAGTTTCGGACTTGAAGGTAGTGGTTGAAATTGCTTTTCTATTGAAAGTTGTCCATGATCCTAGGACTGGAAGAGATTCATCTTCTCTGGAAGGTTATATGCTTGTTGCCAGAACCCAAATACAATCTTTGCTCTAACAAAGATCAAGCTTGGTCCTTCTTTCATCCTCATCGTAAGATGGGATGATCAGTGGGGGTTTTCTCTTTCCTATTTTATAATCCCCATAGTCAATAGTTTCTGAGCTCTCAAAGATTTCCTGGACTTCTCTTGTTGAGCTGCTTGGAATGTTCCGTTCTTGTACTGGCAAATCACAGATGACAGCAGGATGCGAAATTCAGGGTATGTAAATCACTGAGTTAGTGTCATGTGTTGTTGAGATTCCGGGTTAATGTCGTTTGCTTACCATCTGAGTTATCAATTGTGACATGAATTGGCTGTCCAGGCAGAATTGTATGCAGTGCTTTTTTTCCCTCAGATTTACTATCATGGGCCAATTTCTTGTTTTGTCTTCTGACATCTGTGTAAGAAATACCAGCCCCCGAATGATGTAGAAGATTGACTTCTTCTTTACTTCCGGTGAGATGATGAATTACCATGGATAGAACTATCGACTTTGGAGAATGTTCTCCGGTAATGAGGCATTGCCAGTCACTAGCAATGGATCATATCTTGGTAGCTTGAATTTCTGTTGGGATGGTCGTATAACCTAGAGCATTAATCTTCTTAGAAGGGCTTATAGCGAGAGCTATCGCATTAAAGATTTCCAGAATGGGTTCATAATTATCATGCTCAGAAAACAAGTCTTTGTATGCCATAGAAAACTGCAGTGACTCAATTTGTCTATCTTTTAAGTTCTGATTGATCATCTTTGCAAATGCCTTGGTGATGACACTATCTCTGAGCCCAGCTTCTCTCAAGGTTGCCAAAGAATAATCAAGTGGGTTTACTTTTGTTGAGTGAGGAATGAAAGTATTCCCTTGTATCCTCTTCCTTGCAGCAAAACCTATCTCATCTCCAAATTTATTGCTGATTAGATTCTTCAGCTGAAATGTGTGATTTATTCCAGCATCTTGTTCACATCCATGGAAGGCGTAGAGGTTATGAAGGTCCTCCAGTAACTCTGGGAGTAAATAGCAACTTTCTGCTCAACAACCTTTCTTCTCATGATTTGAAGAAACTCTGTTTCAGCGCTCTTTTGTGTGAATGCTTTCCAATCTGCCTGGTGTTTGTCTCTCTTGTTTGCTGACGTGGACAAAAGTGTTGTAACAGCTTTGATGGTATTTGACGTGCCCAACAAAGACATCAACATTGGTGGTAGCGACCTTCAAATGTTTGGCTGCACCAGATAAAAGAGCATCATCTGAATTTTCATTGCGTAACATGCTTTCTGCAATGTAATCTTTCCATGTTCAAGTTTTGTAGTTTTTCTTCCGTATTTCCTCTCTTTTTCCATTTCTTATCACAGATGAAGCAGGTCTCATCCTTCTTAAATTCCAATGATTTCCTTTTACATCGAGTTACATGGACCACTTCACTGCTACTGGACGACTCTGGGTCGGGTATGCTGGAGAATTCAGCTTCAAAAGATTGATCCAAAGAAAGTTGTTTCATTGAGTTGGAGTTTAATTTCCTTTCACTGCTGAAATTTTGGTGACACCTTGTATGAACAGATAGGCCTGTTTCTCCAGGGCCAGGGGGAAGTTGGTCATGGATTTTATTCCATATGAGGTTGAAGTTTCTGGTGTACTTGAAAGTTGGTTTTGTGACTGACCATTTCTCTGCAAAAGCCTTGATGGTATTCAGCCCATTCTCTCCTAATATTTGTTGTAGTTCCATATCTCTAATTTGGTTCTCACAAAGAACACAGGTAAGCAAATTGGATGGATTGACCAATCCAACAGGTACAGCTAGAGGGCTATCCATGTTTCTGAAACAGAAACAGAAACTAAAATTAAAAACTAGAAACTAGAAATACAAATTAAACAGGCATACAACGTACATGAACACACCACACAATCCTGTGAACAAAGTGGTAAATTCTCACAGAGTAGACCGCAGTTTGGGGTCAACGGCACAAACAAGCAGATTGATGCATTATGCATCATTTATATTTATGTTCTATCATATTAATTTAATATGTGGTTATATTAAATGTAATAATAATAAACTCCCTGTTCATGAATCATTGATAATCGGTATCTTGGAAGTTAGGGATTTGGAAATTATTAGCGAATCAAGTATTTACTAGCAATATGGTGACCATATTGGATTTTGGTGGCTATTTTGGATATTCTAAGTTGTTCCATCCAACTTGGCATGGCAATAAATGTAGAAAATGACAACTTGGACTTGTAAATCGGGCATTCCTAGGCCGAGCTATAGGGCCCGGAGGGCCCACAATGTCCAAAATCAGAAATAGTCCCCCCACGGGGACCATCCACCAATTTTCTCGGGAATAACAAGCAAATTCTGAAAGATGAGGTCTATCTACACAGGAATCTGCAGAGATACCAACTTCTGCTTCGTAAATCAAAAGATTAGGTCAGTACACCTGTCTATATTAACTAACAATCTGCAAAAGAGTTTCTCTAGTGTAGAAGAGTGGTTCACCCAAAATAAGCTCCTCCTAAATTATAAAAAAAACCCTAAACAATGCTGTTCTCCAACCTCCAGAGCAAGAAAAAAACTAGCAATCTTACAACCCTAAACAGCAGGCTTGAAACGCTGGAACAAGTAAACACAGTTAAATACTTGGGTATCATCCTTGACAGCTCCCTTTCCTATACACAGCATATCGACCATGTTGTAAAAATGGTCAATACAAGAATTGGCCTTCTCCATAGACACCGTTCCTACTTGACAGATGAAGCCCTCGCCCTAGCAGTTAACAGCTCTATTCTCTCCATTGTCGACTATGGCCTTGTCGTGTATTGCACAGCCACCAACACTGCACTGAAAAGAGTAAGAACGGTGCTAAACAAGGCCTGTAGACTGGTGCTATGCACAGGTACCCTCAAGCATACCTGTGACCTGTATGCCCAAACTAGATAGCTAAACCTATAAGGGAGAATTAAGTATCAAGTCTACCTCCTTGGTAAAAAAGCCCTACTAGGGCTGACGACGAAATCCATTCAGAGGATACTCAAACTAGCACACAATTCACATCTGACCAAAGGTAAGGCAAGGAACCCCTGGCATATCCCTTCTTGTTGCACTGGACTTGCCCAAATAACTTTCTCCTATTAGGTCCCACTTTGGCTCAACGAGCTCCTGACCAGCTTCACAAATAACTCAAAACTTGGGCCTTTCAAAAGAGAATTCAAATGCCACCTTTATGCCCTAGGGAGATGTGATTGCTCGGATTAACTCCCCCTCATTTCCTCCCTCCTTCCTCGCACCTGCCTCCTCTATCCCTATCCATACTTACTTCCCTGCTGCTCTCACTATCCCCCTAATAAATCTCAGTCTAGCTCCCACCTTCTACCTCACTCCACATACCCTCTCCCTGTACCTTACCTGCCTCCCAAACATCTCATGCACTTATAATTTCTTCATACCTCTTCCTCTCCCCGTCCATGACTCCCTTCCTGTCTTAGTCCCCCATCCCACCTCCCAGCCCATGTTTCCCTCCCTCATAGCTTCCCTGCCCACTGCTTTACCCCTTCTACAAAGCTTATCTCCTGGCAGCATTCAACCCTTCCCCACTTCTTTCCTGACATCCCCCCCACTGATGTCTACCCCATAACCTGTTCTATCTAATGTAACCCCCTGTTACCCGGGGTTACTAGAATCCCAGTAAGACCTAGTGGTAGGCAGGGAAGGCAGCTTGTGAAACTCCAGTTAAATGGATTTCACACTGTCTCACTCTGTGCTCAGTTTCAGCTGAGACTGAGGGATGACATCATGATAGAACTTTCGCAGCTGCATAAGCCACACTGGAATGTTGCAGTTGGAGGTTAGTGTAGAATGTTGGGGGTTTTGAATTCAGTCTGCATGCAGTCTGAGTGAGAGACAGTAGTACAGCTGAGTGTGTGCAGGCTGTCAGAGCTTTAAGCTCTGTTTTAGAGCTACTTTTGGAAGGTGTGTGTTTCCACCTGGAAAGGAACACAGGAACTTGTAATTGAAGTGGTGGAGACCGCTTTCAGTGGTTCAAGAGCCCCATCCCTGAGGGAATGGGGGGAAGATTTTTGCCTGTTTTCCGGGGACAACCCTCCTGGGTCCGGCTAGGGGAAAGAAGCTGCCTATTCAAGTTGTGCTGAGGCACCAGAAGCTCTGTGAGAGAAATTCCTTGTGGAGGAATCGCCTGTGGGGCACCTGCAATCAAAGGGTGAGTTCGCTCTGAAAAAGGGCCATGTGTTTTTTCACCTGAACAGTCAGGAGTGGGGATTGGACTGCTTAACTCAGTGGGGGGTCTAGAGAAATGGACAAGGCTACTTAAAAGTATGTTCAAGTCCAGCACAAACGGGAAGCAAGACAAGAAGATGGAATGCGATATATATATTTAGCAAGTATCTACATTGCAAAGCTTTACAGGATGAGGGGTTTACTGTCCAGAGAAATGGCTGGGTATGAATTGTGGGAGTGAGAGGTGAGAGACCCCCCCATCAGTAGTAACCAAATTCACCTCTACGGATTTGCTCTGAGACACCTTTTACTTTTTCTCAGGTACTTGGCCAGTGTCTGAGGAAAGTACCAGACGTGGGATTGAAAGGAAGAATTCCCTGAAGGAGCCATGGTGCTCTTAGGTGGTTTAGGGAGCCACCAGAAAATGTTTCCATGAAATATGGAAGGTGTCTGAGTGGCCGGCAAGTGAGCCGAGACAGGGAAAACCCAGAACAGTGTACAAGTTCATGCTGTGTACCCAAAGCAGTGTGCAAGTCCAGGCTGTGTGCCCAGTGGGTTCAGAGCATGAGGGCTAAAGTGTTGAGGAAGTGTTCTAGTCTCTTTTAATCTGCATTACCAGGAGTGTAGCCCCATGGGAGTCCGTCTATGCTTTGTTTATTCTGTTTGGATGTGAATAAAAAGCTACACTTTAGAACCCTGCTTCTGGTATTGGACATTACAGTTATTGCTTCCTGTGTTTGGAATTACTTGGGTGCCCCTGTGCAGAGTAGCCAAGCCTAGTCTTTGTGCCGAGTGACCTATTCCTCCCCAAACCCAGCCCACTTGGTATTGCTGTCAGATTCAAACGGTAGACCGGGCTGGGGTTACACTAACAAAGCCACTTCCTGGTAACTTATTTTTATTGCAGTCACTCCCTTTCAGCTGCCCTCTCCTCACCCTCTTATACATTTATCTCATGTCTATTTTTGCCACATGTTCTATGCTTTATATTATTTGTGTAAATGCCATTCTGTACTTGCACTGTTTGTATCAGGTATATACGTGTTCCATTGTACTGTACTACTATCTGTATTCTTCTCTTCTTGTTATTCTCGTACCATGCTGTATTTTCTTAATCATTGGCATGGAACCCTTATAGATGAGCTTTTAGCTCAAAGGTTGTTATCCAAGATAATAAATAAAATATAAATTAATAAATTGATTGTCAGTAGTTGGTCAAGGACTTCCCTGTTAGTAAGTAAAGTAGAATTTCCATGGACAGCCAGGGCCAGGAGGCTGAGCAGACAGGGGGAGGGCGAAGAGTCTGCCCCTTTAGAGGGGACCTGAAGTTGTCCACATCTGTGAAAAATGTATTACATGTGTTCGCATAAGATACAGGGTCACCGAACAGTTTTCCATTGTACACAACTTTATGTGTAGAGGTTCCAGACCAAGGTAAATAACTTGTGAACAGAAGCATTTGGGATCCAATAAGTTCTGGTCCTGCAAACATTTTACATACATTGTCCTTGCATTTTTAAAATTTGATTGACAGTCAGGTGGAAATTTTAGACTGGCTGAGAATTGGCCTATATAACTTAAATAGATCTAAAATATATAAGGGAGGAGTTTCTTGTATGGGAAACTGATTAGCAAATCAAGTCCTCAGAGGTTAGAATGGGTGAAGGATGCAATTTAAAAGAGGGGTCTTGCCAGTGTGTTACTGCTCAGTCTGGCTGACCAAGCAAGCTTGTTGCACTAGAGTCTGCACTACAGAGCACCAGAACAGGTCACTCCAGCCGCCCTGTCTGCATTATCCGCCACTGAAAGAGCGGAAGCAGGGCAGCTCACCTTGAAGGAAACAGGTTTAAAACCCTAAATGATGAGTTAATTTTGGTGGCAAGCTTTAACTGCCATTTGCAGTGTTGTTTATAGTTTGGTCTATTATCTGAAAAGCATCATGTTGTTTGAGTTGCTGACAATGTTCTTAGTAAAAAGTATTTACCTTAGTGTGGTAAAGCTGAGGTTCATTTATGCTGCATGGTGGAGTGTCCATGGAATAGATTAAAGATCTCACCTCAGATACTTGGCTAATTGTTGTGTTGTTACCTATGTCAAAGGTATCATGACTCCAGTTTAAAGGGCAAGGATATTACAGGACCTTAACAAACAAGGTGCCACAGTGGCTACAAGAATCTCACCTTACACAGTTTGAGCATAGTAAATTATGGAAGTTGCGGGTGGGGGAGGTCCATGGTGCCATGTGGGGCATGCACCTGTATTACAGGGGCACGGCAACTTTAATCAGAATAAATGCCACATTTCTGGTAACACAGGTGGCTACTGATGCAGAAGGATGATTTGTAAGGCTACACAGTAATTGTGACTATGTGGCAAGTACTTTATTAAATATATATGCCCAGAATGAAAGCAAGGAGATTAAATATTTTATCAGTAAAATGTTGTTAGACACAGTGAGGGACTCTGACTGGGTTGGGATAGTAGAGGAAATTGCTGAAATAGAGCGGCTCAGCTATCAAGTACAAGATAGAATAGAGAAATATGTTGAGCGGTGTACTAGATGGAGAGTGTTGGTAGATATGACTGATTAATGTACAGCTTTGGAGACCTAAGAATAATTAGCCTTAAATTAGTATTAGTTTTTTTATACAGGTGGACAGCAATAGTATAATCACTTTAGTCTTTGCTTTTGAACCATGCACCCCCCTTCCCCCCAGACTGTCAGAGACCCTTGATACCCATTAGAAAATAGAAATTAGAAAGTATTATAGATGGGACCTTAAATGTATTAGTTGGTTTAGATTTTTAATTTCCATTGTTTTGGTATCAAATAACAGGATTCTATTTGGTGAACTTATACTTGCAGTGTAATGGCTATTTTTTTTGTGAATTCTTTTTCTGCAATCCCTGCCTCCAGACTCTCTCTAGGTCATTGGTTTCTCCCATCCTGCCTGAAGCGCGGCTCGCTCGATTCTGGCTGGGGCTTCCCCCATCACCTGCGTGGCATGCCCGAGCCCCCCAGGTCTGTGTCCTCCGGGGAAGGACTGCCATCACCTCTGGTGCCCTATCTAGAGGATTGGTGGGACAGCCTGCACAGGGGAGGGAACTGGAACGTGCATCCTTACACCCGGCGGTGGACATGGGGCTGATGCCACTGGCCCCACCTTCACCTACTAGAGGGGGGAGGGATTTTTCAACTTTATTCTCCCCAACGAGGGCAGTGCAAAGTCACCCAGCCTGTTATGTGTGCGCACCCGCACATGTCCAGAGGGCAGCCACCCAACGTTGTAGCCCACTAACTGAATCCTGCGGCTGTAGTACATCCAGCCATTGCTAGGTGTTGCTACATGTGTGGGATAGTTCCCTTACCCCTCCCAGGAGAGGAGAACTGACAATGGATGCTCGATCCTCTCCTCCCCTGCTGACCCCCGATGACCTGGGCTCATTCCCGAACCTGGGTCACCGATGTGGCATGAGGTGTGGTGTCCAGCACCTCACTCCTCAGGGCCACCGGGCCAGCTGTGTAATGGCTATTTGAAGCTGAATATTTGGAATTCACTTTCTTCCCACTGTAAGATTTGGAGATTATGCTGTAATCTTGTCTAAATCCCAAATAAAGTAAGTATTAAAAAGAGACACAATGAGGGAGCAAGGGGAATTATACATCATAGGTGGAGATTTTAATTTGGTTATTTTACTGACACAGTACTGGTCAAGCAGGGAGCAGGGTCAGGTAGCCTAACATCCGGATAAACAAATCAGAGGGAATCACGTACACCTAAGAAAGAAAGATTCTATTCTGCAAGGCACAGATCATGTTCCTGAATAGTAAAGCCAGCATTTCTAGTAGCAATAAATTCAGACTTTGGATCAGCTCAGCATATCCCCAATCGGCCTCATGCCAAAAACTAGATCTTTTAGTTATTTTGTTTAAAAATGACAAGCCAATTTGTAACCCTAACTTCACCATCATTTAGCTTGCATTTCTCCCTTCATTGCTAATTGGTCAAAAAAATACTATACAGATGAATAAGCATTCAAGATATCTCTTTTTTTGTTCCAGACTCTTCCTATTCCCATCCCAGTGCATTACTGGAGCAATTTAACAAAAGATCTCAGTAAGTTTCTTTGGAACAGGAAATGAACTAGAATAGCCGAGACAATATCGGTATTACCAAGAGACGTGGAAAGTTTCGGGCTACTGGACTCTAAGCGTTATCTTTCAGCTCAGGAATCCTTTTTGAGTGTGTGGGTAAAACAGAGGTTAGACGCGAGTTGGTATAACCTAACATAGAAACATAGATTTTGATGGCAGATAAGGACCGCATGGCCAACCCAGTCTGCCCATTTCCCTACCTGATGGATAAGCTGCAGATTCTAGTTAATCAACAGCTTACTTCCTGCTACCCCCCACTAGAATTGCCTTATGCCTGTCCCATGCATTCTGGAATTCTCCCGCTGTTCCTGACTCCACAACCTCCTCAGGAAGGCTGTTCCATGCATCCACAACTCTCTCTGTGAAAAAATACTTTCTAACATTACCTCTGAGCCGTCCCCCCTCTATCTTCAAATTGTGCCCCCCTGTTCTTGCACATCTCTTCTTCTGAAAGATACTGCCCTCTTGTACCTTGTTAATTCCGTTGAGATACTTGAAAGTTTCTATCATGTCCCCCCCTCCCTCCTTTCCTCAAGGGTATACATATTAAGCTGCTTTAGTCTCTCCTCCTAGAGAATGATGTCCCTGTGGCAGTGTCCTTGCTTCACATACCGTACATAAAATTCACACCAGATATCTAGCAAAACAACCATGAGACACACCAAACTTAGAAGAATAACAGGAATGATGAATGAGTTGGGCTCGCTATCCCTTATCAGAACTGCAACTGAATGCGTGACCCTTAAACTTGACTAGACCTGTCTTAGGTCGAAACAAAATGGCTTAACTAGATTTACACAGTGCATACATAAAGGTGTCATGTGACTCTTCATATCACTAAAGCAAAAGTATAATTTGCACAATCAGGTCTTTTTTCATGACCTACGAGCATGTTGTCAGTTAATTTCAGGCGATGTCCTGCAAAGAGTAACAGAGACACATCAAGAGAGGAATTTTTTTTTTTATTGGACTGTAACCCTCTGTAACATGTTTAACTATTTCAGAAATGTATAATATTCTTAGTAGAATCCAAAACACAAACTTAGACCCTGTAGAACAGAAAATGGGAAACAGAAACTGGTATTCACATACAGCCTGGGGAATGGGAGGGGAGACTGAAGAGGGAATGGAAGGTGACAGCCTTGCCATCTGGGAGGGAATTTATTTAAAAGGTGCTTATTCTTTTTTTTTTTTTTCCTGGATCCCATCATTAAATGCTTTGGAACAACAAATTCTTACCAGTGTTGGAGGAAGTGTGGGAGTGTGAGTTCCAAATTTCATATTTTACTGGGATTACCCTAAGATGTGGGAGAACTGGCTGAAGTCCATATAGAAGTTTATACAGTTTGGGGGGACGATTTATCTTTTTCTGTCGCGGACTTCATGCTTGGATTTCATCCTCCACTGTCCTTTTCAAAACAGCAGGATCTTAACTCAGATCCTGCTAAAAACTACATTATAAGTCTAATTAATTATTCATCAGCCTAACGAGGCTCCTGATTGGCTACTGGATTGGTCATTAATGTCTTAGAAACGACCGATCCAGCTGCCAGCTGATGCTGTGCAACACACACGGCTCACGACACCTGCTTTAAAATCAACGGGTTAAAAACAAATGGGGAAAAAAAGAAAGCTGTTACTGCGCTTAGACTTATAATCACCATAACATCCTCAAAGCCAGTTATTTCCTAGGATTAACAGCTGGCTGGAGGGAGGTGGCCATCATTAATCCTTCACCAATGACTGGCTTCTCAGTCGTTATTGCTTAATTAAAACGCATAATTTGAGTGAAGATTGAAAAAATGCAGATCTTGGAGAGAATATCCACTGACTTCAACCTGCAAGCAGAAAAACACCAAGAACTTTTGCTACCATGGGACATTTATGTGGCTCACATTACTGTAGGTGTGTCACAGTAAAACAATGATGAGTCAGATATAACATGAAGTTTCAGACAGGGGTGGGTGGGGGGCACCTTATATAAGTTGATAAGCACTCATGGAGCCTTCACCATGTCAAAGTAGCCTTTGCTGGGTACACTGGTTTGCTCTTTAAGGAGACATTGGCAATCTCACTGTTTCTATAAGGGTTAGTGAACCTCTTTGTAGACATGTTTGAAAACATCATAAATCATTTTGTGAAAATGTTTGGAAGTGACTAATGCATATTGCTGTTACTGGCACATGTTGATGTCCAGTGGTTTGTTTTATATGAACATACGAACATACAAAACTGCCTGCAGATAAAGGCCTTGTGGTCCATCGAGTCTGCTCAATTGTGCAGCTAGCAACCCCTATACTACAGCTGCCTCTCTGCCCCATGACCCCCACCTTACCCTGTCCTAGCCCCTTTTGAAGCAGCCCACTGTTCTACAGGATGCCACTTCCACAGGCAATGTGTTCCACCTAGACACTACCCTCTCCATAAAAAAGTGTCTTCTCATTTCCCTCCTGAACCTCCCCCCCCCAATCTCAGATCATGGCCTTGAGTGTCCCCCCCCCAACTTGAAAAGTCCTTCCATACCTGCCTTGTTTATTCATTTCATGTACTTTAAGGTTTCAATCATATCTCCCCTGTCCCTCCTTTCCTCCAGTGAGTACATGTTCAGCTCCCTCAGCCTGCTCTCGTAGGGTATGTCCCCTAGCCGCACTACTCCAGGTGTGGCCTAACCAGTGACCTATACAGTGGCAGGATCACCTCCCCCTCCTGGAGGATATACCCCAGGCAATACAACACAGCATCTTATTGGCCATTTGCAGCTGCCGTCCTACATTGTGCTGAGTTATTCATTGAGCCCGTAATGATCACCCCCAGATCCTTCTCCTTGTGACAATGTGGAATAGGACCCTGTCCCAGTTGTTATGGAGAGTTTGAATGCAGGGATATGTTCTTTCCTTTTCTGTCTCTTCTCTGTCTGGTTGCACAACCAAATTTTCCTTTGAGACCTAGGATTTAATCACCCCAACAGTCTCACAGTTATCTACCTCTCACTATCTCTCAGTCTTCCCTTGCTGTTTGTCTTTTCCTCCCTTGCATATCGGCTGGTATAAAAATATATGCGAATCACTATGTGGAAATGTAACTAATATATATATATAGTGTTACTGTTGAAATGTACATAATTATAGTTTGAGATGATTGCAAAAAGCTATTGGAAACTCAAGAGGTTGCCTTAGTGCAATTTGTAAGCCTTTTGCAGAAGAGCTGTGGAAAAGGGGCCTCAGCTCAGGCACACTGTGTTCCTGCCAGTACCTGCCTGAGACATACAAGAACACTTTGGAAGAAACAGGATGCTAATTAGGAATAGGGGTTGGAATGACTTATAAGAGAGCTGAGCTGCAATTGCATGTGAGATGGACACAGAGATTGAAGGAAAACTCAGATGGACTTTTTCTGTTTATTTGGCCTTTGTAAATAGTTATGCTGAACAATATTATTTTTTTATGTAACTGCTAGTACAAATAAAACTCTTGTTATGAATTGTACAACTGCTCCTGGTTTTTCCTATGCTTCCTGACCTGTGCCTCAATGATACTCCTCCTCTGTCATAGCTGGCTGAACCCCTCCCAGGTAATAGCTCCTCCTTGGGTTTTTTGTGCCAAAATGTAGCACCTTGCACTTTCTGGCATTGAACCCCAGTTGCCAATTGTCCGACCAGGTCTCCAGTTTTGCCAGATCATCTTGCAACCCCTGCCACTCTCCTGTTTCATCCACTACTGCTCCCATTTTGGTGTCATCTGCAAACAGACTGATCTTGCTTTTGATGCCCATCGAGATGTCTGCTATGAATATCCCAAACAACACTGGCCCCAGCACTGAGCCCTGCGGTACCCCACTTGTCACCGCCCTTGGAAATGAGAGCTGCCCTCCCTCCACCACCACCACCACCACCCTCTGCAGTCTCCCTTGCAGCCAGTTCATCACCCATCCCACCATCATCACTCCCCACCCCTGTGCCTTCCAGCTTAATTTCTAGTCTTCCATGCGGCACTGAAAATGCCTTACTGAAGTCCAGGTGCAGGATATCCACTGCATGGCCCTTGTACAACTGTCTAGTAACCAGTTGTACTAATCTACCAGGTTGGTCTGACAGGATCTGCCTGCAACAAATCCATGCTGTCTACCGTCCTGCAGTCCACTGGTCTCCAGAAAGGACACCAGCCTCTCCTTCAGGATTGTCTCCATCAGCTTACCCATGATGGATGTTAAGCTCACCAGTCTGCAGTTCCCTGGTTCACCCTTGGGGCTGCTCTTATGGAGGGATACCACGTGAGTCATCCTCCAGTCCTGAGGTACACTCCATGAGTCAGGGAAGCATTGAAAAGGTCTGCCAAGGGCCCCGCCAGGACTTCTGCAAGCTCCTTCAGCACTCTGGGGTGCATACTATCTGGCCCTGGCGCCTTGTCTACCCTCAGTGCCCTCAAGCCCTCCAATACTCTGCTGTCTGTGATTCCACCATCTCCCACCTTCTCTCCCCCCTTGCCTGCCCTCCCAACCCCCCTTGGTATCGCTCCTCCTTTCTTCTTAGTAAATACCAAGCAGAAATATTCATTAAGTGCTTCTGCCTGCTTTGCCCATGTTTCCACCCACCCCATCCCTCTTAATCCTTACTGTTTGGTCCTTAGAACTCCTTTTCTCCCTGATGTACCTGAAGAAGTCCTTCTCCCCTTAATACCCTGCACCAGCCTGAGCTCCCTTGGCACTTTGGCTGCCCTTACTGCCTTGTTCACCTCCTTTGATTTCCTCAGGTAATCCTCTCTGTCCTCCCCCCTCCCAGTTTTCTTGAACCTCCTAAAGGTGGCTCTTTTCTTGCCTACTTTTACCATGACCTCCTTGTTCACACAACAAGGTTTCTTGGCCCTAGCCCTCTTACTCTGGAACCTGATGCAGGTTTTGGTTGCCTCCTCAATCCCCAGTTTGATGACAACTCACCTCTGGTTAGTGTCCATATTATTATTATTATTATTTTTAACCAGGAGAGACACACTAAGCTGAAGCTTGTTTACAGGTACGACCTGGGAGCACAAGGAAGTTAAGTGACTTGCTCAAGGGTCTGTGTGGTATACAAGTGGGAATGTGAGTTCAAACCCAGGTCTCCAGGTTTGCAGCTCAGAGCCTTAAACCACTGTGCTATACTGCCTCCTCTAGGATGGATTCTGGCCAGATACCCCTTTACTTCTTCCCCCATCCTTCTGAAGTTGGCCCTCCTGAGGTCTAACACCCTTGTACCTGTTTCTACTCCCTCCTTATCCATATTTAATGTGAATCACACTGTATGGTGGTCCCTCCTCACCAGTGGTTCTTCCACCCCAGCTCCTTCACAAACTCTCCATTAGCCAGCATGAGTCTAGTGATGTTCCCTAACCTGGTTGGCTCACTGACCATTACAGCGAGAAACTATCATGAGTATCCAAAGTACCTGCTCCCTTCTATTTGGTAGTGGCTGGGAACTCAATCCACTCCCAGCAGATTGAAGTTCCCCGCAGTCACCATGCTACCCTTCCAGCTGGTCCTTCTGATCTGTCTCGCTAATTCCCTAACTCCTTGGTCTGGGTGGGTGGCCTGTACACCACTCCCATCCTGAGAGTCCTATTTTTGGAATCTTGGAGTGCATCCATAGTGACTCTGCCCTGTTCTCCTCTCCCTCCTCTCGAACACACTTCAGTCCTTCTCTCTCCTTAATGCCTGCCCCCTTTCCAGCTCCTCCTGTCCATGTAGCAATCGGATACCTGGTATCGCTTGGTCCCAGTTATGGTAATGGTGGTCCATGTTTGCGGATACGCTTACGTCCGCCTTCCTGTTAGCCATGAGAGCCTGTAGCTCTGCTGTTTTATTCCCCAGGCTCCTAGTGTTCAGGTGACTACCTTCCTCTTCCTTTCTGCTTTCCCTTTTTTGCAGCCCCTCTTGTACTCTTCCATAATCTCCTGCCTCTGATTTTGGGGGTAAGCTCATTCGACTTCCCTTCCTGTGGATTCTGCATGCCACCTGCCCACTTGCCAACCCCCCACTCCTAGTTTAAATTCCCTTCCTTTGATATGTATTCTCCCAATCTCTGTTTCAAAACCTTTCCGCCATACTCACTTAAGTGAAGCCTATCCTTAGCGCAGGGATCACTGTCTTCCCAGGTCCTTCCCCATTCCCCCACCAGCTCATACCCATTGGACTGACAACAGGTTCTTCACCATATGTTAAATTCCTCTATCGTCTGTTTCCTTGCAGTGCTTGCCCTGGGCACTGCCTGTACTTCAGAGAAAGCTGCTGATCTTTCTGACTCCTCACATATCAGTCCCAGCTCCTCAAACTTCCTCTGGACTACATCTACTGTATTTCCCACCAGGTCATTTGTTCCCACATGCAGAACTATAAGAAGTTTCTCTCTGCCCCTCCTAGCATACTTCAGACAGGTTGACCCATCCCATCTGCTGTAATTCCTGGCATGGTCTTCACCCATAACAGACTATGTCTCCCCCCTTGCTTCTTCATCTGACCCCTTTTAGTATTGAATCTCCCAGCACCAAGATTCCACCCTCTTTTCCTTGTGCCGCATTCCCTAGCCTCTCTTCACCCCATCTTCTTCCTCCCCACACCTCCTCTTCCTCCAGCACAGTTGTTCCCCCTACCGCCTCTGTTGTTACATCCCCAGTCCCTGATCTACCCCTCCTCATCTCCCTTCACCCCCTTATCTCTCCCACCCTTCCCATCCTCTTCTGGTCTATCTTCAGCTCCTCTGCCGAACGCACCCCCTATCTCATCCCCCAGTCCTGCCAGTACTGCAAAATGATTTATTGATATCCCTTCACTACCACTTCTTCCTCCTTCCTATTGCTATCCACCTCCTCACTACTGACTCTGTGACCATTTTTGCCCTCCCTCTTAAATTCTTCCCCTTTTCTGCTTTCTTTTGCCCTTTGATCTGAGTCCTTCTGCCTCAGTACCCCATCTGCCACCCCTTTTCTGCTCCTCCTCCTCCCCCTATCCGTTCGATTTGTCCTCTCTCTTCAGTTACCCTCCTACCCCCTCCAGCTGTTGGGTTGTCCTCCACTGTAGCTCACTGTCCCCTCCTGTAGAAATCTGATCTCATTCTTTTTTTTACTCTTTGTTTATCCGCCTCCAATGCCAGAGCTCCACTTCTTTGGGAGACACCTGGTGCCACCCTGCATCTCTGCCTACCTGAATCCCCAGAGGTTCCCCCATGGAGCCGTGGTTATACCCCAAATTGGATATGGGTGGGGCCCTTACACCCCAATATCTCTGGATTCGTCGGGTCCCCCGGTGGTCAGGCAGACAGGTGCAATCAGGGTCAGCACTGGTGCTCCATCTAGCCATTGCTCCAGTGATGTTTTTCCTCCATTTTCTCTTCCTGCATGGTGTTGCACCCTGACGTAAGGCACTGGGTGTCGATGTCCACCACACAGCTCCCCAGCCCTCTCCTGCTGCCAGTGGGACTTGCTGAACCTCGGGCCTCTGCCTGGGGCAGGCAAGCTCTGGGCCTAGATCCTTCCCTCCCACAGAAGGTTGAGCAGTCCTTGGGACGCTTAAGCCTTCTCCCAGCCAACCCTCCCGTGACCCAAGTCCTCTCCCTAACCCGGGTCACTGGTGTCTGAGTGGAAATCCAATGACTGTGCCAATGGCCTAGCAAATCTGATCTCATTCTTAAACTGCAGTATTTATTTGCACACCAAACATCTCCCCACTCTGCACGCAATTAAAAGAAAGATTGTGCACCACAGTTGTTGCAGCCTACCACCCTTCCCACCTCTTTTCACCCACCAGCACCTCCTCACACTTTTAGATGAAGGATGCCATCCCACCTCCATGTCTCCTACCTTCCTCCTTTACCAGTTCTGCCCATGTTCCACCAGTCCTCCAACACCTTACCACCTAGTACAGGTGCCTGAATGCGATTTCTTTCCAAATGTCTCACCTTTGCAGTATTTTACAAAATGCAATTTCCTTCTAAATACCCCAATCCCAATGCAATTTCCTCTGAATGCCCTACCAACAACAGTCCTACAAATACAGTGACCTAGATTCAATGACTCCATTAATTGTCCTGACCATACACTACTTGAGTCCTCTTCACCACAGGGACCTCACCAGACTATTTTTCCTCCGGCAGATAAAGCCACTGCCTAGTTGCCACTCCCCATGTTTTTCTCCACCTCCTGTTCCCTCCAGGCGGGTGTAGCTTCTACTGGGTGGGGCCCAGCGAAACCGTTTAATACTTTGAGGTGGTGAGGGTGGGAGAAAGTTCTTCTGGTATGCGAGCAGCCTTGGCTTATAAAGGCTGTCCTCAGATTTAAATGCTGTGCCTTTGCTCCTAATTGGCTGGAGCTGGCAATGGCTGCCGACCTGTTCTTTATGGCTACAGCCACCCCAATGCTGGTTCCCACGGCTATGGCCACAATTGCTCCCTGCGGCTATGGCCGCTGACTTGCCTCTTCCTGCTTTTTATGGCAACAGCTGCTGAAAGTGTACCCTGTGGCTATGGATGCACTGCAGTGCTCCCACAGCTATGGCCGCTCAGTCCTCCTTCTTGCAGCAGCAGCTACTGAAAGTGTCTCCTGTGGCTATGGATGCACTGCAACGCTCCCGCAGCTATGGCCGCTCGGTCCTCCTTCTTGCAGCAGCAGCTGCTGAAAGTGTCTCCTGTGGCTGGATGCTGCACTGCAATGCTCCCGCAGCTGCCAGCCTCAGTCCTCCTTCTTGCAGCAGCAGCTGCTGAAAGTGTCTCCTGTGGCTATGGATGCTGCAGTGCTCCGCGCTATGGCTGCTCAGTCCTCCTTCTTGCAGCAGCAGCTGCTGAAAGTGTCTCCTGTGGCTATGGATGCACTGCAGTGCTCCCACAGCTATGGCCACTCAGTCCTCCTTCTTGCAGCAGCAGCTGCTGAAAGTGTCTCCTGTGGCTATGGATGCACAGCAAAACTCTCTGCTGCCCTGGTAAACTCCGTCCTTCTGGTGTGCGAGCAGCCTTGGCTTAGAACGGCTGCCCATAGATTTAGGGAGGCAGTATAGTGCAGTGGCTTAAGGCTCTGAGCTGCAAATCTGGAGATATACAGCACTCCACCTGAATACTGCGTGAACCTGAGCAAGTCACTTAACTTCCCTGTGCTCCCAGGTTGCACCTGTAAACAAGCTATCAGCTTAGTGTGCCACTCCTGGTTAAACAACTGAAAAAAAAAACAAACGCTGCGCCTTTGCTCCTGATTGGCTGGAGCCAGCAATGGACATTGACCTGTTCTTTATGGCTACGGCCACCCCAATGCTGGCTCCTGTGACTACGCCCACAATTGCTCCCAGTGGCTAAGGCCGCTGACTTGCCTTCCTCTGCTTCTTGCAGCAGCGGCTGGTGGAAGTGTGCCCTAACGACTTGACCGCAGCAACTCTTTCCCAGTGGCTATGCAATAGCTTAGCCCTTACTCTCTGCTTCTTGCAGCAACGGCTGGCGGAAGTGTACCCTGCGGCTACAGCCGCACAGCAATGCTCCCAGTGGCTATGGCCGCTCAGTCCTCCTTGTGGCAACGGTCGCTGAACGTGTCCTCTGTGGCTGCAGTTGCATAGCAAAGCTCTCTGCTGCCCCAATAAACTCTGTCCATTTATTAGATATACACTGTATCTGTGAAGCCTTGAATAAACAATTTTAAAATACAAAATCCCCAACTATTTGCCAATGGGATATCTGCTGATCCTCGAATCTGATCAAAATATACTAACAGATGTTAAAGGGGGCAGTCAGCACAAAAGTACCCCACACTCAAGTGTGGGGCTGGTCTCATTGTGCACTTTTTGTGCAGAAACATTTTAGTTTACTTACTGTTTACTGTAGTATAACAGATTGTAAGTCAATCAAAATACTTGCACACAAAGTGCACATTGAGACCAGACCCACTCAGACTTTATTTGTCTGCTTACTAATATTTCAACTGATTCGTAATATAATGAAATGTTTCATAAGGTTTCAACTTACAGTAATGGTATAAAATAATCTTTATAAAATGTAAAATTTTTGCTTTAGCAAATCGTTACCACCATTTTGCAATTCATCTAGGCAGTATGACTAAATGACACAATTTGCATGTGTTTGGTTTGTGTTTTAAAGGAAACTAGAGGCAGGGCCAGCTGTGCAGTTTTTGAGGTCCCCTTGCCGTACAAATATTGCCTGCTGGCCATGTTTCATGTTTCACAGAAAGCAGCTGGACGTAAACACAAGTGCCTCAATGACCACAGTGATGCATCAGTGCTTTTATTGTTATTTCTGTTTCAAAACAATAATCTGTCCTGATATTACAGCGTGCATCTGAGCACCTCATTGGCCATAATGATGATGACACTTTTTGTTATTCTGTCTGATTCAAAACAACAATCTACCCTGTTATTACTGTGTCACTAGCACCTTGGAAAGGGACAGGTTATTTAGATTTATAAAATGGGTTCCAAAAATCCTGTATTCTGATTCATCAAAACAGGTCACCTGAGCATTGATTAATCCCCTTGTAAACCCACAGTTGCCTTGCCGCACACTGAGTGACAGCAGTATAAAGTGAACTTTTCAGATCACTCTACCAGAGAAACATGTGAAAACTACAACTGTGGCATCCTCATTAAGACAAACCCACCTAGTGGAGAACTACAGCTATGACATCCTCAGAAGGATAAACCCATTAGGCGAAAGTACAAATGCATGTAAACAGTGTTTTTTAATGTTTATTTAGGTAAACCTCTAAAATAAAGTTGCCCATTTTATAAGCGAATTAACCCCACTCCAGGGCATGGGTTTGACTGGCATTAATCCACTCTGCATGGTTCAAGTCACTTGGCCTGCTGCCTCATGCCTCATTCCCCTCCCCGGGCGTGGATTAATGCTCAAGTAAACCCATGCCCTGTCATAGGTTAATCCTTCACATAACTAATAAGACAGCAAGGAACTGACCTGTTAGTCCATCTGTCTTATTCTGCTAACACAATTACAGTATCTTAAGAAATGTACTGAATGGCGTTTAAAGTAGCTGCAAGGATCACTGGTACTGAAAGCTGTCCATGTAACTGTGAATAACTCTACAATCCACTGAACTATTGGAGAAAGAGAACTGATAACTGGACATTTCCGCTTTAAAAGGATATTTTTTATTGAATACTGCCATATTAGGATGCGAATATGGTATCATTACAGAGCATGTATTAATGTCACGTTATTGTTGCTGTCCCATGTTACTGAAATGCTTGGCACCCAAACATTACAATCATGCATATTTTAATATAATTAGACAAATAATCAGACAATATACTAATACCTTCAGTGTAACTAATGTACATTACGGGAGTTGAAGGTAGCAAAACGTTGTGAAAGGCAGTGACAGAAGCCAGCAGGGTGCTGGGTTGCATCGGGAGGGATCACTAGTAGGAGAAGGGAGGTCATAATACCCTTGTACACCCAGCTGGTTAGGCTGCATCTGGAGTCTGGGGTCCAGTTCTGGAGTCCATACCTCAGGAAGGTTGTAGAGAGGGTTGAGCATGTCCAGAGGAGGGCAACAAAGACAGTAAAGGATCAGTCACTTAACATATGAGGACAGACTGAGGGACCTAAACATGTTCTCCCTGGAACAAAGGAGAGGGAGGGGACACGATTGAGACATTCAAATACTTAAAGTATTAACAAAGTGGCAGTAGGGAGCATCTTCCAACTATGGGCGATCGAAGACAAGGGCCATGATTTGCAAATTGTGTGGGGCGGAGTTCAGAGGAAACATTAGGGAGCACTTTTTCACAGAAAGGGTGGCGGTTAAATGGAATAGGCTTCTGGAAGATGTGGTTGGGGAGAGGACGGGGGGACAAGGAGGCATGGGACAGGGACATGGGCCTATTGGCAAGGGAGGGTTACAGTTAAGTCCTAGCAGTGGTCTATGCAACCTGCGCAGACTAGGTGGGTCTGGTGGTCCTTTTCTGCCGTCACATTTCTTTGTTTCTATGTGTGACCATTCCAGTCACTTCCTAGGAGTGGAATGCAATACAGCAACAACGCAGCTCTAAAACATAAACAATATATATTATCAAATAGTCCACACTGTGGTGACTATGAGAGAGATGTAAAAGAACTGTTATCTCCAGAAACATGACAACACAGTAGACTAGTTCACACAAAATATATCAGCCTTCTTGTAATATTATGTATGCAATAAAAAATGAAATATTAAAATACTGAAGGCCAGATATTCAAAACTTTGCCCCGGGGCTAAATTAGCACTGCCAGGTGGGCAAACTTAGTCCGGAGCATGGAGCAAGCTATATTCAAAGGGAAATAGCCCGGTGCTAATCCTGCTGAATATAGCAGTCAAAGGAAGCCGGACAAACTGGTCTGGGAATGCAGGGCAAAAATAGCCCGGGTCCTATCCTGTTTAATGCATACATATCGGACATCAGGGAGGGTATAGGGTGTGAAATGAGTCTCTTCGCTGATGACTCCAAGATGGGAGCAGTAGTTGAGGGGGAAGAGGGGAGGTTAGCCCTGCAAGGGGACCTGGACACCCTGGAAAGCTGGGCTCACACATGGAAATTAAATTTCAATATCACCAAGTACAAGGTGTTGCATCTTGGGTGGGAAACCCTAAACACAGGTACACCCTGGGAGGGAGGCACTGGAGGCCTCAATAGGGAAAAAGACCTAGGGTCATGGTGGATGCATGTTGAATAACTCTGAGCAGTGCAGGGAGGCGGCTAGCAAGGCAAACAGGATGTTGGGATGCATCGTAAGGGGGATCACCTCTAGGAGCAGGGAAGTGATTCTGCCGTTGTATATTGGACTGGTTAGACCACACCTTGAGTACTGGGTACAGTACTGGAGACCACACTTGAAGAGGGACATACAGCTCCTGGAGAGGGTACAGAGGAGGGCAACTAAGATGATACGAGGACTAGGGGATTTGACGTATGAGGGCAGACTTCAGGAGCTCTGCCTATTTTCATTGGAGGAGAGGAGAGACGGGGGGGGCATGATTGAGGTCTTCAAGTACTTCAAGGGAATAAATAGGGTAAACATGGAGGGGATCTTTAGAGTAAAGCAGGGAGGTATCACCAGAGCATGGTTTGAAGTTGGAATGTGGAAGGGTGAGGGGAAAAGGAGGAGATTTTTTCACTGAGAGGGTGGTGGACCCTTGGAATGCACTGCCTGCGAGCTGGTTCAGAGATCCACAGTGGAGGGCTTCAAGAGAGGGTGGGACAGACACAAAAGTGGGTGTTATCAGATGATGGCCTGGCCCAGGGGGGAGGGGATGGATGATAGGGGTTTCTGGAACACAAGGCGGGGGTCTCGGCACCCAACTAGGAATCTGAGGTTCGAGCAGACTCTATAGACCGTAAGGCCTAATCTGCTGCCAATTAGTATGTTAGTATGAATAAGGCAGCACTGAATATAGCAACAGGGAAGTGCACACTGCTACTGCAGCTCATTAGACCCTGGAGAAAGCCAGTGCTGCAGGTGGAGAACATTGTGTGTGATTGCATAGAGATGTCTCACATCTACTGCAAACACACCTTTCAACCTCCTGCCTCATAAATCAGGGACAAGGCTTAAAACAATCAGGGACAAAGTTTAAAATCAGGGACACACCTTAAAATTGGTGCTATCCACTCAGGAAGCTGGTAGAATAAGTGGTGTAGTGTAAAATGCATTTTCTAGAAGAAACCACGTCAGTAATAATATCTGACATTATGTTATGCCTACAACCCCACTGTTTGGTCATGGAAACACAATTTGTAGGAGCGACAGAGTAAAGTCTGAGGTAAATTCGGGGCGTCCTGAAAATCAGGGACAGTTGAGAAGATATGACTGCAAACAACAATGTAAGCCACACGGCAGAACTGTGCTTAGTGTGGCTTTGCTAAAGTAAGGTTTGCCCGGGGCTAACCTGACTGCACAGTGCTAACACATTAGCCTGGGGAAAATGGGAGCTATATTCAAAGCTCCCATGCAAATGAGCCTACTTAGGTAATCTGTGGGCAGACAAGTACATTTGCATCTCATTAAGTGCTGTTTAGCATACATTACCATGCAGTTTGCCCGGTGCTACTGCATGGAGCAAAAAGCTCCCCCTTTTGGTTGGAATCGAAGTACAGGCTGGATGCTGCAGGCCAAGGCATGCCCACTGTATCCTCTGTTGGTCGGAACAGAAGTACAGTACAAGCTAGAAGCAGCAAGAACTGTGTGCTGGCAGGTACAAGCAGTGCATACAACATACCTACGTAGCACTGCAAGCAGTACATAATGAGATATATAGATAGAAACATAGAAACATAGAATTTGACGGCAGATAAGGTCCGCTTGGCCCACCCAGTCTGCCCATTTCCCTACCTACTGGATAAGCTGCAGATCCTAGTTAACCAGCAGCCTACTTCTTCCTACCCCCACCCCCTAGAATTGCCTTATGACCGTCCCATGCATGCTTGAATTCCACCACTGTTTTTGACTCCACAACCTCCTCTGGAAGGCCATTCCATGCATCCACAACCCTCTCTGTGAAAAAATACTTCCTTAAATTACCTCTGAGCCCCCCATCTTCAAATGTGCCCCTTGTTCTTGCACACCTCTTTTTTGAAAGATGCTACCCTCTTGGACTTTGTTAGAAACATAGAAACATAGACTTTGATGGCAGATAAGAACCACTTGGCCCATCCAGTCTGCCCATTTCCCTACCTATTGGATAAGCTGCAGATTCTAGTTAACCAACAGTCTACTTCCTGCAACCCCCCACTATAATTGCCTTATGTCTGTCCCATGCATGTTTGAATTCCCCCACTGTTTTAGACCCCACAACCTCTCCAGGAAGGCGGTTCCATGCGTCCACCACTCTCTCCATGAAAAATAATTTCCACATTACCCCTGAGCCATCCCCCCTCTAACTTTAAATTGTGCCCCCTTGTTCTTACACATCTCTTTTTCTGAAAGATGCTACCCTCCTGGACTTTGTTGATTCCCTTGAGGTACTTAAAAGTTTCTATTATGTCCCCCCATCTCTCCTTTCATCAAGGGTATACATATTAAGCTCTCAGTCTCTCTTCATATGGTTTCTGATGTAGACCCTGCACCATTTTAGTTGCCCTCCTCTGGACTGCTTCCATCCTGTCTATGTCCTTGCGTAGATGAGGTCTCCAAAACTGCACGCAGTACTCCAGATGAGGTCTCACCAACTGTCTGTAAAGAGGGATAACCACTTCCCTTTTTCTACTTGTGATGCCACTTCCTATGCATCCCAGTACCCCCTGGCTCTCCTTACTGACTTTTCACATTGCTTACCCACCTTTAGGTTATCTGATATGACTACAGCCAGATCCCTTTCTATTATTGTTGTTGTTAGTACCTCCCTGCTATTTGTGTACTCTTCTTCTGGATTTTATTTCCCAGGTGCATTACTTTGCACTTCTTTGCATTGAATCTAAGTTGCCATATGTCTGCTCCTCCAACCTTGCCAAGTCCCTTCTCATCCTTTCTACCCCACCTTGTGTATCAACTCTGTTATAGATCTTTGTGTCATCCACAAAGAGGCATACCTTTCCTTCCAGACCCTCCGCAATGTCACCTATAAAGACGTTAAAGAGAACCGGACCTAGTACTGAGCCCTGAGGTACTCCACTGGTAACCCCCCTTTCTTCAGAATGTGTTCCATTCACTATTACCTTCTGTGTCCTGTTGTGCCACCAGTTTGCTACCCAGGCTACCACCCTGGGACCCACTCCCAGGCTGGCTAACTTGATTATTAATCTTTTGTGCGGGACTGTGTCAAATGCCTTGCTAAAGTCTAGGTAGGCCATATCCACTGCCCCTCCCTGGTTTATTACTTTGGTCACCCAGTCAAAGAAATTGATTAGATTAGTCTGACATGACCTTCCTGCTGTGAATCCTTGAGTCTGCTATCAGAAGCTGTTCTTTCCCCTGTGGTATCCCTTGCCACTCTTTTGTGGGTCTCCCTTGTGGATGTCCCCAGCATTTTTCTTGGTCTCCAAGGAGGGTGTCATCATAGAGGAACCTTGATTTGCCAGACTGACATATGATTTGTGTAGAGGTGAAACTCGGGGGCTATGTCTCTGTTCCACCACCCTCACCCTCCCCGAACCTACTGTGGTCCATCTGCTCTTCACACATGGCAACCTCTGAGGCAGTGGTTGTTGATTCCCTTGAGGTACTTGAAAGTTTCTATCATGTCCCCCCTCTCCCTCCTTTCCTCGAAGGTTTATGGTCTTCATCACCTGCTGCTGCCTTTGATACTGGAACCTACATATGAGTTTTAGGACATCAGGAAAGGACGTCTTTTGGCAGATTCCTGTTGGCTTTCTCACACCTTAGTGATAGATCGTGGGGTTGTAAACCTCAAAGGAAATGGTTGATCAAAGGCTGTCATATTTAGGAAATGTGTTTCTGATGTTACCACTAATTAAAAATACCTCCTTATAGATATTATGTTAGAATTAATTCTAAAAGGAGAAGCTAGCAGACTCACCAAAAGGGGTTGGGGAAAGAGATCCTGAAAATGAAACATTATCTGGGAAAATACATGATTTTTGGACTCAGAGACTTAAGTTCCTGGACTTTTGAAAAGCACTCAAGGGTGACATCTGGATAGAAGAAAAGGTAAGAATATACCCAAGGTCTCAGAGTTAAGGGTTCAGTTTGGAAACCCATCTGGGTGCCTATGGTGAAAAATTGGACTGCTGCAGTCCCGAGAGTACATATCTGAGCCTGTAATTGGGTATGCTAGCATAAGGTTCACAGTTTGAATCCCTTCAGAACTCGAGGCAAACAGGTGATTTGGACCCAAAGCAGACAGGAGGGTTACCCTGTCTGTTACCTGTTCACATTACTACGCTTGGAGGTTGGCACTGTGGGAGCAGAGGGCCTGACCTGCTGAGTGCCATTTGTGACAGACCTGGTTGGCAGCAGTGCGATTTAAAGTATTAGTAACACAAGCTTTAACAGTTCAGTGTGTAAGCTTAATACTGTACAGCTCACTTGCAAAAGGAAGTGATTTTAAAAAGGTAAACAGAACTATATAGTTTTGCTTACAGTCAAAGTTCTTACCAGAGATAGAACTTTCACACAGACGAACGCACGCGCCGCATGCGCTGCCACACACACACACATGCACACACATGCGCACACATACACTCACGCACACACACACACACACACACACACACACACATTAGAGTAGCCGTAGTTAGGAAAAGATGGCATCCAACTACAGCAAGCACACTACCTGAAGCAGTTGAGCAAGGAGAGTAATCCTGTGTGAGGGAGAGCCAACAAGCAGAACCTCATCGATACTCGATGGCGCTGATGCCCAGAGCCTCAAGTCACAGTCTGACTCAAAGGACCACATCTTGGGCGTGGAGGGGCCAGGGTCCATTGCAGTGTCCGGATCCAGTGAGGACAGCAGCACCAGTGCAAGCCAAAGGTCACAACAGTAGGGAAGGTCACCAGCATTCTGGAGTGATCTATAACTATAGATTGATTCAGAGACACATGCATATCTCTCTCTCTCTCTCACTATATATATATATATATATGCATATACACACACTACCAGTGGCCACCGTGCCCTGGATGATGCCCCCACCCCACACCAACAGAGGCAGCCCACAACAGGTGTGGGTGGAACACAAGTATGCATGGGGCAGGCATAAGGCAAACCTGCTGGGGATGGGGGGGATGTCAGCTGTAGGGTCACTGGGCTGTGCAGCGCAGCCATCCAACATATAGGGACCTGGGCAGACAGGCTGGGCCAGGCAGCCCTTCTCAGCCGTCATTGTCCTTGTTTCCACCTGTGTTGGTTCCACTCCCTGGTAGTCCAGTGGTCCCTCCACCCCCCCCCTCAGCATGAATCCCAACCCCCGGTACATGTATATCACGTCAGTATCCCTGGTAGTCTAGTGGTCCCCCCACCCCCAGCACTATCCTGTCCCCGTTTGATATACAGTAATAATAACTCCATTTCCCTGGTAGTCTAGTTATCCCCCTTCCCCCAAGCAGGGCTCCCGACCCCGGTTTGAAATAAAATAACTCAGTTTCCCCTGGTAGTCTAGTGGTCCCACCACCCCCCACTGTCCCGACCCCCGTTTGAAATAACACTAACTCTGTTTCCCTGGCAGTCTAGTGCCCCTACCTCCGCAGTGACAACCCGCCCATCCAGATAGATTCCCACAACGGAGCTGGCGACCAGCTCAGCCCTCCTCTCACCACCACGGCCGGCTGCTGACTGAGGTAGGAAGGACTCCTTCCTGCCTCAGTCAGCAGCGCCCTTGTAACTGACGAAGAGCTGGCTGATCGCCGGCTCGCTGAGGCTCTGTTTGAACAGGCAGAGCTATCACAGCACCACGAAGACTACCAGAAATAGGACAGATTTTGACTAGTAATCGAAAGACACTGATGGTTTCACTGAACCTGAAAAAAGCTGGGTAGGCTGTTACACAAGTGGGGTCAGGAGCCATGCTTGGGGAAGAACTCACTAGACTACCAGAAACTGAAGTGATTTTATGTCAAGCAGGTGGTCGGGATCGTGCTGGGGTGAGGTGTTCCTGAACTGAGAGTCACCATCACTGAGTTATGAGTCAAAGGGTTGGGATTGGGTGTGATGAGGGCACCGCTGCGTACCACCAGCTTTTCTTTGGCAGTAGTTGGCGCTCTGCTACAGGTTGCGCTAATGCCTGTAGCGCGGTGCTATACCTTTGAATATGCTGTTGCGCTGGCATTCAGGTCCCCTCCCCTACATACATTATAATTTGGCATCAGTGCTAATACCTAGCACCGAAGCTAATTGTCCTTTTGAAGATTGCAGTCGTGCACACATTCTGTGCTAGTCCAGCGCAACAGATTTGTGCCCGATGCTGCCCTTTGAATATCTGGCTCCAAGTGTTAATCAGCCATTACTCAGCTCCAACTATTCTAATTATTCTTCAGTAGTTTTTGGCATCATGTGAGTGGAACTATATGAGAATATGTCAGGGTGGGACAAATCACTTTTTTTCCTGGTGGCCAGTTTGGCCTCCATACCTCAAAATCTGGTGGCCAAAAATATTTTTAGGTGGCCAATTTTTTTACGGCCGCTAGCCTATAAAATATGGTAGCCATTTTTTTAACTTGCCTTTCAGATGAGGAATAGTCTATTAACCTACATTTGGGAACGTGTTTACCAGAGATTCTGATGAGAATTAGCCTGCCAGAACAGCATCAAGTATACTCAGGAGGGAGAATTTATAAAGTACAAATTGAAAGTTCTGCCTGTCTAACTGACTGACCAGAACCTGCTGATTTACAAGTGAAAACAAGTCCTCTCCTAGTGCTAAGTGTACACTGTGTTTTTGTTTTTGTTGACTTGTTAAATAAACCAATAAAACCTTTCAGATGTTGTGATTCTCTTATTGTTTTGTGTGTTCTTTTTTTTTGGGGGTACTTTTTTGTGACTGTTTTTTCATTACATGGCCAGACATGTGCTGCTGCCTGCTGCTATGCTGTTACCATCCTCAATCCACCACTGTAGGGTCATCATCACTAAAATTAGATTTTGAGGGCAAGGGCAGAAAATAAGTACAGTAAATGCTTCCTAAAAACTATAGCTGACATTTTGCTAACAGTATTTATATTGCTGTTACTGTCTTCTTCAAAATCGGTCCACCCACATCCCACTCCAATGCAACCACTGTCTGTGTCCTTTGAACTCAACTCCTTGAGTCTGACTCTGGCTCCTCATCTATTTCTGCTTCCAAGTCCATTACATCTGATTCTGTATGTGTGACTTTATGCCCAGAAAGATGCCAATATCCTGGTGTTGATGAGTACCAGTGATCAATTGATGGGTCTGGATTAAAGTCCGCTATTGTTGGTCCATTTAAACTGATCATCAGCAATCGTCCATAGCGCTATCAATAGATTGCTACGAGATATTGTTTTACTCCTATTATGAGCACTGAATCCCCTTTTGCAAACAGCTGTACTCACTGGCATTACCTGAAAAATTGTGATCAACAACCGTAACAGACCAAATCTCTTTAAATTTTGGTGAACCTTTCTTAATGCACGCTCTGTATTTTGATTTTTTACAGCATTTTTGAAATCTTGCCACTCTTCCAACACTTTTTTGTGTAATTTCTCTTTCACATTCAGCATCCTCCAGCTCTGGATCAGATAAAAGTTGCCCTGAACCATATTGCTTTTTCAGGAATGGCATGTACATCTGGCAAAGCCCTGTGATGGACTCCTGACCAAAATTTAGAAAGAGAGGGTCATCAGGAGAAGGCCAAACAGTTGTGTCAAATACTGAAAATCATTTGTAGTCTTCCGACTGCCACATGGGCTCAAATCTGTCACATAAGAATCCAACCACACTGTTGCATGTTTTCTCCTTGATCAGTGTGCGGGCATTTTCACTGGAAACAATCTCCTTGGCTGCTTGGTCTGAAGCAGTGGCCTGCCTGGTTCTTTTTTGCCTTTTATTCCTATTTTTCTGTACTACATGATGTTCACTAGCATTTTGAGTCATGCCTGGTGGAGGGCTTGAGGAGTGCTGCTGCCATCCATACCACCAGTAAGGAGACTGCCTTCCGAACTGGCATACTCTAAAAACTGTGCCTCAGCAGGGCCCGCACTGGTCTTCAACTTCATGAGCTCAAAATGCAGCTCTCCACCTGTGGCTGTACCTGAGTGAAGAAGAAGACCTCTTTTGAAATTTTGAGAAAGCCTTCCAAGAATAGATAGATAATCTTGTTGAAAGGCCAAGACCCACATTTTTTTGTTTTTACGAAGTTCAAATGTCCTTTAGCGCTGTCTCCACAAAGTCCACTGTGCTGTGTTGCAGTGTTCTCCAAGTGTGCAATTATTGCGGCAGGTTTGGAGAAGAGCTGACACAGCACTGTGGTATAAACTGACCCAGCGCACTGTGAAAATGCTGACCAGTTTTTCAATTCAATGAAAAGGGTGCTAGCAGCTTCCTCAAGGCTCTCATTCTTGATTGAGAAGAATGATAAAATGAATACAGGGCCCGCAAGCCATTTTCATTTTTGTGAACTTCTGGCATATGTTTTTGGGCATCCAGAATGGCCAGTTGTAAAAGATGTGCGATGCAGTGTGTAGCAATTAACCAAGGCAGGCCACTGTTTTGTAACTTTGCCGTGACTCCACCACGTTGACCTTGCATGACTGATGCACCATCAGTCGCCATCCCAGAAATCCATGGAAGAGTTTTCTACAAGGGGATGTTAAGTTTGTTAAAGAGTGAATCTAATGCTGCAATGTATCCATCAGCATCTGATTTCCCTAGTAGCTCGGTACCAATAAAGGAGGTATTTGGAGTACCATCTTCACCAACATAACTGATGAACACATTAACAAATTCCCTCACACTTCTGTCAGTGCTTCCGTCTATTAACAGTCCAACAGCAGAAGAATTTTTTATCTCTTCAGTTGTATTTGTGCATATTACTGCTGCAATATGATGCACAAACTCGCTGCACCTCTTGTGATTTGTGTATTGTTCAATCACTTTTACATTACATTTGCGTAACAGTGAGGTTTGAAACGGAAAGTCCCGAAATGGCCTATCCCTCGATGCCAGAAAGTAGGCAACATTAAAAAGACACTGTACGGATTCTCTCATTGCAACATTCATCTTTTGAAAACAAAAGCCATAGGTGTGGATTCTGGTGCCCTTTGAGCCCTTTCAGCTAGAATGCATTTTACATGGGAACTGCTTGCATCATGAATTTTAATAGACTCCATTTTAAAAGTACTGCTACCAACAAAAAACACAGATGTATGATCTGCCAGATGGGGTTGCTTCCTACACACCTTGCAGCTCATAGTGTTGCTTTGCTTCTCATACTGAAGCCAGTCAAATTCCCGTGACCATTCAACCCTGAATTTGCGTTTCACTGAATCTTTTTTCCTGTTGGTAGGATTTATTCTGGGCAGAGAGCTTGAGGAAGATGAACTATCTGCAACGGAAACACTATTAGAAGTAGCAGAAGCACTAGGAACCTGAACAATATCAGTAACCAGTGATGGTCTGTCAATATGCTCGGAGTTGCGGCCGTCACCCTGGCTGCCCCTTCTGCCAGAAATAGAAGAACAAACAGCACCAGCAGCATTACCAACTTGAGGATTTAATTTCACATGTTCCTCCTCAGCAGCAACATTGACAATGTTACTGTCAGTGTCACTGATGACTTGAATGATTTTGTTACGTAATTCTTCCACAGCACATACACTGGGTTTAATAAAGCCAAAGGAAAACAAATTAGGTTGTTGTTTTTGTTTCTTTCTGGACATTTTATTACTCCAATCCCAAAACAGTATGAAAACAATGAGTGGTTGCGGTAATGGCAGCAGCACAGCAACATACAGTTTTGGATGCCTGCCTGAGCCTGACACAACCAGGAGGACTGGCTGTAGCATGACTATGAGTGAGACTGATGGACTTGTCTTGGATGGACTGATATTTATAGTACACAACCAGAGGCTGTCACTAATATGTTTGCACACAGGTTATAATAGCTATGCCTTTTTCATTAATTGTGGCAAGCTTTAATTTGTTTTTCTTTTAAATTGGTCCCCTCAAAAAAGCCTGACACAACCTCAAGAGGACTGGATGAGACAGGTGGATAGCCAAACAACAAAAGACGCAGTCAGTAATATGCAGTATGCACACAGGTAACACTACTATGGGCGTTTCATTAATTTTGGCAAGCTCTAATTTTTTTTCTTTTAAATTGGTCCCCTCAAAAAAGATTGACACAACCTCAAGAGGACTGGACGAGACAGGTGGATAGCCAAACAACAAAAGGCATGATCAATAATATACACACAGTTAGCACTAGCATGGGTGTTTCACTAATTGTGGCAAGCTCTAATTTTTTTGTTTGGCCCCCAAAAAAACTGACACAAACAACCACTAATATGCACACAACAGTGGTAGTCGGACTAGTCTGGACTTTAAATTATGTAAGCTTGTATTTTATTTCAGTTTTGGGCCCAAGAGCCCCAATCCCACCCAAAAAAGACTGAACAGCAAAATCAGATACAGATTACAGCTCACAGCTCCCCTCTGTACCACCAAATCTCCACAAAGCAGGATCTCTGTCATTCCCCTCCCTTCCCCCAGTTATCAGACTCACTCAGCAGTCAGCACAGAGCTGAAGCAATTGCAAATTAAGAAAATATTAATTTACCCACCCAATTTCAGGGCTTCCTCCCCACCAATCCCCACAACAGGACCACCAAGCACCGACCCCTCCCCCCAGTCAGCACCAGCACGTTGTCCCCAAACCCAAACTGAGAAAAGTAAGCTGCTGTTTTTTTATACAGGATGGAGGACACCCAGGCTCCTAAAAAACAGTACTTAGTTGTCTGGTACTTTTTATTTTTGAGCCCTTAAAAGGGCTGTTGAACAGCTTCAATCATGGCACAGTTATGCTCTGATGACAGAGCTCACAGTAAGTCTCCCTCACCCACTCACCGCCTGAAATGAATGGCGAAGGCGCGAGCGAATCCTTTCCCCTCCTTCTGACTCCCCCACCCACGTGAGCACCCAACAGTCCCAACTGCTCACCTCGTGATACTGACTGTGCTGCGCAGACTCGCTGAACTGAAGCCCCGACTCGAGTTCCGATTCCGACTCCTCCTCTGGCTCCCTCCCACCCAGACATGTTCCTCCTGCTCTCTCTTGGCGGAAAAACGATCCAGCGCGCCCAATGCGATGACAGCAGCTCCAGCTGGGGATGCTGAGCCACCACGCATGCGACGACAGTGTGCTTAGTACTCACCAGAATGGTGAGTTTTACCCACATCTGGTGGCCAAAATGTTTAGCCAGGTCGCATTTGGCGACCTGGCGACCCTATTTGTCCCACCCTGGAATATGTATGGCTGTTTGGAAGTATACATGGAGGAAACTGTACAATATATGAGAATATTAATTTGTTTTTTAAATTCTAGTAACTGCCTTCTCTGATAAGATGCAAAGCCTTGAAACATAGATGCATAATATATGCACAGTGCCGACCCCAGATATGCACCCTGATGTGGCACCTTTCAATAATAAGCGATATTCTGAAATTTCTGGTGAGTGGATCTCTTAAGCCTGATAGCTGCTGAAATCGACTAGCTTTTATTGGACCAGACTCCCTTGTGTTTTCTTTTTCACATATGGGATTGTCCACACTGGACTCTCTGCAGCTTGTGGATAACTTTCCTTGAAAATCCCTCTTTTCATGGCTAAATGGCCACCCCAGTTTCCCTACTCCTTTCCTGATAATCTGGGCCCGTGATGCACCTCATCAGGAAAGGCAGGTAAGCAACTGTCAGTACTGCTCATCGTAATGAATACAAAAATGTGGGGAGGCCTGAACCCCAGGACACAATGTTTTCCATGCCCTATATATAGGGGTAGTCTGTTACGTCAGGTTGTCATCCAGTCTGTTCCAGTATCTGGAAATATTTGAGTGGGAGGAATGCTGTTTTTGTTTTGGGAATTTGCCAGAGAAAGCATGCAATCTTTGCATGAAGAAAATGTCTATAACCGTCTTTGTTCAGAGGAAGGGCTGCTTCTAGTTTGCAACAAAAGGTTTTAAACAAGTGATCCTATGGATTTCTGAAGTCTTTCTGATGCTATTGCTAGTGTCGTGATCACTGGTGAGACTGCACCTCGAATACGTGTCAGTTCTGGGGCTCTATCTTCAAAGGACATAGGGTGGAGGCGATTCAGAGGAGGGCAACCAAGATGGTGCAAGGCATACATCAGAAAACCTATGAGGAAAGGCTCAAGAAATTGAACATGTACTCCCTGGAGGATTGGAGGAGGAGGAGTAGGGGGGATATGACAGAAGCATACAAATACATCACAGGGAAGAACAAGGTACAGGAAGGTAGCATTTCCAAAGGAAAGATGCTCAAAAATGAGGGGTCACGCTATGAAATTAGAAGGGGGGAGGTTCGGAGGACATGAGAGGAAATGTTTTGTCAAGTAGTGGAGGAGTGGAACAGCCTTCTGGCGGAGGTAGTGGGGTCGGAAACAATTACGGGATTCAAGAAGGCATGGGATAGACACAGAGGGCTCCTAGATGTAATGGGGGGAGGGTCCAGTGACAGAATAGGTCACATTGATAGATTAAATAGTAGATAGGGAGTGGATAGGGTAAATAGGGCAGACAGGTAGACCAAGAGGCCCCTATCTGCTGACACCTATGTTTTTATGTGTCTATGTCTGGATGAGGAAGAAATATATCCAAAATCTCTCTCACAGAGAGGAAAGACATTTTCAGTCCAGTATGTGTATATGGCATCGCAGTAGGCAGACTGAGTAGTGTAAAAGGAATCGAACCACACTGTGCTTTATACAATAGTGTGCATAGTAGCACAGTGATTTAATGTTGGAAGGAACTCTACTCTAGGTCCAGTATGACCACAGGAGGCAGTATAGAGCAGAGGTTAGAGCACTGAGCTGTGAACTTGGAGAACCCACAGAGCTTTTCAAATCCCACTAATGCAACTGACATACTGTGTGACCCTAAGCAACTCACTTAACCTCCCTGCGCTCCCAGGCTGCACCTGGAATGAGTTTTGGCTCATACTGTACCTTTCCCAAGCCAGAAATTCTGAAATAAAAAAAATGTCCCTCCCTCAACTTCATAATTAAGGACTGAATAAGTACTCTGAACAAACACATGCCAGTTTATAGGGCTTCCCTGTCAGTATATAGTGTCCAATTAGGACACTAAGGGGTGCATTTTTTTGTACATAAACTTCCCAGATTATAAAATTGCATTTGTATTTCTTGTACCATGAAGGTGCTGCATTGAGCAAAGCTCATTTACAAGGAGGTCCTGGGTAAGACAAATGACAGTACAATACAAATAGTTCTGAATCGACAGAAATGCAGTGAAGGCAATGTGTCACAAGTTACAGTATCAATATGAGTACAGCTCAAGGAAGTAGCCAATACAACGAATGAGGTACAGTACTGTGGGCAGAAATAAAGGGGGCAAACCGAATTACAAAGCACGGCAGATATCATACTCCATGCGTATATAGAATCAGGGATGACAAAAGCACTCACATGTTTCAGTATAATGGTTCACAATTAGTGCTTTAAAGGGACACTGTCAATCTTTTTTGCATCTTACTATTTCTAGTTAAAAACTCACATTTATGACTGCTGACCTCCTGCAAAATCCAGTGACATTGCTGGTTGTTTTTATCTGCCTCCTTGTTTAGCAGAACGCTTATCTACAGTCACACCCAACTTTGTTTTGCTTCAAGTTCTTGATCTACTGGGTACTTCCTGAACATAAGAAACACCTCAGAACAGTGCAGCCACTCATGATGCAACATTCCCCTTTCCTTCCACTGCATTATGAGTGTCTAGATGGTGTCAGGGTTGTTCGAAGCCCAAGAAAGATGCAGTGGGGAGTTGATAAAGGAATGTAAACAAACATGTTTTAGTGTGGTATTACCTGTATGGTGGGCAGTCTGTTTTCACTTTTATAAAAGAAAAATGAATCAGAATGAAACTACCAGCTACATCAGCAGTCTCTTCAGAATGTGAACAATCACAAAATGAGCTGTTTTTTTTACGTCTTTTTTTATTAAAAAATTTTAAGAGACATCAGGCTTGTACACATTTCAATTATCGTAGACACAGAAAGATAAGTTTTCAAGAGCAAATATCTCACGTATGGCACCTAAAAGGTTAAATAATATTGCTTAGAACTATAGCTGATGTTCACAAGATCAGGCTAATAGGTTCCAATGTTGTATATTTAAGCAGGGAAGAGGCTTCAACAGCTAGGAAGTGCACGTAGGGATCAAGTTTCAGGTACCTTCAATTCTGACTATGGCAGGTCAGAACAATAATAGAATTGCGGATATTGGTCACTTAGGGGGAAGTGGAGATTCTCAAATGAGTTACATATCAAGTCATTTAGCTAGGAAATTAGTCTGGCTGACTCCTGGGGTCCCATCACTCCCCTTTTACGGGGTAAGAGCTTGGAGAGAGGAAGATATATGAAAAAAACATTTGGTACATCTGTTGGTCAGTGCCGATATTGCATCTTGAAGTCGGGCTGTCATATACTCCATTTTATATATCTCATAAATAAGGTTTTCCCAACTAGATATGAGAGGTGGGTCTGGTTTTAGCCAGAGTCTGGTTATCACTTTTTGGGCTGCTCTAAACAGTATGTTTAATAAATAAATAGATTGTTTATCCCTGAAATGACATGGGTAATGAGAAGTAAAACCAGTTGTGGGGTGATGTCTCCCAAGAGGGAACAACTCCTGAACTAGTCAGTTTACCACAGCCCAAAATTCACTGAGGGTTCTAGAGGACCATAGTATGTGTGTTTGGGTGGCAAGCTCCTCCCCACAGCCTCTCCAGCAAGATGAAGCTCCCCCTGCCAGAAATTTTGACATGACCTGGGGGGGGTGCAAAAGTAGCAGTGCCACTATTTTCTATGAAAATTCCCGCCAGGTGTATGAGCAGGTAGTTCTGTGCTGTAGACGCCAAGTCCTCATCCAATCCTTGGAGGTTAGCGTTATTTGCAGTTCCGATTCCCAGGAGGTTTGGATACGTTCAATAGATTGGCTCGGGTGTTGCTGGAGTGCTTTATAAAATCGGGAAATAAGACGTTGCTGGGATTCAGGAGTTGACAGCTGTGTTAAGACAGAGATTAGGGGATGTACTAGTTGGGCCGAGGGATTTATTTCTAAGTTAGTTGTTAGGTAATGTCGGATTTGTAAATAATGAAAGAAATCCTGATGGGGTAATAAGTATTCCTCCTGTAATTGGGAGAAAGAGTTAATAGTACCATTTTGAAAAAACTGATATGTACGGGCAAGTCCCTTTTCCTGCCAGATTCAAAAAGTATGATCTAATCTACCTGGAAGGAACCCGTCATCCCTTGCAGGGATACCCATCCATTTAGCCACAGGCAGAGTTTTCGAGAACCCAAGGTCCTCCTCCAGTACTGAAGGATGGCTTTTGTAAATATGGGAATCTGCTCCTCCGCACAAGGGGGATTCGGCTGGAAGACCTGATCACTTCCCAAGGGAATATCAGAGAGGTGTCTTTCTAAAGTAGTCCATATCGGGGTTTGATTAGCCATGAGAAACCATTTAGACATATGAGTTGGTACCATTGCAGTGAAGTATTTATTTAAATTTGGAAGTGCGAGATCGCGACGCTCCTTCAGTAATTGGAGTCTAGTGTAAGCTATATGTGGTTTGGAATTTTTCAAGATGCACTGGTTTATGGCTTTCGATCATTTATTTAAATCCTTGTGATTGGGTGGCACTGGGATGTTCAGCATGATATAAAGAATTCTGGGCAATATATTAATTTGAATAGACTGAACTCTCGGTAATATTGATGTGGATAGCTGAGACCTCTTATGCAAGTCTGTCTGTATATCCAAAAAGAGATGGTCATAGTTTAGTTTTAGTAAGGTGAAAGGGTGTGGGGCGATCCTAATACCCAGATATGTTAGATGTGGTCTGTTCCATTTTAGGGGACATTTCTGCACGATAATGGGCGATGGGGTGTAATTTATAGGCAATACCTCCGACTTATCATGATTTATTTTATTAAACAGACACTTGATCAATAATAAGTAAAATTCTGGATAGGACGGTTAACGGGGATTCAGGGTTGGTGAAGTAAAGGAGCAAGTGATCGTCATAATATGCCACTTTGTGATGTGTTCCCTTTATGTTGCAACCTGTCAGGCCCTCCTGTTGTCTGAAAACTGGGCAATTAGTTCTACATACAGAGTGAAGAGGTAGGGGGACACCGGGCAGCCCTGTCGTGTTCCCCTTTGCAAAGGAAATCTAGTTGAGTGAGAACCATTAATTTTTACTACTGCCTTGGGGGTGGTATAAATGCCCTTGATGGTATCCAGGTAGCCCTGTGGGAAATCAAATTTGGATAGGGTGGAGTGTAAAAACTCCCATGAAACCCTATCAAATGCTTTCTGAGCATCAAGACTTAAAGCGATGGGAGTGGTTAATGAGGAATAATGTACGCTTGATATTATCAGTAGTTTGTCTGGTTTTAATAAAATCGGATTGGTCGGGTATATTATTCCAGGAAGAATATTATCCAATCTGTGAGCTAAAATGCTCGTATAAATTCTATAGTCTTGATTGAGGACTGAAATTGGGTGGTACGAATCGCACAAATGAGGGGGTTTGAGAGGTTTCAAAATAGCAGAAATTGTTGCCTGTCTCCAGGAGATCGGGAAAGTTGGGGTGCTATGACTAGCTTGCATAACTTCTAATAATGGGGTTTTTATTGAATCCCACACGCCCTTGTAAAATTCTGACCCATAGCTGTCCAGGCCCGGGCATTTCCCATTTTTCAAGTTTTTGATAGTGTGATGAAGCTCTGCCGATGTTATTGGAGAAATTAAGGAGTTTCTCTGTGACTGAGTCAGGGTGGGAAGCTGGACCTTTTCCAGAAATTGCATGATTTGTTGTGAGTCTGGGAGAGAGGGATTGGAATATAGGGTGTAATAATATTCCCAGAATACTGTTAAAATCTGAAAATTAGTTTTAGGAGCTTTCATTTTGTTAATCGTTACCTGTTGCACTTGCCTACGGAGTCTATAGGCCAGCAGCTAAGAGGCCCTAGCACCCCTTCATAATATCTTTGGTGGAGCCATATGAGGGCCTGTTCTGTTTTAGCTGTTAACAAATTCTGAATTTCCGCTTGTGTTTGACTTAATTGTGCCAATACACTCTCATCCCCCCCATATGTAGCTCCTGCAGGGTTCTCAACCTCTGTTGAGGTTTGCTAAGTCTGAGGTCCCTCTGTTTTTTTTTGTGGGCCAGCATAGGCAATAATGTAGCCATGAAGAACCACTTTGATGGTGTCCCACAGCAACTGAGGTGTGGTCTGAGGAGGTGTTGTCTCCAATGATTTCAGAGATTTTAGTTTTATAGAGATCTTTAAATTCAGGGTCTCTCAAAGTGATGGATTAAATCTCCACTCTGTGGATTTCTGTTCCTGGATTATCTCCAGTTAGAGCTCGACCAGAGCATGATCTGAAAGGTGGATATTCTTTATATCCACCTTCGATTAATGATTTATGTTCCTGGCTTATACATAAATAATCCAAGCGTGAATAAAATGTTTGTGTGCCACTGAGAAGTAAGTTAATTTTCTTTTAGTGGGGTTTAAGTGATGCCAGGAGTCTACCAGGCTCACATCTTTCAGCAGGCGTCGTAGGTGTTGTTGTCCTGTGGTTTGCTTGGCTGGACATGCTGCTGTGGAGTCTAGTGAGGGGTTTAATAGGCAGTTAAGATCACCTCCCACAATCAAAACACCTTTCTGCCTAAGGAGAATTTGGTCAATTGATCTTTGGACTGCTGAGGCATCACTCTGGGGGAATGTAGGTGCTACAGATAGTGAGAGGTTGTCCCTGAACTGTACCAATAGCCAGAGCTAGTCTCCCTCAGGGTCTGTGTATTGGTCTGTTAAAATCACCTGAGAAAACCAAACTTTAACAGTTTTGATGTTTGATAGCATTTAGGTGGGTTTCCTGTAAAAGCAGAACATCAGGTTTCATTTTCTGGAGGGCTTTGGATTGTCCAGTATCTCTTAATTGGCCTGTTAAGTCCATTACGTTATGGAAATTATTCTAAGGGAATCCCATAATGTGTTAATTGGTTTGCTGCACTAGAATGAGCTTCTTCTCTGCTTTGATACAACCAGCATTCCTCACATTGTACCTGAAACCTCTATGCCTATTTACTCTCTGTGAGATCAAAATAAAGACGTTATACAATCCTGTGTCTGTGTGTTTTGTATGGGAAAAATAGGGGGAAACCTTTGAATTCTACCTCTATGTAACCAACTGGGTCTAATTGTATAAGAAAAATTAATGTTAACATCTATGTACAAAGTGACGAGGGTGATGACTTCCAATTCCCTCTCCTTCGATCATCGGGGAGAGGGAGGCAGGATAAAATCCCACCTAGGTGGGAAGCAATTACTCCTAAGTGGAGTACTTCCCCTGGGGATACTCTTGCCCCTAAAATGAGGTATGTGGTAGGTGGGAGAGGTAAGAGATAAAATTATAAGACCAAACCATAATTGCTGGGGGAGGAAGTGTGAATGGGGTAGGTAAAAGAAAGAGTGCGTAGCTGTCAGGCAGTTGGGTTAGCTGTGGCTCACCACCCCAAGCTTGTTCCATAAAATTATAAATGGAGGGAAATATTAAGGGTTAAATTTATTGACTGCATCTCCCTATAACCCCGACCTGACTCCTGCTAATCTGATTCTAAGAACCAACCCCCTTCTCCATACAAGGGTATTCATTACAAGTGAGAAAAAAAAAAGTTAGGGAGAATGTTCCAGCCAAATTTAAACAGAGATAGTTTTCAGTCTTCATTCAAGGGTCCTTTATAATTGTTAAAGTTTGTATGCTGTAAAGTACAGGCCTGTGTGGAGTAAGGTCCCCGACCGATTGTGGTGGTGACTCCATCTCCCCCCTAGCTCCCCAACAGGGAAACCTGACTGGCGGTGGCGGGACTCTACCCTGGTTAAAAGCGGCCTAGAAGCCACCTCCCCACCTCAGAAGAACATAGAAACATAGAAGTTGATGGCAGATAAGGACTAAGTCCCATCCAGTCTGCCCATTTCTTTTCTACCTTATAAATGTGCCATTGACCTTTGCTCTGTCAAAGACCTATCTATTCATACTCATCAGTATTGCTCCTTATGCCTATCCATGCCTGTTTGAAGCCCTGCACTGTATTCATATCCAGCGCTTCCTGAGGTAGGCCATTCCATGCATCCACCACCTTGTGAAAAGAACTTCTCACCTTACCCCTTAATTGGTCTCCCTCTAATCTCATGCTGTGTCCTCTTGTCCTGCACGAACATCCTCCGGCCCCCTGCCATGACCTACAATTAGCTGCTCTGTCCATAAAATTTCAGGACAACAGATTAGGGAGAGGTTCCCAACCCGCCCACCCGTTTCACGTCCTGGGGTGTGCCACCTCAGGAGTCCTCCCTGCACCCCCCATGTATACGATGCCCACCTACAAAGGTCTCACAGAGCTATAAGCAGTGTAATTCCAGATCTTTACCCTAAAGGGGGATTGACTTCCTCACGGGGAGCAGATGCGACTGGTATATGCTGGATATTTTGACTGGATTTCAAGATTTCTCCAGGTTCCTGGGAGAGCGATCCTCCGGGTCCCTGTCAGAAAAAAGTAGTTTGTATTTCTCCCAACCTTGGGACATCAAGCCATTTTCTTAACCAGTCGTCCTCCCCAAGAGGCCCCCCCACTGCCACTCTGCATTTGAGAAAAGGCAAATTGAGACATAGGTAAGAGGAACATCCAAGCAGTCTCGCACCGGGATAGTGCTCCATGGCCAGCGGTCATGGGGTTCCCCTCCCATGACATTGGGTCTCCGGGAGCATCAAATGTCTGTTCCTGCCCCTTACCCCCACCTCTGCGGCTGAGGAGAAGAGGAGTAACCTGGCAATTACCCTCCCTGAGCCCCGTCCCACCCCATGCAGAAGCCTGATGCCTCCCCAGACCCATGGGAGCCCCAGAGGGGCCTGCCAGATGGGAGAGAGACCAGGAATCACTCACCTCTCCACAAAGTGTGTAGATTCACTCTGGATCAGTTTTATGGTCTGGCGAATTGAGCCAAGAGCTGTTTTATTGCTGCTAAGGCCACTTGCTGGCTCTGTTGCCCCTGCTGTCCTACCTTGGACAACGGCCTGTTTGTCTGGTTGCGTTGGAAATTAGATATGGTGGCTGGCATGGCATAGTACCTGGCAAGCATGCTAGCGGTGACACAAGTGTTTTGCAGTGCCACCAGCTTGAAATGCTTTTGCTGCTGCAATCAGAGCCAGGCTTATAATGCAGCGGCACCGATGACACGCCTCCGCTACGTGCCTTGCCTGGTGTAACATTTCAATAAACATGGTGGTGGCTCTGCCATCCACCTCTTGCAGTCCCTAGAAAGCTGACTTCAGGGGTGCCCAATCCCCTTGTCCGCATGTGTAAACCCCCCATGATTGTGTGGCACACTGAGAGCTCACCCCAATGTGTGTCCCTATGTTTGGAAGCTGACCGCGTTGGCATTTTCCTGCCCCACCTCACCCCCATTGTAAGCCACACTGGGAGCCCACCCCAGTGTGGCAAACATCATGCCCCCAAAGTCATGGGGCACACTGGGAGCCCAACCCAGTGTCCCCAACATTGTTTCATACACCTGTAAAGAAATAAATAGATACAGTACATGCTGTTTGTTTTGGGGAGAACCGAAACAAAGAACACGGTCCTCGCTGTTGGTGGGCCCCCACCTAACCTGCACCCACCCTCTGCGCACCCTACCTCCCCCACATCCCCTCACCCCATACTTACCTCTGGAGGTCTGGCGCCACAATCTTCGGTGGAGCGGGAACGCGTCTGCACACTTCAAAGTCGACCACGAACTGAAGAAATGCCGGTAAGCTGTATAATGGCATCAATGGGGGAGGTTTCAACTTGGGTGGATATCTCAGACTTTTTTTTTTACTTTTGACTTCAAATTTTCGACATTAGCTTTTTGGGATCCCGCCTCTTGAAATCAGTCACTGTCATTTTGTTATTCGTCCCTGAAAGATGATTTCGCAGTTACTGCGTGGAATCACCTTTCAGGACTGAGTAATAAAATGACAGTGCCACTGTTCATGAGGTGGGCTCCCAAAAAGCCTGTATGGTAAATTTGGTGAAAGAATTTCAAAAAATGACCGTGTTACGATCGTGCATTGCGCAATTTCCACGCACGCTTGTAACTTTGAGAATTTTTAATATTTTCACGCCAGATTTTCAACATTGTCATATTTTCACACCTCCTTATGAACAATACAGCTTTCATTTTTCACATCCTTCCCGAAATGTGTTTTCACACATCTGGCGCGCACATCTGGTGCACAGTGGTGAGGTCGCTATGGGAAATCAATGTTTGGGACTGATTAAGAATATCACAGTGTCACTGTTCATGAGCAGAGGTCTCAAAATGCCTTTGTTGAAAATTTGGTAAAAAATTCCAAAAATGACTGTATTATGAGCTGCGACACGCAGTTTCCACGGACTAAGTGACTGAGATTTTTTTAATTTTCACTCCAGATTTTCAATGCTGCTATTTCTTCACACCTCCTTATGAACGGTACAACTGTCATTTTTCACATCCTGCCTGCAATGTGTTTTCACACATCTGCCGCAGAATGGCACGGTTGCTGTGGGAAATCAATGTTTGGGACACAGTAACAAAATCACAGTGCCACTGTTCATCAGAGGAGGTCCCAAAATGCCTATGTTGAAAATTTGGTTAAAAATTCCCCAAAATAATTGCGTTACGGGCATCTGTTGCCCAGTTTCTATGCACACTCGTGACTTCATCAATGTTCCATATTTTCACTCCAGATTTTCAACATTACCATTTTTTTACACCTCTACATGAACAGTACAGCTGTAATTTTTACATCCTGCCCTAAGTGTGTTTTCACACCTGTGGTGCCAAATGGTGCAGTCACTGTGCAAAATCACCTTTCAGCTAATGAACTGATATTGCCACTGTTCATGAGGTGGGGTCACAAAAAGCCCATGTTGAAAATCTGGAGTGAAAATAACCAACAAACACCTGGGGCATTCGGGTTTCCAACTGTAATGCCCCACCCTGTAGAGACTGACAGGCATCAGGGGTGTGACTTGGGATTTTTGGTTGTAATGCTCACACCATTCCACCCCCAGCCTGCAGCCACTGACAGGCATTGAGGTGTGCCTTGGACTCTTTGGCCCCAGAGTTCACCCCATTCTCCTATTGTGCACCCATCTCAGCGTATTTCCTTATGGAATGGGGTGAGCGTAAGGCCCGAAGACCCCAAGGCACACCGCAACACTTATCAGTGTCTACAGGGTAGGGTGAGGTGAAATGGCATGAGTGTTATGGCCGTTGGCCCAAAGGCACACCCCAGTGCTTGTCAGTCTCTGCAGAGTGGGGGTGGGGTTGGTGTCAGTTCAGTACTTCACTGCCATTCCTATTATGCATCTCTCTAACTCCTGCACTACCAATGCCAATGCCAGCAAGACAACATTCGGCACTGACAAATGCTTTTTTAAATTAGGGACACTTTGAGGCTTGACGGGGTTGACGGTGTCCCTTTGAAAGAACTGAGTCTAATGAATATATTCAGTTTACATGATTTTTGTAGACTGTTCCTTTGGAAAAGAGCAGTCCAAACGAAAGCCTTTTACTGAAATTGGTGAAAATCTGGGTATGTTGAGAGGGATCATCTTATATTTTCTGAGGCTGTACAATCCAGCAGGTCTTGTCAGTAGGGGCACTATATATGATGGAAAGCAAATACCTGAAGGCTTTGAAAGTCCAGGTATGGAAGTTGCTTAGTGTCCTTGTAGCAAGAGATGTCCATCTTGCCGCCAAGTACAAGGCGTGGTGGCAAGTTCTGGTAGGGAGGTTGGTGTGGTGATAAAGTGCAGTGCTCTGTTGTACAATGCATCAAGTCTGACTAACTGAATAGCAGACCATATATTATGTCACCAATAGTCAACTGGCGGAATAAAAGTAGCTTGCTCAATTTCTTTTTAGAATCTTAAGGAAAGCAACATTTGTTTCTAAAATAGAAACCTAGCCTCATGTGTAGTTTTTCACACTGTGAGTCTGTCAGCAGAAAAAGACAATCTGCCACCCATCCACAGACCTAAGTATTTGAAGTTCTACCAGCTCTAGTTGTTCACCCAACAGTGTGCTAATAACTGGCAGGGGTTATTCATGTTCACATTTACAGCAGTGGAGAGAACCATAAATTATGTTTCTGAGGCATTTATCAAAAGTTTAGAGGAACTGGGATTGGTTTGCAGTTTATTGAAGGCAGCTTCCCATCATTTACCGCTGTAGTCAGGGAGGGTCTAGCAACATATAGGATTGTGTCATCAGCATAAAGCTGAACCTGGATATTATCTATGCTCGTACCAAGGTATTAGTGTAGATCATACTATCTAGCCATCAGAATACTCCTTGGTAGCCATAACAAATCACCCACTATGCTCTCAGCATATATACTATATACGCAAGGAATTTGACCCCAAACTTCAACAGGGTTGTCAGCTTAGTAAAAGACCTCCATAGCACCTGGAAAGTTGTAGTCCTGGGTGGCTTCAACATCTACTGGCTCTCCTAGGATGCAGCACCCTACAAAGATGCATTAGCCAGTGTCTGCCTCTCCCAAATGGTTGACGTCCCTACAAGGATTAACTACTGTACTGGGACAAATACTCTTATAGACTGGATCATCACTACCCAGCAAGATGGCATCACGGATGTTACGGTCCACCCTGACTCTCTTAGTGATCACTCCCCAGTTACCTGCCTATGGTCCAACAAAGCCGCCAAATTCACCTCAACACTACCACTATTAGGGTCCTAAGAAAAGGGCAGCTGGGTCTTTTCAAAGTCCACCTAGTACAACTTGATTGGTCCCCCCCTTGACATGTATCAAGATGTCGACCAGGCGTTAGACCTCTTCATTAATACCTTTAATGTGGTATGTGACATATATGCCCCCATAAAGAAACAGAAACAAAAAAATCTCAGAAACAGCTGAATCACACAACCACTTATAAGCCTAATGGGAACTAGGGACCACCTATAGCACAAGGCGAAGGCCACTGGCAATCCGGCTGATTATCAAAGTACAGGGCTGCCAGGAACAACTGCAACAATGAAACCAGACTCACCAAAGCACAATATTTCAAAGACCCTCTGAGTAAAATGTGGGGTGATGGGAAGCAGTTCTGGAATAATCAGGAAGAACTAACAGGAAAGAGCAGCAAAGACTCCCTTTTCATGACACTAGGAGATGGTAACATTACCCAGGATGCAAAAAACATTGCGTACACTTATAACACCGCTTTCTCCAACCTCAGCTCTGTCCTCCCCCGCCGGGCATCTTAAATGAGAAAAGATATACTCCTGAAGCCTCCCCATCTAATCCCATACCCCACCCAACCAGAAACCCCCAATAAATCTCCTCTACCGAAGCCAAAAAATACCTACAGTGTACCCTTGGAAAAGCCAGACACAGTAATGACTCATTGGACTTAAAATTAATTGCCTTATCCCTTCACAAAGTTTTATCTCCACTTACAAAAATACTAAACCTATCCCTCTGTCAAGCCCAATTTCCTAAGAGATGGAAATCCACTGTGGTGATATCTGTGCACAAAAGTGTAGACTGTGCACTGTACTCGAATTTCTGGCCAATATCCATACTGCCCTCGCTGTCCAAGGCCCTTGAGCGAATTGTCTCAGACCAACTGGTCAACTATTTGAATAAATACAGCATCCAATGCTCCCAACAGCATGGGATTCAGAAGGGCCACAGCATCACTACTGTGCTTGTGGAATACACGGACTTCATACATAAGATGCTTGACATGGCCATATAGTTGGGTCGATATACATTGAGCTAACAAAAGCATTTGATATCGTTGACCACAGTGCCTTGCTTAGTAAGCTACCAGCATTTGGCCTATCCACTGAGACCACTGGCTGGTTCAAGAGCTGCTTACAGTATCTGATAGACATCAGTAAGCAAGAATAAACCGTACCTTGTCTGATAGCAGGAAGGTGAGCACTTGAGTCCCGCAAGGCTCCATCTTGGGACCCCTCTGTTTTAGCCTCTTCCTCAGTACTCTCCCTAGAGCCTGCCCAACTAAAATTCTGCTCTGTGCAGATGATGCAGCTATATTCTCCAGCAGTCCCTACCTTTACCTACTCAACAATGAGCTGCAGCATAGTTTCACCATCATAGAGGAGTGGTTCAGCCAAAACAAACTCCTCTTGAACTCTAAAAAGACTAAAGTAATGTTATTCTCCAACCCTCAAAACAAAAACACATACAGTACACTAACCATAGTCAATAGCAAACTTGAACCCCTCGAACAGGTATTTACTTTCAAGTACTTTGGAATCACACTTGACAGCTCCCTCTCCTACTCCCACCACATGGATCACATAGTAAAAGCTGTTAACACAAGAACTGGCCTGTTCTACAGGCACCGACACGGCTTAACTTCTGAAGCCCTATCCCTCGCGATTAATGGCTCCATATTCTCCATCATTGTCTATGGGTTAATCATATACAGCTTGCCCACCACAACTGTGCTAAACAGGATAAAAACTGCCCTTAAGGCCTGTAGGTTGGTCCTTGGTACAAGAAGCCGCACTCACACCTACAATCTATATGTGCAGACAAATTGGCTAAACCTCCAGGGCAGGATAAAATACCACACCTGTCTATCTAGAAAAAAGACCTTCTTAGGATTAACACCCAATTCCATTCAATTGCTCCTCAGACCAACCCCAAACTCACACCAGACAATGGGCACGACTAAGCAGGTGCTTCAGATTCCCATCTGCCATACTACTCTTGCCCAGCGGTCATTCTCCTATAAGGCCCCTCTGTGGTTAAACAAACTGCCCCCATGTGCTGCAAACATTCCTAAGCTTGGCCCATTCAAGTGAGAACTATCACTGTACCTGTCTGCTCAAAGTGATTGTGACTGCTCTGACTAACCTTCCTGAACTACTGGCCTTCCCCACCCCCCATCCTCTTTTACTCTTCAGCCCCTTCTCTTTTCCCTCATAAACTCCTCAGCCCCACTTTATCTTTTCTTCTCCCCTCTTTCCTTCCTGATTGTCTTTCCTAAGTGTACCCTCTGGGGGCTTACCTGAAATTGTCCTGATTTGTCCTTGGTTTTGCTGGCATTGCAGGTGTCCTTACATTTCCTCCCTGCCAGCATGTGGTTTTCTGCCCCTTGGGGTCTAATCCTGGATCATGAGCTGCTTGCATGTTGTTTTGACCGGCACTGGCCTCAGCACCTAGGGCGCTTTAAAGTTTCTAATTCTGGCACCTAGATCATTGCAGTTTGGACATGAGGAGTTTGCCCGTGGTACCAGTGCCCCTGTTGATGTTCTAGGGGACCAGAGACCTGTGGAGAGTCAGGCAGGTGCCCGTGGTTGTGGTCTAAGGGGGTTTACACAGTGGGGCTGCTGGGGGGGGGGGGCTCATGAATATTAGTGAGTGGCCCCATGCATATGAATAAGTGCTGCCTGCCACCTAGGGGCATAGTGTTGCAGCGGTAGTGATAGCAAAACTGTTGGGAGCCAGGAAATAAGAGTGGGCTTGTGTGACAGGGGGCCATTGTGGCTACAATCCGGTGGGATTTCTGGGAAGATACCACATTACATTGGTCTGCAGCAGAAGTTAAGAAGGGGAGAGACTGCATCAAGCTGTGAAGGACTCCATGTAAACAAATAGGAACAGATATGTTGTTGACATTTAACCCCAGTACTGCAGCCCAGCCAATCAATGATCTAGGCACCCAAACTGGACACAGAGGGACTCCTGGGAAAAGGAGGGGACTAATTCTGGCACCTAGATCATGCCCTAGTAAATGAGCAGGAAATAATGATCACTATGGTTATTGATTATTAAAGGGCTTCAGCAGCCAATCAGCATGCTGGATTTTTAACTGATAAAGTGTGGACTCTCTGGGATTTCTTCAGTCTGTTCCCGAGCTCTGTATGAGTCAGGATTGTGCTGTGAAAGTGGACCTTGAGATTCAGGGGATTACCCAGGCCCTCATCTGAGGATTGCTGTTTCTAGAATTGGATCGAGAGGAAAAGTGACTGAACTGTGATTCTGATTCCCCAGGTGCTGTTGCAGGAATGGACTGAGAAGGGGAAAGAGAGAAAGAGATAGAACTGCAATCCTGTTTTCTCCTGGTAATGAGAAGTTGCTTTGCTGTTGTTGGGAGAAAACTGAATGTGGCAGAAACCCTGCACTGAGAAGCCAAACTGGATGAGAGGACTGAGCAGATTATCTGAGTGCTACAATTGCTGCTGAGGAGCCATTTGCTGGTATGGACTGTAACTGCAATTTCTTTTTTTTTTTTTAAATACATTTTTTGCTTTTCATTTTTCTCCCTCCCTGGGGCCACGGCATACACGTGCGGACGCGTGTGTGTGCGTGGAGGTGCATGCACATGCCAGGATCCGGTGGCCCCCCCATCGCACCCCAGACTTGCGTTGCCACTCCTGCTGCCTACACACCCACTGGACCTCCACCTGATGGGAGTGGGACTATGGAGGAGCAGTGTCCACCCCTGGAGAGGAGAGCTGTGGCTCAATCCCGCTCCAACCTATCCCCCCAAGCCGGCCTCCCGGTGACCCGAGGTCGTTCCCGAACCTGGGTCACCGGCATGGTGTGAGGTAAGATGCTAGTGCCTTAGCCCTCGGCGCCACCAGGCTGGTTTGCAATTGCAATTTCTGAAGAGGCGAGCATCTCTGGTCCTCGGGGGGCTAGCCAGGAACTGTGTGTGTCCCGAGTGACCTGCCTAAAGTGGCTGAGAGCTGAGGTCTTACTGCAGCTGAAGGAAAGAGTGTGGACACTGCTAAGCTGGAAAGTGTGGACTGGTGTGCAGGGGGTTGTTGTTGCTGGAGAGTTCCCCCTGCTGAATTGCACCTGCCATTATTGAGACAAAGGCTAGCACCCACTCAAATTGGCACTGGACTTTATTGGAACGACTGCCTAATAATGGTTCTTGTTGAGAACTCAGTGCAGGGACTGCAGGAGGACCCCCACTGCTAGGAGTCCTCACCCAGAGCCAGAGGGAACATTCTAACCCTTCAAGTGGAACTCACTGTCTCAGGAGGTCACCAGTGATTGCTGGGGTGCTAGGGCACCTGTGACCCACTGTGGGAGTTAGGCTGTGGAGTCACCCGGGTCTGGGCCTTCTGGGACAGGTGTTGTTCTGCCACAGTGCTCTGCACCGGGTCAGAAGCGGCTGAAGGTGACAAGCAGCCAGATCTACACTCAAGGTGACCCGCTGCAAGATCTCGAGCAAGCTCCAGCCAGGCGGAGGGATCCTGGCGGCCCTACTTCAATTAGCGGCACTAGATCAAGGGGTTCCATTTTCCGCTGTTGAGATCGGCAGACTGTGAGTATCCAGGACCTGGTTCCTGGGATGGAAATGGGAAATTGTTCTGTTTTCAATTTGTAAGTTTTCTCCAATATTTCAAGGCCCCAATAGCCGGCCAACCAGCAGCACTGATCAGGCCTGCTCCTAGTGGGTACCCCCTAGAGACAATTTGGGGACACTGGTACCAGTGGGGGAGGGCTTGGCCTGTGGGCCCATATGTTGAAGTTGCGTATTGCACTAACCTTACTTTTTCCTTCACAGCTACTCTATGTCCAGGTATCCCTTCCCCTAGTCCTTACCTCCTGAATAAAGCTGTGATAATTTGTTTGTTGCGACTGGTGTGGTGGTGGTGGTGGTTTTTATTGCATGCCCTTATTGCTGAGACATATGGTTTATGGTGGAACAAGGTATTTGGGGACACAGAGTGCAGAGTGGTTGGTTGGGGAGGTGGGAGGTACAGTATCCCAGGGGGCTGTACCAGGCAGATGCTAGCCCACTGATACTTTACTCTGGGTGGAGGCACTGCACTATTATTGTTTCTGGAATGAACTCTCAGTTGTCACTGTAGCAGGACCCAGACCCTTTGCCTGGTACCCGAGACAGCAGGCAAGGGGTGACCACTGGCATACCACGCCAGGGCTACACAGGCTTTGCATTACATTGACAAATGCCAATTTCTGACCGCACACTAGCACTGTAACCATGTATACAGTTGTAATACAGTATCCTGAAAAGGCTCAGGTAAACCATTATTGTACTGTCTAGTGTCTTCATAGTTAGTTTCTAAATTCAGTTTCTGTATATTGCTTTTCTTGAATTCCATATGTAACTCATGTTTCTGTGTACTTGTACTACTTCCTCTAACTGATGTGGAAGCTTGTAAATGAGCTCCCAGCTCAAATATTATTATCCAAGACAATAAATAAATCAATAAATCAAAATGAAAATGTGTGGTAAGGCTTATGTAACAGTACCCTTCTTGCACACAGTGGACCAGAGAATATTCCGAATTTCAATAAATAAATAAATAAAATATTACAGTTTAAATGAGGCATCTTGTTCCATCCAGTGACCTGCCTGTTTTGGTCCATGCCTTTGTGACATCGTGCCTTGATTATTGCAACTCCCTATATCTAGGGCTTTCTGGGGTTGATATCCACCACTTACAGCTAGTGCAGAACGCGACAGCATGTTTATTGACTGGGGCATCCAGAAGATCTCATATTACCCCTGTGCTGCATGCTCTGCACTGGCTGCCAATACAGTGGCGGATCACTTTTAAAGTAGGTCTGCTGACTTACAAAGCCCTACACGGATTAGGTCCCGATTATTTGAAAGAGCTCCTGATTCCTTACACCCCTTTGCGACAGCTCCGCTCGGCTGATGAGGGGTTGCTGGAGATTCAAGGATAATCTAAAGTCATCCAGTCGTGTGCCTTTGGGTTTCGGCACCTACCTCTGGAATTCTCTGCCCTTCAGCCGAGAGTGCAGGACGGTGGGGAGCTTCAAAAAGAGGTAAGACTTTTGGGGAAGGCATTTTCGGTATTATTTTGATTTTATATTGCCTGTATCTGCACTTGTGCTTTGTTTTTATATATATTGTACAGCGCTTTGAAAACTGAAAGACGCTTAATCAAATAAATTTTATTATTATATTATTATTATTATTACCATGTATCTGTATGTAAATTCACTTGGTATGTGCATTGCATATGATGTCTACTTGTCACCTATTGATTATAACTACAGTGGAATCCTCTTATAATGGACATGTTTGTACAAGCAGGTTTTGTCTGTTATAAGCAGTGTCCACTATATCCTAAACTCTATAACTCTTCTCTGCCACATACAGGAGTTAAAATCAGAACATGCCATCCTCCTCTGACAATCAAGGGTATGGAGAACTACTATTTGCAGCTGACTGGGAACTGAGCAGTCAACACAATTGAAAAGATTTTACTGTGCAGTACCTGTGCCGACTGGGGAATCAGGAGGAATCAGGAGCAATCCTCTGGAGTAAAGTGTAAGGTAACAGGCATGAGGTGAGATGAGTGATGTGCTTATAGTGCCAGACAAACCAGTTGAATAATCAGGTGACTGTTAAGTAGTTTGCAGCATGTATCAGGGGTACAGAGGAGTTCACAGTGTTTGCTGTACAGGGGTTGCAGAGTATGGTATAAATGGGATTTTTAACATCACAGACATAGTTTTTAGCTTTTGGCAAAGTGGATCTGTTATAAGTGGGTGTCCGCTCTAAGGGTGTCCGTTATAAATGGGTTCCACTGTAATTCCAAGTTGCCCCTGAAAAAGGAACTGTTTTTGTGTCAGTGGGCCTACCCGGTCATCAAAATTCAAATATATAAATAACCAATTTTTCAAGTTTCTTTTATTATGTGCTTATGGAAAAAAATATTTCTCAAATTGAACTCTCTCTCTCCCTCTCTCTCTCTCTCTCTATATATATATATATATATATTTTTTTTAAGTGCATTTAACTAGGAATGCCTGATGGGATGAAAAAAAAATCGTGATCACAAAGATAACCTGCTAATAAAGACAGTACAATGTGAATTTACAATGCAAACAATGAAACACAAGTTGTACACCCACAAAACTGATAACAATGACAAACATTACTTGAGTGAACCAACAATTAAATTTCTAAATTCAGTGAGTGATTGAAAATTTCATATAGATGTAACAAAAAATTACATAAGAATTCAGCACCATAATGAAATGAAGCTTTAACCCTGGCTGTGTTTATCTTAGGGAGAACAAAACATTACAACTTTTCTCAGACAATAAAGAGTTACACAAACACAACATATCAGGGGCCAGATATTCAAAACTTTGTGCAGGGTTTGCATGGGTCCGCTATATTCAAACGGCCAGTTAGCACAGGCAAACTGCATTAGCACCGGGCAAAAGTATAATGTATGCAAGGGGCAAAAAGAGGGTGTGTGTACATGAATATAGGCACAATGCTATATTTAGTGCATTAGCGCCATGCAAAGTGTTTTTGTGTGACTTAGCGTGACACTTTGCGCAGTGCAAATTACTGCCAGGAAAAGGTAGTCTTAACTCTGGGCAAACCTTTGTGCAGCTTTGGCGACTTTGCGCGACATTGAACCATGGTGTATGGAACTCTGTAATTCACAAGTGTGAATTATGGAGTTTGCAAGGGTATGCCAGCAGTGGTTTATTGACCCTAACCAGCAAATATTAAACATAGAAATAAACCAGACATGGAAGAAACATGATGCACACGGATGGCACCTCCTATGTTGCCATCATCTGCAACCATGCCAGGCATTAATTGGTGACCCGGTGCCCAGTGTACACTATGGCAGTGTGTCCATACAACACACACCTGCAGACCACCCTTCGGTGGACACCAACAGACTCCAGCACGCACATGCAGCACTGGGGGTGTGGAGGGTGTTGAGGGGAAGGTGTACAAGTGGCCAGTCTGCACCACATACTGGGTGCTGCCACAAGGCTGGGACAGTCCATGCAGTTCAAATGGTCCAGTGTAGGTTATACCCCAACACCAGTGTGCCTGTCTGATGGTGTGTGCCCCCCCAGTCACATACCGCACATCTGTACAGACACCTCAGCACACACAGCCAACATGTATATGTCACTGTGAGTATCCGATGCCAGTAGTGCAGCATCTGTTGGTCGCACAACAGCATAACAGTAATGTCCACTGTCAGTACACACCTACAAGATGTGCTTGTCACTGTGTAAAGTGAAGTAGTCATTGATGCCCTACACACCATATGCATTGCTGTGTCCCCTCACACTACTGGCCCCCTTGTTACTGTTGTGCCTGCTGTGCACTGTAGCAGGAACTACATTTCAACTATTGCATGCAGCACCACCACCTGTGCCTGTGCTGTGTAGTCCCCTGGGATACAATATTCTATGCGGTTCTGTACAAATGTAGCCTGCAGCTACCGCTATGCACTTCCAGACTGACCTACAGGGGGAGCTGTGGGCAGACTAGGTGGAAAACTAGGTTTGCTGGCAAAGGCACCTAGCGTCACCTGAGCTTTTTTCTTCTACGTTTCCTTGTAAGGACAGAGCAAGGAATATTATCAGATCAAGGAAAAAGATTAAGGCTTCTTTTGGCTAGGCGGATGTACTGTGTGTTACTATTTTGTTTTGTACTCACAGGGTTTGTTACTGTTTTTTTGCTAACATTTTACTGCTTAATTGTTCTCTGATTCAAACTGCTGTTGCAGGGTATACTTTTTGCTGCATTATTACAGGGTGTGCCTACATGTTTGTTACTGTTTTGTGCTTAATTACTGCTGTAATCTTCTCTGATTTAAATTGTTTTTTGCAAGGTATATCTTCTGTTACTGCTTTATTTTTCTCTGTAGCAAAGTGTTTTTTGCAGGGTATATCTTCTGTGAAATTATTACAGGTGGTGCTTTACAGGTTTTACAGTTTTATCTATCATTAGGCTAAGCTTTCAGGGCTACTGCATTTGTTGCTGGTTGATTGTTTCTGCTCTTACCTACTTTATTGTTTCTTTCGTCCATTGTTCTTCTTTTTTAGCAGGGGAAGGGCCCAGCCACTGACCCCCATCCCCAACCACCCCATGCTGCACTCCTTTTATAGAGTAGCACAGTCGTGACATTTCCTGTAGCAAAGCAGCAAGGGGAGGATCAGAGGGGTATCCACAGTGACCTCACTTACAGGGGCACAAGTAATTTAACTTGTTATAACAAGTTATACAAAAACAAACAAACAAAACAAAAAATCTAACTTTTGCTTTTATTTTTGTCCTAATTACTCGGACCAGGTTATAAACCCAGCAACTTATCTGGAATGGATATTATTAACTGCAAGTACTGTGGGACACTTTCCAAAAGGGCAGTTATACAGGATTAAGGACGCTGTCCTGAATGCTGGACCATTGGAGATCAAAGGGCTCAGTTCCAGGCGGCATGGGCAGAGATTGCGCACCTCAAATCACATATTCAGGAGGAAATATATTATAAAAGCTGCCCGCTATTTCCCCAACATCCAACTGAAGCACCTCGACCGCAGAGGGTAGTTGGTCCGGGAGGCTGGCAGGTGGTTAGAAAGAGCAAATCGGGTGCCCCATCACTCAGTGCTCTCCAATGTATCACCTCCACAAACCATATAAAAACTACAAACAGGTATCTGCCTCTATCTCCGAAATCAAACAAAGGGGCAGAGGACACTGCAAAGCAGGACACTGCAGCATAGGAGCTAGTGCAACAAAACTCGCCCAAAACAGGGACCAAAACAAAAAAAGCAAAAGGGAAATCCAAAACACTTCTGATCATGGAAGACTCCATGATTCAGGGAGTTAATACCTATCTCCAGCTGGGGGTAATGATCAGATGTCTCACAGGTACATCAGCTTGGAGAGACACTGACCACATTGCTAAAATTGTGCAGGAAGCAGGAGAAAACATTGACGTCCTGGTACACATAGGGACTAACGATCTCGCCAGCCAGTCAGTTGTGGAGACCAGAAACACCTGACCAGGCTGGGAGACAAACTGTCATCCATTTCATCTGGCATCTCCTTCTCTGAGATCCTGCCAGTCTGGGAGAGGGGGGCAGATGGACGGAAGGTCAGAGAAGGGAAGACAGGGGAGCTAAACATGTGACTCAAGGGCTGGTGCTAGGAAAAAGGACATAAACTTGTAGGTAACTGGCAATGGTTTTGGGAGCGAAAGTTCTTTAAATTCGATGGACTGCATCTGACTAAGGAGGGAGTCAGTGAATTGGGGCAGAAGTTTGACGTCTTTGCAGAATATTTAAACTAGCAGATGGAGAGAGGGGTGCAGCACCCGATACATCAAATGGGAAGAACACCCTTCCCCCTCAGCTAGTGGTCAAACAGGAATTCAGCATGTTTGAAGTTCATTTGTATTACCAGGTAAGGAAAAAGGTCTGGCTCCCCATACGATGTGCAGGGGAAATGCCGGACCTTGCCCAACAACTAACACACCAAAATCTGGCCAATGGAAAATAATGTACACAAATGCCCGCAGTCTGGAAAACAAGATCCCAGACCTGCAGGCAACACTGACAGAGACTAAACTTGACATAGTATCCATTAGCGAGACGTGGTTCACAAGTAACCACACTTTGGAAACTTCAGTGCCCGGCTATGTAATGATCAGAAGAGAATGAGGTGCAAAAAAAGGGGGGAGGGAGTGGCCCTTTATGTCAATGAAAATATCAAAGCTACAGAAATTCGGAGTACACATAAGGAGCCAGAAGAACTGTTGGTCACCCTAGAAACAGGAAATGGGACAGCCATATGAACTGGGGTTGTCTACAGGCCTCCAGACCAGGGGGAGAACATAGACACATTACTGTTAGAAGATATACAAAACATGACAGCTAAAGGGGAGGTTCTGATAATGGGAGACTTCAACATGCCAGATACAGATTGGTCAATACCAGCAGGAACATCCACCAGAACTAGACACATAGCGGATTCCCTGCAGGGGGAGGTCCTCATACAACTGGTACAACAACCCACAAGAGACAGAACTAGCCTAGCTCTAGTACTGACTAACGGGGAAAGGGTCACAGATCTCCGGGTAGAAGGTCACCTGGGGGCCAGTGACCATCACATGGTATGGTTCAATTTGGCCACTAGAACTAAATTATCCATTCCAATGCAAAAATATGGGACTTCAGAGGAGCTGACTTTGATAAGATGGCTAACAGAGTTAAGCTATCCCTAGCAAGAAGGAATACAGGTGAGGTGGTACAGGCAAAGTGGGCAAGCATTAAGGATGCAATACTTGAAACAACATCCCATTGTGTTAGAGAGAAAAGCAAGAGCAAAAGAAGGAGGAAACCACTTTGGTTCTCAAAAACAGTAGCAGAAAAGATCAGAGCCAAAAGGCTGGTCTTCGGGAAATGTAAGGGAACGCAGCGGGATGAAGATAGGGAGGCATACCAAACTTTCCTAAGGGAAGCAGGAAAGGCAGTAAGACAGACAAAAGCCCAAACCAAGGAAACACTAGCATGGACAGTAAAAGAAGGGGACAAGACTTTCTATAGATACATTAGTGAAAGGAGAAAGTCCAGAGGGGGTATTGCTAAGATCAAAGGGGATAAGGGGGAGTGTGTGGAGGAGGACCAAGGAAAAGCATCTATCCTAAATAGATACTTCTGCTCAGTATTTACTGAGGAGAAGGTAGGGCAGGGCCCACAGCTCAACACCATGGACACGGGGGGGGGGGGGAGAGGGAGGTGTGCACAAATCCCTTCAAAAAAGAAAGGTCCCTACAAGAGCTCACTAAGCTCAGGGTGGACAAGGCAATGGGACCTGATGGCATACATCCCAGGGTACTAAAGGAGCTAAGGGTGGAACAAGCAGAGCCATTATCAGAACTGTTTAGTGAGTCTCTTGGCACAGGAGAGGTCCCAGAAGACTGGAGAAGGGCTCATGTGATCCTGCTCCACAAGAGTGGTAGCAGGGAGGAGGCAGGGAACTACAGACCAGTCAGTCTTACCTCAGTAGTGGGCAATATTATGGAGGCACTCCTTAAGGAAAGGATAGTGCAACACCTGGAATCCATAGGAGCACAGGATCCAAGACAGCTTGGGTTTACAACAGGAAGGTCCTGTCAAACTAATCTCATAGATTTCTTTGACTGGGTAACCAGAGTGGTGGACCAAGAGGGTGCAGTTGATGTTGCCTACCTTGACTTCAGCAAAGCTTTCGATACTGTTCCACATAGAAGATTGATTAATAAGCTGGGTAGGCTCGGGGTGGGTCAGAAGTTGGTCAACTGGGTGGCAAACTAGTTGGCGGGCAGAAAACAGAGAGTGGTGGTAAATGGTATACAGTTAGAAGAGATGCAAGTCACAAGTGGGGTACCTCAGGGATCAGTCCTGGGGCCAGCCCTCATCAATATCTTCATCGGTGACATTGCAGATGGACTGGAGGGTAAAGTTTGTCTGTCCAGATGACACCAAAATCTGCAACAGAATAGATGATCCAGATGGGGTGGGCAGAATGAGAAGAGATCTAGATAAACTGGAAAAATGGCTGGAAGAGTGGCAACAGGGGTTTAACGCAAAGAAGTGCAAGATCATGCACATAGGGAAGAGAAACCCTGAAGCCACCTACAGGCTGGGAGGGGAGTTGCTGGCAGTCACAAGGGAAGAAAGAAACTTGGGCATTATCATCACAGATGACCTGAAATCATCCAAGCAGACCACTAAAGCAGTAGGTAAGGCTAGGGGGATGTTGGGGTGTATTAGTAGGGGTATCACAAGTCATAAGAGGTAGGTAATAATCCCTCTTTACAAGACACTGGTTAGGCCCCATCTGGAGTACTGCGTGCAGTACTGGAGGCTGCACCTGCACAAGGACATTAACAAAATGGAGGCAGTCCAGAGAAGGGCAACCAAAATGGTGCAGGGACTGCATCAGAAGACATATGAGGACAGATTAACGGAGCTCAATATGTATACCCTTGAGCAAAGGAGGGAGAGAGGTAAAATGAATGAAACATTCAAACATCTTAAGGGCATTAACAAGGTGAAAGAGTCTAACATGTTTCAATATAAGAAAAAAAGCAGGATAAGAGGACACAGCATGAGATCAGAGGGAGGCCGATTAAGGGGTAATGTGAGGAAGTTCTTTTTCACAGAAAGGGTGGTGGATGCATGGAACAGCCTACCTCAGGAAGTGGTGGATATGAATACAGTGCAGGCCTTCAAACAGGCATGGGATAGGCATAAGAGAGCAATACAGATAAGTATGAATAGATCGGCCATTGACAGGGTACAGAGCTATGGTACATTCATAAGGTAGATAAAATGGGCAGACTGAATGGGCCTTGCAGTCCTTATCTGCCATCAACTTCTATGTTTGTATGTTTTTATGACCCAGCCAGCCCCTGTACTACCAGACTGATCTACAGGTGGAGCTGTGGGACCCTGCAATAGCGCTGGGCAAACTGCATGCAAATCAGGACATAATGAGCTGCTAATCTGGATGTTTGCCCACAGACTGCCTAAGTAGGCTCATTTGCATGTCACTTTTGAATATAGCAAATTTTTGCCTCGGGCAAACATGTTAGTGCCAGGCAAATGTCTCAGCTCCGTGCAAAACCTGTGCAAATGTGTCTGTGCCACGTAAACGTTTCGGAAACATGGTACATTTCTGCAGAATTTCTGCATAATTTCACATGCGCTGGTGCTTGCAGCTTTAATGAATCCACTCCTTTGCTAGCACACACATTGGCCACATAGTTCACCTTTACCTTCCTTCACGTCGCTGTGCACGGGGCTGCTGTTGTGGTTTGCACTTCCTGGTTGCTATATTCAGAGCTGTCTCATTACCCGGGCTATTTTTGCACTGCACTCCCAGCCCAGTTTGCCCGGCTTCCTTAGCATGCTATATTCATCAGGTTTAGCACCAGGGCTATCCCTTTTGAATATAGCGGGCTATTGGTTCCAGGCTAATTTAGCATGCCAGGCAGTACTAATTTAGCCCTGGGGCAAGTGAATATCTGGCCCCAGAAACGTAAGATGCCGCACGATTATTAACAGCCATACAAAGGGTTGTAAACATGTTATTTAGCAAGATAGCGCCACTTCAGTGTTTTATCCAGGCAGGCTCCAAAATAATGTATGTTTACCAACATCCTAAATCTGAGTACCATCCAGGAGACTGACATAAATCTAGCTGAGGATATGTATTCAGTGATTGCTCCTTTCTTGCTTTTAATAGACAGTACTTTTAATTATGCAGAGCATATGTCTTCTGGTCTGGGGGAAGAGAAAATTGGAGAGAGGATTCCAAGTTGCCTGACTGTGAATTCCAATCAAGATATTGTTCATATGTTGCCACTGCTAAGGATGCAGTGGAACTGGAACCCTCCACCACCAACAGGTGTCACTAAAAAGCTTCCACACTAAAGTGGAAACAAAAGTACTCTTTCATTTTCCATGTTACTCCTAAATTAAAAACGTTTCCCTTTCATTCCCTGAACCTAAGTGTTCTTTTCTGTGTTTGCATGCACAGGCTTGCTGGCATCTTGTTCTACTACTGTCCGTGAGAGCTAGACAAATGGTCCTGTTCTTCAGCATAATGTACTCCCCCTCCACCCTGACCTTTACATGCCTGGTCAGGATAGACACTAAGTATCTGAAAGTCAGAAACAACAGTACCGATATTTGTCATGGTGTATGGGGGCCGCACTGCATTCTTATTATCTTTGGGAGGGATTCCAGAGTGCATTCCAGTGGTTGGATCACAAGCTAGAGAACTAGGAAATCAAGATTCAAATCCCACCAAAATCACTTACCCCCTATGTGTACATAAGTAAATCACTTAAAGGAAAGTCCTCTCAGCTTGTTTTCTGTATACCTGTGCAGGTTGTAGGCATGAACAATGATGATTCCCTCTCTTGCATCACCCAAATTTAAATATAAACCCACTACCCTGGGTTGTGACATCCTACCATGCCCCGTACTTTATAGCATTCAATCCCGGGGCTCAAACTCCTTTTCTCCATCCACCTTCTCTACATCCCGTTTTACCAACTCCTTTCTGTGCACTGTGCCCTCCTAGCCTTTCTCCCCCTACCTCCCTCCCTTCCCCCTTACCTTCACCTCTGCCTGGTGTATATTTTTATTTTAATTTTTTTCTTCCTCCTGTAACCTTAGATAACCTGCTTTATCTTCCTATAGACACTTCTATGTATGTAAATACCGTGTAATCTGTACAAAATCTGTATAATTCTATGTACATATGAACTTCTTTTTCTTCCTCTCTGTAAACAGTATTATCTGTATTGCCTTGTAATTACCTGTGTTGACCTGTATATACAATTGTTCATGCTCCACCCAAGTCCATCTTGCAAATGAGCTTCTGCTCAATGATGAACGCCTGGTTAAATAAATAAAGACTTGATAAATGAGGTTGCTTCACTCTGTTTTGCCCTGGTGTGAAAACCTGTTTGTCTCCATTCCAAAAGTCATGACCTTACTCAAACAAGGAATCATGGAAGTTGATGATGTGTACGTGAACAAGCCAGCAAAAGTTATACTCTCGTTCAGTTCTGTTACATGTTTGTGAAGTTCCTGTATTCTATGAAAGCATTGTTCTTCTGTATGTTAATATGTCCCCCAGAGCCACTCTTTGCTGTATCACAGTGATTTCACATGCATTCGGCGTGAGCGAGAACACCGAAGCGAAGCTGAGCTGCTCCGGCTCAAGCTGAAGGCAAGTTAAACCACTCTGATACAGCAAAGAGTGGGGATGGGGGACATATTAGTACATTATTGATTGAGCGTGATCAATAATGTAATTTTTTTAAACTGTTCCCCCAAATGTGTCAGTTTCTAGGGCACCTGCGTGTGAGACGCCCTTCACAGAATAACAGTGTCTCATGCACAGAGAAAAGGAGCGCTCCGATTGGTAGCTAGCACTCCCTTGATCTATGATAACTCAAATACACTTTAAACTACAAAAAACAGCAGGTCACTTACTATGCCTTGAAAACATTCATGGCCAGCAAAATACAAGAACACAGGGACTGCAGAGTACAACAACAGCACTGAATAATACAGTGTAATTACTGCAGACTTTAGCACCAAAATATCATACAATTCTAGGATGCCTTACATGAGTCAGGTCTTGACCTTTGCAATGGAGTCAAGCAGGTTTTCACACCAGACTTAAGTACCTTCATTTACATTTAAATCCTGATGAAATTAGGAGGGTGCAATAGAGGCAATCATTGTTCATGCCTACAGACTACACAGGGAAACAGAATAAAAGGCTGAGGGGACTTTCCCTTTAACCTCCGACCTAGAGCTTCAATCCACCGAGTTGTAAAACTGAGTGTAAGCAGGGACCCCCTGCAAAGGAGACATTACATCTCAGCTGGGCTATCCTGGGTAAACAAGTTGTACAAGATAATAAAATAAAATTAAAAAGATGCCCCTTTTTTCTATCGTAATCAGAGAAAAGAAAGCTGGCTTGCTTACCATAACTACTTTATACATTATTCATCCTCTGGAATCAGTGTATCACATCTTCATATACTTATAGACTGCAGTTTCCGTATAGCATTACCACTTTAAATGGGAAAGTATATTTCGTGCAGCAGTGGCTGTATATACTTAACCAGCACAAGTCAGACATGGAAATGAGTATATATTATATACCAGAGCCTAACTGAATATTTGAATGGAAATGTTGCGATAGTTGATAGCTTGTTCTTAATACAGTGACAGTCCAGGGGTCTTTCATCCAGCTCTTATATTTTATGGTACCCTGAATAAGTCTCTGAGGGAGTATTCAAGGTTACTAGTTTCAAACTTTTATTTGCCATTGACACTACTTTGAAAAAGTTTACTCTCAATGTATTTAATCAAATAGTGAATGACTTACATTTTATCTTTGGTGGATCTTCCAGTTGCCTTCTGAGCCTGTGTTGCTATTGAGGGTATATGCGTCCCCCCAACCAATTGAAGTTGTGACTGTAGAATGGGCAGGATCCCAAGGAGAGACCTGTGGGCACACATGGACTCAGTTCTGGTAGGGGATGGGATTTCCCAGCCCATCATACTGGGAATCTGTTTTATCGTCCCACTTACCAGACTCCCTATATGACCCATTGTTGTGCCACTGCTGACCCCAACAGGCTCCTCTTTCTGGAGTGCTCCTCTCATAGACTGGAGAGTCAGAATGAGAGTGAGTATGTTGTTTCATGATGCTGCTTAAAGGGAGTTTGTCACTTTTGAGAAAACTATGAAAAACATATCGAACAATAGCCGGAACTGACCCATTCTAATTGAACAACAGAATCTTAGAAGGGTTATGTATGTTAATGGCTAGAACCCATCATGTACAATAGGACCACTAGAATTTTTACTGGCTTGCTGGCGCAGTGGTAGCACTACCACTTGCAGTGCCGGTGACCCCAGTTCTGAAGCCAGCTTGGGAGTTGGAGGGTTGGCTGGGGGCGGTGAGGTTCGAGCACCCCTGGCACTGCTCTCCTCCTCTAGAGATAGGTGGGATCAGTGCCCGTCATTAGCCTGGCCCGTAGTGGTGGCTGGGGGCTGGCACACCAAGATGGCACACAAGGGAGGTGCAGAGGCGGGGCAGACACCCGACGTATTGCATACGGGAGCATGCCCAGCATGGCCATTTGCGCCATTGCATCCCACTTTCCCGCACCGGGGAGAAGACAGGAAAAATGTCAACAGCAGGATAACACTGGTCTCACACAGGCCCCGCACCCAGCTATCTGGGCACGCCTGTGTGAGCCAGATTCTGTTTCTGGTGGGGCTTGAGGGGAGCCCAGTTGACTCCGCTGGGGGGGGCAAGACCTGGGGGCCAAGCCAGACAGGTTAATCCCAGAGGACACTGAGGTGACAGGGTCAGAGCAGAAAGAAAAAAAAAACACTAGAATTTTAGTTAGAGGCACATTAAGTTTAAAAGCAAATTAATGGTTTAGTTTAAAAATAGAATTAAAGAGCTAGTGTGCTGACTAAAAGTAATATTCGTTTTTAAAAGCAGTCACTCATTACCTTTGATATCTGAGGTACTTTTTCTTTTCCCTTTGTTTAGTTAGAAGATTGTTTACCTGATGATAGTAGGTGTGATGTGTGCAACAGCACTTTGCCTGGCAGGTAACAGATCTAGCTGTATTTCCTCCAATACATATTCAGCACTGTGACCTCACTGACTGTGACATCACTGCTGCTTAGGAACAGCCACTCAGTAGCTGCCAGGTCAGTCACCTGTGATGTCACTGTCAGTGAGACCACAATGCTGATGATGTAGTGGAGAAAACAGAGGTAGGTATGTCAGCTGCCAGGCTATGCGCTGTTCCACACATCCAGCACAAGATGACCACTTAGAAAACTTTCTAATGAGCGAAAGGAAAAAGAAAAATACTTCAGAAATGAAAAGTTGCAACCGACTACTTCTTAAAATTTGTATCATTCTCCTGCCTGTTTTGGTTCCACTAGCTCTTTAAGGCACTCCAGGGCTTGAGTTACCTTTGTTAATCTAACCTTAGGAACACGAGACGCTGGGCTACACTTCATGTCTCATGACCGATCTTTGGTAGTTTAACAGACAGTAACCCAATCCCTGGTTAGCACAGTTCAGCTTATATTTCATACTGTGTCTGAATACTTCTTCCCTTTGTTCCTCAGTACCACATTACATAGAAAGAGGATCTTTGTCACCGACAGTTCAACTGCTTTGGCTGCTTAATCTTTTGCTGAATTCATACTCCTCGGTTAGCCACATGAGTCTGCTGCTGGGGAAATGTTCATGAAGTCACAGGACTGCGACTTCAGCAAGTGATTAACCAGCAGGAGAAGATCAACTGCCGGGGGCAAGGATCCAGTTTTCATTTAAAGAAACCTAGTGATGAAGAAAAAAAGCCATAGATATATAGAAAATCTGTCAAATACATACTGAATTATTGAAATGCTATGTTTTGGGTTTTTCGCAGCTAGTGTTGTTTCTCCCTTGGACCCAAGCCACCCTCCAGACGCCAGCCACTCCGGCCCGGTTTCCTGATTTTCCTCCAGGACTTCTTTTGTGCTAATGCAGTTTGGCCTGGGTGCTCATTGAGGTGCAGTGCTACTGGCTGGCTGGGGTGAGTGGCAGCTCTAGAAACCACTTTCTCTTTCCTTCCCAAGGGGTGGCATGCAATGCCGCCCAGACATCCCCATGCATGCTTCAGGGCACGGTGCATCAGCAGCCGCCACTCCTTCCCCCTAAGCCGACAGTCCCAGACTGCCTTAGCCCCAGCCAACACTAGGGGCAGGTAAACACTGGGCACCGAAACCTTCCCTCCCAGTAGAAAGCAGTTCTTCAGACACTCTATCCTCTCCTTCCCCGGCCAACCCCCCAGCAACCCGAGTCTACCTTTGAACTCGAGTCGCCGGTGAAGTGCGAGGTGTGGCATCCAGCACCTCAACCAAATATTATATTTTTCAGAGTTTTCCCAAAGATGATAGGCTCAGTTTAAAGCTCTCCAGTTCAATGGTAAAGCCCTGGGACCAGCGAGCCACCCCAGCCCCCAGGATAGGCCAAGCACATCGTTTATTCGGAAAATAATTTTTTATACTTTCAAGAAATATTTAAATTGCTGCCAATGCCTCGAGGATAAAACTTTAAAAAACTTAGGCCCACAAATTCAGAGTCAGCTGCAAGAGCAGCGTAGCCTTATGCGTTGCGCTTGTGATATTGCATGGCCGACTCTGAGTAATATTCAGCCAGTTAACACGCACTGATAGAGCATGCTAACTCACTGAATATCGGGCCATGTTGGCACAGCGCTACGTGGATATGTGCTGCAGTGATATGGACCGTGGCTGCATATGGCTCACAGGAGAGAGAGTGCTGCCCAAAATGGGGTGAGGGCTGGGCCCTAGTGGGGCACACTTAGCCGAAGTAAGTAAGTGAGCCCATTGGGCATGCAAGGTGCTAGGGGTCCATCTGCATACCCATTATGCACTCATTAGCATGTGCACAGCAGCCCCATGGCGCTGTCGTATCTAGCAGCACCTATCATGTCCCTAGTTGTATAGTGGACCCCGCCCAGTCACCCCTGTATCATAATAGACATTGTCCTCCGGTGGTATAGTAGCCCCTCTCCCAGTTGCCCCAATGATATAATAGAACACCTTCTCTGGTAGTATGATGGTCCCCCTGATAACCCTTGTAGTAGCGATAGGCACCCTTCCCTGGTGGTATAGCAGACTCTCACCCCCAACTGCATGCCATCACCCATCCAACTGTCCATCCACTGCTGACACCCCTCATGCCCCCCCCATGCCGGTTCATCATAAACAGATGCAAAGCAAAGCAAACTATATTTTTAAAGTGCTCATTCCCATGGGCTCCGAGTACTGCGCAATTTACAATATAATACCACAGCATATACATCCAAACCACAAATTAAAGGGATAACCACAAAAAACCTCCATAAAATCAGCATTTGAGCGCAGTCAGATTATTAAGAAAATAACTGGGATAAATAAGGGCTAAATCTGGGATTTGCCACCCCCCTCCCTGAGGTCCACCCCGGAGTTGGAATCTAAAGTTAGTGGGGGTGTGGGGGGTACAGCCCCCCACAAGGGGGGTGGTGCGGGCGGTGCAGCCCCCTGCAATAACAGTGGTCGGCGACATTGCCAACCGGCACCCTAATGGCTCAGCACCATAACGCTGGCACATTCCAAGGGTGGAACCATCACCCAGAGCTGACATGTACACCACGAATAACATGGGTGAGAGGATTGAACCCTGGGGAACTCCACAGGACAAGGGGCATCATGTGGGAGAAGTAAGTTCCCATCACCATCCTTTGTGTCCTACCTGTAAGAAAGGACTCAAACCAGTTGATGACAGCACTGACGAGTCCATAGAGCTCCCTTAGATAATCCAGCAACACCCCATTATCCATGGTGATGCTGCGTTAACTTCTGTACTTATGTTTGTAATATTTTGCATTTTTGTTCTGTAACTCTCCTGGGTCGGGTTGTGCCTGAAAATAGGCAGCTCACTGTTGTCTAGTGCACTTACTAGGTGTCAGCATGGCTCAGTTGGTAGCACATCCGCTTCTGGACCAGAAGGTCATAGGTTCTCGTCCCACACCGGGATTGAACTTGCACCTAAAAACGCTGTCATCTGAATGCAGTATTAGGGGGAGGCTGTACTGCTGGGGTGTGCCATCCTTCAGATGAGATGTTAAGCCGAGGTCCCTTCTACCCATCCTGGTGCTGTCCAGGTGCAAGTGAAAGAAACCAGGGCACTCTTTGCAAAGAGTAGGGTACATTCCCAGTGTCCTGACCAACATTCCCCTTCCCATAAACTGGTTCAAGCAATCATTCAGGCTGTGTGTGGGTGTTGATGTGCGATATGGCTGCCACTACATGTTCAGTCACTTCACTGCCAGTCTGGCATTGCTTGTAAAGCACTTTGGGATACACTGTGTATGAAAAGTGCTATATAAATGCTGATTCTTCTTCTTACCTGGTAAACAAAAATGAAATAAATAAATAAAATAAATGCTGAGGAGAGATCAAGGAGGATGAGAATTGGCTGTTCGCCTCAATCTCTTGCACTGAGGAGATCATTCAGCACCCTGACTAGTGCTGTTTCCTTACTGTGCATGGATCAATAACCCAACTGGAGTGGCTCACAGATGTACAAGGCAGCGAGCTGTGCCTCAACCTGAATGGCCACTACTTTCTCAATAGCTTTCCCACCTAGCTCTGCTCTGCCTACACTAACTTTTCTCTGTTAAAATCATTGCACCTTCCGGGCCGTACCAAATTTCCCCTCTGCTCTGCCACCTGTACTTTCTCTCATTCCCTACTCTCTCCTCCCTCCCTTTTAATATCCCACCTCTACCTACTGGATACTTCTGCACTTACTCTACCTCCCTGGGTTGCACCCTTCTTCTCTCTGTCTCAGCTGTGGGGTCCTAGTTGGACAGCCCTCTCCCTTGGTCTTTCCTTTTCTCTCTCCACTGCTATAACCTATTCTCTCTTTACCAGTTGCCATGGTTTGTACTATTGTTTTGCTTTCTTACTCGGATGTAGGTAACCCCTTTGGAGTGTGTAATATCTTATGCTGCCACATGCTGCTTTCACTGTAAATTTCCACAAAGTTTTGTACTCAAACTGTTTGGTTTCATTGCTGCCTGCTGCTCACCCATTATGGACTGTACAATGTTCTAATCTTTCACATATGTTATTTTCTCTTTATGTATTATTTTCCACTGTTAGCTATACCTGTTATTACGTAATGTTTTGCACTAATGTAATGTATTTGTCTAACTATCTTTTGTACTCACCCGGGTCCTGCCTGATAAATAGTCATTCTAAGGCTAGTGCACTAGTCATTCTATGGCTAGTGCACTTACCTGGTTAACAAAAACTAAATAAAATAAAATAAAACTTTCCCTAGAAAGGGAAGGTTGGAGACAGGTCTATAATTTGCAAGACTATCTGTGTCCAGAGATAGTTTCTTTAAAAGGGGTTTCACCAGTGCCTCTTTAAGAGCAATGGGGAACACTTCCTTCGAGAGGGAGTACCAGATTGGTTCAGCGAAAACTGAACCCAAGGACTCCACACATCTCATTAAGAGGCCCTTTGATGGTCAGATGGATTGAAAACTGGCTAGCTGGATGCACCCAGAGAGTAGTGGTCTGTGGGGAGCTCTCAAACCCTAGAGAGGTTGGTAGTAGGGTACCGCAGGGCTCGGTCCTGGGTCCGATCCTGTTTAATGCATACATATCGGACATCAGGGAGGGTATAGGGTGTGAAATGAGTCTCTTCACGGATGACTCCAAGATGGGAGCAGTAGTTGAGGGAGAAGAGGGGAGGTTGGCCCTGCAAGGGGACCTGGATACCCTGGAAAGCTGGGCTCACACATGGAAATTAAATTTCAATATCACCAAGTGCAAGGTGTTGCATCTTGGTCAGGGAAACCCTAAACACAGGTACACCCTGGGAGGGGAGGTGCTGGAGGCCTCAATAGGGGAAAAAGACCTAGGGGTCATGGTGGATGCATGTATGAATAATTCTGAGCAGTGCAGGAGAACGGCTAGCAAGGCAACAAACAGGATGTTGGGATGCATCGTAAGGGGGATCACCTCTAGGAGCAAGGAAGTGATTCTGCCGCTGTACATTGGACTGGTTAGACCACACCTTGAGTACTGTGTACAGTACTGGAGACCACACTTGAAGAGGGACATACAGCTCCTGGAGAGGGTACAGAGGAGGGCAACTAAGATGATATGAGGGCTAGGAGATTTGACGTATGAGGACAGACTTGAGGAGCTCTGCCTGTTTTCATTGGAGGAGAGGAGGGACGGAGGGACATGATTGAGGTCTTCAAGTACCTCAAGGGCATAAATAGGGTAAACATGGAGGATCTTTAGATTAAAGCAGGGAGGCATCACCAGAGGGCATGGTTTGAAGTTGGAAGGTGGAAGTGTGAGGGGGGAAAAGAGGAGGAGGTTTTTCACTGAGAGGGTGGTGGACCCTTGGAATGCACTGCCTGGCGAGCTGGTTCAGAGATCCACAGTGGAGGGCTTCAAGAGAGGGTGGGACAGACACAGAAAGTGGATGTATCAGATGATGGTCTGTGCCAGGGGAGTGGGGATGGATTATAGGGGTTTCTGAAGCACAAGGGAGGGAAGGGCCTCGGTACCCAACTAAGGATCTGAGGTTAGAGCAGACTCGATAGACCATACGGCCTAATCTGCTGGCAAATAGTATGTGTCAGGCCCGGGTCCAGTTCACAACATGTAGGCTGCAGCTTTGAAACTATCACGCTAACTTCTTCCACCTCCACAAAGCTAAACTCACACCAGACTTGAAGACTGCATATATTTACCCCAGATCTGACACCACATGCCTGATGAAATCCCGCTGGGAAGATACCCACCCTGATTGAAGACACCTTGTCAGCAAAGAACAGAGCAAATTCATTGTATTTAGCAGCAGACAGTGCTCTTACTGCCTGGAGACAGGAAGGACGGAAAAGCCTGCCTACCATCTGGAAAAACTGTGCTGGTCTGTTCTTTGTTGCAGCAATCTTCCCTGGACAGGAACTCTGCCTTTTTATGGGAGATTGACGTTTGATACTTAGTATAATGAGTTTTCAAAGTCAGTCTGTCATCCCCAGCACGGGACCTCTGCCAGTAGCATTCTAACCTACAACCCAAGGTCTTCAGCTCCTTGAGTTCCCTATTGAACCATGGGGACCTCAAGCGCAAAGGCCTGAGTCATGCACAGACTGGTGCTACAGAATCAAGAGTTGCGGTAACAACCCTATTAGGGGCCGCCCCTGCCTCCTCTGGTCCTGCCCCATGAGCATGCAGTACGTTCGACAGGTCCAGCCTCACCGTCAGTCTTTCTAGATTCACACCCTTTAAAGGATGACAACGGATCATTTCCACAGGGGGAGTATTTTTCAGGGGGCCCAAATGGGAACGGTTCTATGTGGTAACGGCGATCACAAAACTGCAACTGCTGTTATGGTGAGTGTATATCGCTGAAAAGCACAACAGCGATGTACACTCATCAGCGACACCACAACCGGCAACTCGAAATAGGATTTATGTGGGGAAGCTGCGCCACCCCGCACCCTCCCTCACGGGGGGCTTCACCCTGTGCACCCCCCCTGATTTTAGATTGCTAACTCCAGGGGGTGCATGTCGGGGAGGGGGAGACAGTCTGAAAAAAAAAATTACGGCAGCAGCAGTAAAATGTTTTCTGGTCCCCAGCCCCAAACCCAGTGCCTGCTGCACCATAGCTAGCCACCCTCACCATCATGCCACATAGCTAACTCAGCAGCAGCAAGCCACACAAACCCTCTTCCCTATCTCCCCCTTCTGGTCGCTGTTGTAACCCTCCCTTGCTCATCCCTATCCTCGTTGTCCCATTCCGTCGCTACTTTTACGCGGTAGCTCACATATGCAGCACTGCAAATGAGTCGCTCTTCTGAGAGTGGCCCGTTTGCAGTCACTGTTATCACTAGAGACAAATGGGAACTTCACTGTGCAATGATCTGATCAAATGACCGGATCAATCTCAAGTTCATAAGTTTTATATGAGTCATCAGGTCAATAAACCTATTATTAACTCGCCACTATTTAGTGGAAAAAAACGACACTTCTTTTCCCCCATCTACTTGTCCAACGCCCTTTTAAATAGGTACATTGTGTCACAAGTTACTACCCCAGTAGGGAGGCTATTCTAAATTGATATACTTCTTTTGTTAAACCATTTAGCTCTTTTATCCGTCCTGGGTACTTCCCCCGGAGCTGCAACCTGTGCACTCTTGTTGTTATGTGTTTAGATTTCTTGCTTAGCCCTACGCTCTCACAGAGTGCTTCATCTTTTAATACCTTGTATACCAGGCAGAGAGCTCCTCTTACTCTCTGTTAGTGTAGAGAATACAAATGTAATGCTCTAAACTGTCCTGTTAAGATCTATTTTTCAAGGAAATATTTTTTGTTGTTGCACGTCTCTGGACTCCCTCAAGTAATTTTTGACTTCTTTTACTCTGCGGTGCACAGAATGCAGAATTATACTCCAAGTGGGGTCTTACCAGGGATGTATACAGGATCATCTCTGACTCCCTACTTTTAATATTTTTCAATATAGTGGCTAGAATCCTGTTGTCTTTTTGAGCTGCTTTTCCGGCATTTGTATCAAACTTGAGATCATTCGTAATCATCACCCCCAGGTCTCTTTCTTCTGTTGTATCTTGTAGAATTGTGTTAATCAGAGTATACTGATGGTTGCCATTATTTTTACACAGCTGCATAATCCTACACTTCCCCTCATTGAAGCTCAGCCTGTTACTTTTTGCCCATGCTTCCAGTTCATCCAGATCCTTTTGTAGTTTAGTGGCTGAATCTGTGTTCTTTATGATTGCACCTATTTTAAAATCGTCAGTGTATTGGACTAACCATGAATGTTCACGATTTGCATAATAGAAAAAAAATTATTTTATTTTTTTGTATTTATTTATTTAGCTTTTGTTGACTGGGTAAGTGCACTAGACAAATCCTGCCTATTTTCAGGCACGACCCGGGAGAGGGGGATATAGATGAATGCCAACTGACCTTGAACCAGATTAAGCTGTTAGTGGTATTTTTAGTGAATGAGGGAAATTTGGCCAGGGCACCAGGGAAATTCCCCTACACTTTTCGATAAGTGCCATGGGATCTTTAACATCCACCTGAACTACCACCAATCCAGGCAGATGGGACCTCGGTTTAACGTCTCATCTGAAAGAAGGCACCTCACAAGTGCAGCACCCCTCTCATGCTGCACTACAGTGTCAGTACTGGGATATTAACCCAAGTGCCAGATATTAAATAAGGTTGGTCCCAGGACTGAAACCTGGGGCTCACCACTTGTTACCTCTCCCCAGGCTGAAAAGTGTCCCAATATTCCCACTGTCTGCATCTTATTACGAAGCCAGGATTCTATCCAGCAAACTATACAAGGATGTATATCCATTTGCCAAATTAAGTTTATCAGTAAAGTATGTGTCACAGTGTCAAACGCTTTGGAATAATCGAGATATATGATATCTACTGGGAGTCCCTTGTCCAGTGTGGCGCTAACTGATTCATAAAAGTGAAGATGACTAGTTTGGCATGATCTTCCTCATACAAATCCATGCTGTGTGATATCCTGCATACCCTGTGCTGTAATATAATGAATTGTTTGCTTCTGGATTAAGCCTTCTAACGTTTTTCCCAGGACGGAGGTGGGACTTACTGGACGATAGTTTCCAACTTCCTGGTTATCTCCTCCCTTTAGAATCGGGGTAATAACTGCGTGCCTCCATTCATCCAATACCAGCCTTTCATTAATGGAGGCGTTAAATAATCGTGTTATTGACCCTACAAGTTCATCCACCAATAACTTTAATAACGTGGGGTGTATGTCATCTGGTCCTGGTGACTTATTATTCTTGAGTTCTAATATTATGTCCCTCACTTCCTGCACAGTTATTATTTCTGATGCATCTTTCATTCTATTATGACCCTCTTTTGTCACCTTCTCTTCAGAGAGGAAAGTACTTAAGAAGTAGTTATTAAATTCCGTGGCCATGTCCAAGGTTGAATTAATAACTTTATTCCCTGACTTTAATGACCCAATTTTGGGATGAGTTCCTCTTAGTGTGCCTATATAACTGTAAATTTGTTTACTGTTATGTTTAATGTTTTTTGCTAGATTGCTTTTTGCTTTTTTTGCTTATGTTTATAATCTTTTTGCATTTATTTGCTTGTGCTCTGTATTTCTTCCAATTTATATCAGACTCATCTGTCTTATATTTTCTATATAGTCTTTTTTTTTCTTATGTTTTTCTTTATGTTTTTATTAAACCATGTTGGCAGCCTATTTTTTGTTTACATTTCCTACGCAGTGGTACATAATTATTTATACAATAAACTAGTTTAAGTATGCGCCATATTTGCTGTAACCCTTTATTATTCATTTATTTTACCCAGTCCCACTCTGATAGGTATTTTTTCATAACCTTTATAGCTGCTTTCTCATAACACCTCATTGTAGTCGATCCTTCCACTGATTCCCATATAGTTTTTATATTGAACATCATCATATTGCGATCTGCACCAGCTAAGGGTTCTAATATTATTTCTTCACTGTTTTCTGGCTGTGAAGCAAGAATTAAGTCCAAAATATTTTTGTGTCTTGTGTTGTTCTTAATCAACTGTTCCAAGCTTGTATATATAATTACATCTATAAATTTATTTTCAGTTGTAGATGTACCTTCTAGTTTATCCCAATTTATACTAGGGAAATGAAAGTCTCCTAACACTATAACTGCACCCTCTGTTCTAATGCCTGTATAAATGTATTGTTTTCCTCCATTGTCAGACCTGCTGCCCTATATCCTACTGCCAATGGTATATAATGTGTTTTCACCTTGATTCTAATCCACATCAGTTCCACATCACTGACCCTTATGTTCTGTGGGGTCATTTCCTGTCTGTGTAGGTTGTTATTAACGTAAATCACTACACCTCCTCCTTTTTTATATGCTTTCTACATTTGTGATACATGTGGTATCCCAGTATGTCAGCCCCCAATCTCCCTCTTTATGCCAGGTCTCTGTAATGACACATATATCTATGTTATATTTATCAAGCTCAAACACAAGTTCTTATTTTTTGTTATTCAAGCGTCTTGCATTTAAGCAATAATGCCGGACAGGGTGTGTGTCATGCTGGGATAACTTCATGCCTCAGGTGGTTGGGCACGAGGCCATAGGCCGAGTGCGTCCAACAACTGAGGTGTGATGTTATCCCAAACGACACACACCCTGGAGGGCATTATTGCTATTATACAATGGCTCGTTGTTATATATGAAGTAAAAAAATAATTTAAAAGAATGTTTTTATTAGTGTGGAAAAATATTTTTGTTTCTTAAGAGGAGATGCAAAAAAAAACTCATCAACCAAAAGCTCATCTGCAGGTTCACAGTGAGGCTGAGACTAGACCTGTGATGTTGCACTGGGATAACTGCACGGGGCCAGCCCAAGACTGACCAATCAGAGTCCAGGATTTTTTCTTGCCATTGTATAATTAGGTATAAGACTCTGAGTCGCTGTTTACCAGCATCTAATTTCCCCAGTTTGTTGCTCATATAATTAGATGTTTTGCTTTGAGTTTTGTTATGAGTCTTTTCTCTTACCCTTCGTCTTCTGTGCACACTTGTCTGTAGTTTAATGCATTCCAAATTTCATGCAGAAACATGTTTCCCAACAAGTTACTACTGGCCATACTGAGATGCAAGCTATCACAACTATAGCACTTCAAACTGCCTATGAAATGTTCCCATGTACTTACGCATGCTATTCCTTTTCTGAGACACCAGAACCTGAGCCAGTCGTTCAGTTTTTTCCCTTTTACTGGCCGTCTTTTCATTTGCCCTTAAATTTGGTAAGATTTCTGAAAAGATGACTTGACACCCATGTGTTTGTAATTTGTGATATATTTCTTTCTATGCAGTGAAACTATTTTCTACTGAGTGATGACGCACATCATTAGTTCCAATATGAAGCAACACTACTGAGTTAGATGGAATTTGTTTAATCAACTCTGTAACAGTTGATAGTAAATCTCTAACCCCAGCCCCTGGGAGGCAACTGCTCATGACACTTGAGTTATCCAGTTTTGTTGTGTTGTGGTCTGTATATCTAGTTATTGACTCTCCTAGTATATAGACATTTCTCTTATTTCTATTCTCTGGATTACCCTCCACTATTTCCAAATCGTCACTTACATTCTCTTTTTTTAGCGTTAAAGATGTTCTAGTGGGGCTTGATGTGTTAAGCTCATTATGTTTCATAGTGTTATGCTGTGTTTGATTCTCTTTAGCTATAGCCATCCTTCTTACATCCCCATCAGCACTGTGCTTTTTATTTCTTGTGCAATTATGTATCCGCACAGTGGGATACAGGGGAAGATGGCTCACTGCCTTCTTTTGCACCAAGCACCTGGATCTCATTGGCCACATTTTCTATATCAGTGACCTCATTTACAGTGCTATCTGTTATTTGCCTTAGTGGTGTGTACCTATTTTTTTTTTTTAGTCTTTGGTAACCAGGTAAGGCCCACTAGGCACAAGTGCCTGTTTTCAGGGGCGACCTGGGAGCACTGGGTGGTTAAGTGATTTGCTCAGTCACACAGTATGCAAGTGGAGGTTATGAGAATCAAACTAAAGTCTAGTCTGCTGGATGTACCAAGCTCGTTCACACCTCATTCCTCTAACCTCTAGGCTGTACTGCCAGCCCAATTTTGGGAGGGTACAGCAAAGTTCATTGCTCTTCTGCCTTTTTTTTGTGAAGCTTGTTGCCTCTTTGTTTCCTTCCTGTCTTTCCTCTTCTGTTTCCCTCTGCCTCTTACCACCATGTTCATTATTTGGCTTCATGTGTCTTATACTCTCTTCATCTGTGTTTGTACCTGAGGGATATTTAATACATTTTAGTGCCATCTCTAGACCCAATATTTTGGATGTAAGCTGTTTCAATACTTGACACTGCAGACATGTAAACTGCTCATCCAATTCTAGTTCAACAACACAAAACGTATCACATGAGGAGCATTTTGTGGCTCAAGGTTGTTTATCTCAAGTTCCAGTGAGAATACCAAGTCCAAGGTATGGCCATGAGTATGGGTCACAGAAGTAACAACTTATGACAGGCCTGGTGATTTCATAGTCTGGAGGAAGTCACAACCAAATGGTAAGAGTTTGTCATCAACCCAGGCATTGAAATCACCCAAAGTCAACCATCTGGTTGACTCTAATACCCAGTTGGTGACAAAATCTGCTACTTGCTGCAGAAGATCCCTCTTGTGGCTGGGGCGCCAGTACATGAGAAGGACCCTGCAGCCTGCACCTGGACCCTTCAAATGGCCACACATTGAAATGATGAGGTAGACTCGACTGCGAGCACAGAGAAGTTCAGGCTGGCTCTAAAACAGATAGTAACTCCCCAACCCCTGTGGTCCCTCCTAGAGCAGTGCACAAAAAAGAACCTGGCCAGTACTGGCACCTCCAATATTGGTCCAGCATTGTCATTGAGCCAGGTCTCCATGATGCAAGCCAGGCTGACCAATGAAATCAAGTCTGCCATAATTACCATCTTATTTCTCATCGATCTAGCATTACATAGCATTGCCTGGGTGAGATGAGTGGCGGCTGCTGGACATCCATTGCCTGTGTCCACTCAGTCCGGTGGAAGCCCTGGGTGTGGGAATCTAGGAACCAGACAGGTCAAGCCCCTCTGTAGGTCCCATTTTGCCCCAGGGTACCTTCTCAACCTCACCACCCTAATGCCACCCCCTGTGTTAGCACCCCCTAGCCCCTCCACCTGACCGCTCACCTCTTCAGTATTCCTGCTGCTCTGCAGCAACCATAAGTAATAGCCAGCAGGGGACAGTCCAAGAAAGGGCGAAGGTCCAGTAGCTAGGCCGGGGAGTAGCTTAGCCTAAGGGGCCTGTCCACCCTGTACCTCTTAGCTGACTGTTGATAAACCTACTTAACACAGTGGCTATCTTGACACAAGTGTTGTGGCAGATCTCTCTCTATTCTTTAAAATCTTTAAACTAATCTAACACATTCATTCCACCTCACACACTATTTACTTTAAAAAAATAAGACAACCATTCCAAAACTCAAACTAACTACCTAAACCCAATAAACCCACCCACTCTACCCCTAAAAACACAGTTGCTCACAATTTACTAAACAAGTGCTTAGGAGAACCCCCCTTCATAGCCAAAATTGTATTGCAAATAGTCCCAGATGCAAACAGATGAAAAACAGCAAAAGCCCAAACTCCAAACCAGATAGTTTATGTCAGTTTTATTCTCTGTTCTCACAAAAGAGACCAATAGAAATTATACAGGAGAAGTGCAGTACTCTCATTACTGCACGTACTATAGATGGTGGCCGGCACAGCCCACTGACCACGTCCTCGGCTGGCCACATCTCAATATTGATGGGTGCGATTGTTTGTACAGTATGTACGGTTGTGCCCATCAACATTCAAATGGCAGCCAGATGAAGCATTGAGCAGCTGACTGTGTCAGCCACCAGCTGTTTATGATGAACCGGTGAGCGGGGTGAGGAAGGATGCAGGGCGGGGGTTAGCAGCGGGTGGGTAGGTGGGTGCTTGCACATGGTCGGGGGTCCACCATACCACCAGAGAAGGGTTTCTGTTATTTTTTTTTTAAATTTGCCTTTATTTCAGTGTTTGAACCACACTCATACAGATATAAAAATTAATGCCATTAGTTACAGAACCAATTTTCACATTAGAGATTAGTCATACATTATGGACTAATAATATCCCCAGGAAGAGAGAACTTATACTAAGGTTTCCAGTATCTCAGTATTTGCTTTCTACCCTTCATAACTAGGTAAGTCCATCTCCCAAATTGTTACCTTCTGTGTTAATATTCCACTTTAGTTTATTATCATCCCTTCTCCCCACAATCCCCCTTGTATTAGGTCTGATCACCAATTTCGCTTCGCGAAAGTCTGTTACGATTTTTGTCAAATCTAGTTTTACTTAAGGGCAGAAGGAGGGATCATACCTGGTGCAGTAGTTAATCCAGGTCTACCATTTCTGTTTACGAGATGAACCCCTATCTTGCATCTCAATGTTAAATCTGTCAGTGACATATATTTCTGACATTATTTTCTTCCAATCCTGTATTGTCGGGATCTGAGTAGACATCCATCTCTGTGTAATGGCCTTCTTGGCTGCCATAAAGCAAACTGGAAGTAACGGTTCCTTCCAAATTGAAGAATGGTCCAGATAAATCCCCAAGAGGAAAGCCTCTGCTGTGAGTTCAATGGGATTACTGAACAACATAGGAAGTTCATTTTGGAGGGAGCGAACATAAGGCATTAGGTAAGGGCATGACCAAAAAATGTGTCCCAAGGTGGTGATCTTGCAACCACAACATCTCCAACAATTTCCATATTTTGGGGGGAGGAATTTGGCAAGGGACGCCAGAGCCCTAAAATATCTGGATTGGCATCTCCAAGTGAATTCCCTGCAGTAGGGGGACAAAATGGATTTAATCTCCTTCAAGGTTGAACCCAACCAAGTATCTAAAGAGATCTCTAAGTCTAGGTCTTTATTCCATTCTTCTGGAACAGATCTAATTGATTCTGGTCCGTCTTTCTGCAGTTCTTTATATACTATACCGATAATGTGCATTCCTAAGTTACCATTAATAGCATCTATAAAAAGCTTTAGTAGGTTTGAAGTGGGCAGGGGAATTTTAGGAGGGATGGTTTTATTATGAAGAATGTAATTACGGACTTAGAAGTATCTAAAGAGATCAGAGGGCCGGAGAGATTGTAATCTTCCGAAGGGAATGATGCCCAGTGGTGAGAGAAATTGGAAGATGTGAGAGAGACCAAGTCCTCTCCAGGAGGTGTAGGCTTGACCCTGAAATATAGGAACAAACATTTCATCCTGAGATATGAGTTTACAATATTCACAAATCGTTAGCACTGGATTCTTTTTCTTATTCTTTTCCATAGCTTATAGGGTTGGGATGTTATGAGGGTTAAGGCCAAGGGTAATATAGGCCTCTGGTCAGAGGAGAAGAGGATCTTATTGATAACACAGAGGTCATTTAGATGAAATTCTATAGTCTTCCAAGGGGAAGAATAGGTCTCTGTTAACCATAATATCAAGGTTCTAAGAAAAGCTACTTGGGCATATAGGGATAGATCTGGTAGGTTAAAGCCCCCTTGAGAAAGTGATAATTTTAGGATGGAGAGTCTGATTCTTGGACAGTTTTTGCCCCATAAGAAGCTCAAAATCAGTCTGTTCCATGATTTTAAGTAAAATTTTGAGGGATAAATAGGGATTGTCTGTAGTAGATAGAGTATTCTAGGGAGAATATTTGTACAAATAATCTCTACCCTACGATAGAAGGGAAAGAACCCCGTCACCCATCGCTCCAAATCAGACTGGATCGGAGTTGTCAAAGGCTCATAATTAACAATTTCTAATAAATTTAGATCGAAGGGAAGCTGAAGACCCAGGTATGAAATCTTGGTAGATAACCATTTAAATGGGTATGTTTTTTAAAGTGGCAGAAGAGGAGAAAAATTAAGTGCAAGAATCTCTGTTTTGGTTAGGTTGAGTTTGAAACCAGCTATTGTTTCAAATTGGTTAGAATTTGCCACATTGCCGGGATGGATTGAGAGGGGGACGTCAGAGTTAGCAGCACATTGTCTATGAACATACTGATTGTGTATTCCTGATGGCCAATAGGTATCTCTACTACTTCAGGGGTGTTACGAAGGACTGAGGCCAAGGGTTCAAGGCAAAGTGCAAAAAGATAAGGAGACAGGGGTCATCCTTGATGAGTTCCTCTATTTAAGGTGATGGGGGGGCACCAATTCATTAGTACGAATATAGGCTCGTGGTGCCTTGTACAGGTTGCATAGAGTTTTAATGAATTGGGTGGGAAATTGAAACATGCGAAAAGTGTCCCAAAGGAAGGGCCATGAAACCCGATCGAAGGCTTTCTCAGAGTTGAGGCTGATGAAGACCGAGGGGATTTGTCGAGTTGAGACATATTCTTGTAAAAGTAGGGCCTGTCGTATGTTGTCAGAGGTACTTCTGTTCTTAATAAAGCCGGATTGATCAGGATGTACGATATGGGGTATAATCGGTTCTAGACTAGATGCCAATATGGTCATGTAAATTTTATAGTCAACGTTAAGAATTGAGATGGGGCGATAAGAACCCGGGTCTGAGGGGTCTTTGTTTGGTTTGGGTATAGGGGCTATGGTAGCAAAATCCCAGGATGGGGGGGGTGACCCTCCCTGAGATATGAGATTAAATAGGTGGTGCATTTTAGGGGTTAGCTCTTTGAGGAAACATTTGTACCATTCTGAAGTATAGCCATCCGGTCCGTGGCACTTTCCCAGTTTAAGGGCTTTAATAGTTTCCTCTGTCTCCAGCTTTGAGATGGGAGCGGTCAACTCATTGATTTGGAGAGGAGTTAGAGTAGGGAGTCTTGACCATTCCAAAAAGCGTTTAGCTAAGGTTGATGCATAAAGAGAATCCAGAGAGTATAAGTTTAGGTAATAATCTGAGAAAGCCTTTTGAATATGGGCTTCAGAATGATGTGTTTTGCCTGAAAATTGATTTTTAAGTTTTAAGATGGTTGCAGACCTCTTGCATTCCCTCAGTCTACGAGCTAAGTTTTTTGTGCCTCTGGGCCCCCCCCCTTCATGGGCAGATAAATGAAGAAAGTATAATGATTGTTGTACTTTGTTATCTAATATCTTTTGTAGGGATGCCTTGGCATCTTTGATTTTTTTCTGAAGGTCTTTATCCCCCTCCTGGTATAATATCTGATAATTGACTAGTTGATCTGATAGTCTCTGGTATTCTGCTTCTCTGTCCTATATTTACCGCAGAATAAGCTATTATTTCCCCTCAAATGGTGGCCTTCATTGCATCCCATTGTATTGATTCTGTAACCTTTGGATCAGCATTTTCTTGGAAGAAAAGGGGAAGCCGACGCCGGATAAAATCCTGAAATTCCCTTTCTCCTACGATGGAGAGATTTAATCTCCAGAGGGATTTCATTATCTTTCTGCCCATATCGAGCTTTAAAGTCAGGGGATGATGGTCTGATAAAAATGTTGGGCCCAGTGTCACATCTTGAATCGTTGACAAATGCTCACACGTTGTCAAAAAGTAACCCAGCCTAGAGTAGGATTTAAATCTAGGGGAGTAGTAGATAAAACCTGGGGAAGATGGAAATATGCATCTCCACACATCCATCAGCCCCAGGTGAGCAATGGTGTGCTTGAACTGTTAAGTTGTTGAAGTGGCAAGGTGCCTGTGTGGATTCGAACAATCTATTTGTAGGGATAAAGTTAGGTTCAGGTCCCCACCCATAATCAGCTGGCCATAAAGGAGGTCTAGGAGAGTGGACAAAAAAACCTCTGATCATAGGGAATTTAGTTTGTGGGGGGGGAAATAAACATTAGCTAGTGTAATCTGTTCACCATATAATAGACCTTTAAGAATCACATAGCGCCCCTGAACATCTATATGTGTTTGCAGAATTTCAATTGGCGTAGTTTGTGGGATTAGGATTGCCACCCCCCTATGTTTAGCCCGGGGATGTGAGGAGGCCACCACCCTATATTGACCACCCCAAGTTAATTTAAGATGTTCTAATTCCGAGAGGTGAGTCTCTTGAAGGTAGATCAAATCAGCAGGATTTTTGTGTAAAAATTGCATAAGGCGGGCTCTCTTTATGGGGTCATGAAGTCCGTTTATATTGTATGACAGGATTTCAACTGGGTTTGTTGATGTCATTTCTTTCAGATTTGAAATATTAATTTATTTTTGTACTCTCCGTCCCTCCCTAGGAAGAACTCCGTGGAGAACAGCAAAACCAGTCTCCCCCAAGAAGGCCAGTCAAACTCCAGACAAAAGTTGCCTTTCTGATAGACATGACTCAATTGGTTCAATAAAATAAGTCTTAAAATTCTGCTTGTTCTGTATGTGTGGTTATTTCTATCCCCCCCAACTTATCAAATAAGCAACTTTTAAACCACCACAATTAACCCTTTTGTGGAATAGACTAGAGTAAACTAAATACTTAAAAAAAAATTTGTAGTCCACATGAAAAAGATATATAAAAACATGAACTTCTATGAATAGCTTTCAAATAGACAAGAACTATGTACAGGTTGACTCCCATTTGGGGGGTGTTCTGCAAGAACTCCCTCTGAGACATCCCTACCAAAATCCCAATGGAGATGGGAGAGGGATGAATGGCTCTTAGGTCAGGCCCCCAGGAAATTAATCCCAGGAACAGGGCCAAAAAAGGAGTGATAAGAACACCACTCTGTAGTGGAACCGGTTCAGCCAGTGCGGTGGATAAAGTCACATTGCACCCCGGGGCTGGCGCCGGAAAATAATTCAGCAGGTGGATTATATGAGGAAAGAACAGCTTCTGGTTGTGGGTCAACAAAAGTGATTATGACCAAAAATGCAGGACAGTAGAGGTCTAAACGTCCCCCCACCCCATTAGTTACTAGTTGCAGGTTTTAAATGGAATTTGTTCTATTGTTCATTGTCAAAAGGCGGGAACTGAGGAGGAGATCAGTCCCATCTTATATTACCACTTAAGGGGTCTAGAAATCAAGGTCTCTTTGAATACCATGTTTGAAAACAAGAGGATTGTGACCCTATACTTCACTAGACAACATTGTAATGAAGGCTTGAATAGGTGGGTAGTTCTACATCCCAGGTTTCAGAAATTACATCTGAGAATGTTCTTCTGGTATAGTGTCAGTCACAGACATACTGGACTGTGAAACAGTTTCTTCGTCCACTGGATTCATGCAATGCTTCAACCGTCTGACTGGATCAACATTCTCAGTGTCCTAAAGAGTTCAGGAAAACCCACCACAGGACAGGAGCCAGGGGAGGGACACCAAGGAGAGGGGATGTTCCCCGTGGGGATGAAGAAGGGAACCGGCTATAATCCTCAGTAAGGATGGCGCCCCTCGGTTAGGGAGAACCCCACCATTTGGGGGTGCCTGGTGGCCCACATGACAACTCTAGGGCTAATTAAATCAGATAGGTTTTCAATAGTCTGGACCTATTGAAGACACCAGTAGCCCTCTCCCCACCACGTCCTTCCCGATCTCCCACCCCCCACTCCCTGAGGCAGGAGCCCAAGTCGAGCTCAATTCAGGAAAAAAGAAGAAATACCTCTAGAATGTTCAGGGTGGCATGGTTGGATTGCGGTATTGTTGGAGGCATTCCGGGATGGCTGCCATCGATGTTTCTGTGGCCGGAAGTAAGCTGGGTAGTTCTGCAGAGTGAAGTTGTTTCTGGCATGAGTGCACCATTTCCGCCGACTTCTCGGTGAGAATTCCTTTAAGCAGGAGGTCAGAGATAGCTTCAGCTGCACAGGCATATGTCTGGGAGCCTGTCGGCAAGCTTATCACCAGTTTAGCCGGATAAGGGGTACGAAACCGTATTTTTTGTGCCCTCAGTATGGGGAACAGGGAGTTGTATGCTCTACATTGCTGTTGAGTGAAGGGGGCGTGATCGTTATCAAATAGTATCCTCTGTTGGCCCCACATCACTTTGCCCTTCTGCCAGGCCTTAGAAAGAAGAGATTCCTTTGTTTGGTAGCATAAAAAATGCACAACAAAAGATCTGGGCCTTGCATCGGGACGAGTGGGCTTTGGGCCCAGTGCTTGATGTGCCCTCTCAAGATTGAGTTGGTAATCTGGGTCTAGCTCCAGTGTGAGATGTAAAAAATAGTCCATGAAGGCCCTGGGGTCATTATCCTCTTCACCCTCTGGGAGTCCAAAAATGCGTATGTTGCACCGTCTTCCCCGTTCTCCGAGTCTTCTTATTGCATTGAGATTGCTAGTTGTTCCGATGCCAGAGAACAAACTGTTTCTTCTAGTTTGTCCAATTGGGATGTGTTCTGGGAGATTTGGTGGTCCGCCTCCACTACCTTGGTTTGTAAATTTTGTATTTCTTGCCTGATGCCATTTAGAGCTCCGTGGACCTCACCACGAAAGTCGGAGATCATGTTCAGTATTGTTTCAGTAGCCGACTCTGTAGATTTCTTCTGTGCCTTGGCTTTTGGTAGGTTAGATCAATTCTCCAGACCAGGGGTAACTTTATGTGGGCCTCCCCTTCATCTGATTCAGGCTTGTCGATCTCTGTTGGCTCCGCTATAGGCTGGAATCTATTTCTGTGTTGCTTTGCCATGTTGCTGGATCGCGAAGTTCTACTAGTAGGTAAATGCTACACAATTTGCCCTGTTTGATTTTTTAGTTGCTGAATTTAATCGTTGTTTATTTATTTATTTTTTTTATATCACCGGCGGGAGCCCCTCGTTGAGCGCTTTCACGCGGGCATAGCCAGAACCGGAAGTCAAGGGTTTCTGTTATTGATTCTGCTGCAATTGTGGAAGGCGCTGAAATACCATCAAGGAAGGGTGTCTATTGCAACTACAAGGACAACTGTAAAACCCTAGCACTTGATTACTGTTAAATCTCCTTAGCACCATCTCTGACATCCCCCCCCTGCTACGCTACCCCCTTCACCTTTCCTCCCCTCTACCTAATGCGGCCCCCCCCATCTGCCCTGACAAGGCCTTTTGACTGATTTCAACTTTCCTTATGATTTTACCAGTAACTGACAAAGCTTGTTTTGGCTGATTTTCAATTTACTGTGTGCATTCCTGTGCATGAAACTGCTTAGCGTTACTCGTTTCTATTCTTAGTTCACTGTGAATGTCAACTATTGCTTTCTTTTCTTATTTGCAATTATTTTACCATACCCTGTTTAGTCTGTAAACCTGTTAATCTCCTTTCTCTATGTATACTGTTTTGCCATACTTTTTGTTCTGTTAACCTGTTGTATTATGCTGCTGACATGGTACCTTTGTAAAAGAGCTCTAATCTCAAAGGTATTTGTAATCCGAGATCTAAATAAAAAAAAACAAATAACTGGGGACCACTATACCACAAGGGAAGGGATTCTATTATATTACAGGGCAATGCTCTGTCCAGGCACTCATCTAACATTACTCATTAGCTATCACCCTTCCCCTCCTTACTGACATGTCGAGAACACTTTTCCCCACAATCTGTCTCTTCCATCTACTCTTCCCCTCTCCCTTTTCCATCGCATGTAGGCCTCCCTCTGTCCTGAAGTATCACTTCTGAGCCTCTTTTCACTGCTTTCATCCTAAAATACTCTTGTCTTTGCCAATCTACGTTTGGTTTACAACTTATTGTAATTCTGTGTATTGCTGATGTGTACGACATATTGGTGTTAAATGCATTTCGCTTTTCCTTTCTTTGCATATTTATGTGTATTGGATTACTCTATCTTGTATTGTAACGTATTAGCGAGTTTTGCCCAGGTCTACTTTGTAAATTTTATTTATTCAATGAATTGGAATTACAAACCTTTGAGTCAGAGACTCTTTTGCAATGGCTCCACATCAGGAAGGCGCAAGACAATAAATACAGGAAATGACAGTCACGTTTGGTACAAGTAAGACAAAATACTAACATACAGGAAGAAAAACTATCCAAGGTCAGGTAATACATTATACATTATATAATCATTATATAATCAATCAAAACAAGCAAGAACAAAACTGAGATCTGGCAAATAGTGCCAGTGTGGCAGGGACAAGGAGAGAGTAGTAGGTATGGTAGGGAAACTGAGGAGAGGAGGGAGTGAGGGCGGGAGAAATAGGGAAGGGGGAGAGAGAGGCAAGAGAGAGTCAGAGACAGCTGAATTGATGATTAGTGAGGGGGGGACAGAAGTAGGCAGGAAGCAAGGTTAGAAGCAGTCACGGGAGCTGGAGAAAATGATATAGTCCCGAAGAAGAGATTTGAAAGGGTTGAGTTTGGATACAGCTGAGGAAGCAGCTGGTAGGGAGTTTATTTATTTATTTATTTTTTATTTTAGTCTTTGGTAATTGGGTAAGGCCCACTAGGCACAAGTGTCTGTTTTCAGGGGCGACCTGGGTGCACTAGGCGGTTAAGTGACTTGCTCAGAGTCACACAGTATGCAAGTGGAGGTTTGAGAATCAAACTAAAGTCTAGTCTGCTGGATATACCAAGCTCATTCACACCTCATTCCTCTAACCTCTAGGCTATACTGCCAGCCCAAAGGGGAGCCCTGTAATGGAACGCTCACTGCCCAAGGGAGGTCCTACAGTGGGGAACATGCAAGGAGGCTTTAGAAGAGCTTCTAGTGGGTATTTGCAAATGGGGTAGTTTTTAAGAAGATTTAGAAGCCTGTGGGGAAGAAGCCTATTGAGATTTTCTTGGTGATCGACAGGTTTGATATTTTAGCTTGCCATCAAATTTCAGCCAATTGAACAGACTGTAGAAGTCGCAAGTATTGGTGCACCTAGTATAGCCCTTGACAAGTTAACAGGCTTTATTCAGTGACACTTTTATCATATGGAGGGTGGTATGGTCAGCAGCTCCATAGATAGTAATCCCATAGTCCACCAGGGAGAGGATGGAGGATGGGGATCCATGACATTGCATCAACAATTTTATGTCGATGCAACGTTACCCCGATACCACTACATCGACTGCAATTGTGGTCAGGAAGGTGCTGGCATGTTCATTCTTCTTGTTTTTCAGGGATCTGTGCCCCCTGCACCCCCGTCTTTTGGGTTCTCAACTCCAAGATGGAGTGGAGTCGGGGATGAGGTGCATGACCTTGGGGAAGGGTGCCAGGGTCCCAGGCAGATTTTACAGCGATGTGGAGATGTTGTTGGTATTGATCACATCGCTGTAAAGTTGTTGCTGTAGTGATGGTATACCCGGAGGATGAGACAGCAAGGAGAAGCACACCAGGGGCAGATAGTATCTATGGCGGTGAAGGAGCCCTATTCTAGTGTTTATGGCAGAGCTAAGAAGATGGATATGTTCATGGAAAGAAAGGGCTGAGCTGAGAGTGATTCTGAGGTATTTAAATGAGTTAACTTGATCCAGGTAAGAGTTATGAAGGTTGCAGATTTGCAGTGGGGCACCAAGATGTTTATTCCAGTGATGGGAGAAGACCATGACCTTAGTTTTCTTGTAGTTAAGTACAAGTTTATGGGCTGATAACCAGGTTTCAGCTTCTGAGAATACATTTTGGAGAGCATGCTGGAGGGGTGTGTGGTCAGGGTGGCTGCTGAAGTGAACAGCATCATCTGCATAAAATAGGAGTTTTCCAGAGCAGGCCTTGGGAAGAGAGTTCAAGAACAAACTAAAAAGAAGAGGTCCAATGATAGAACCTTGGGGAAACCCAAGACCTCACAGGGAAGCTGGAGGAGAGGGTATTGTTAATTCAGACTTGCTGGGACCTGCTCTGTAGGTAGTCAGTAAACCAAGAGGAGGTGTCCTGGGATACTCCCAAAGAGAGGAGGGACCCACTGAGGAGGGAATGATTTACAGTGTCAAATGCCTTAGTCAGGTCTATGTACACAGACCCAACTAGGTGTCCCCTGTCGAGAGCCTGGTGAATGAAAGAGGTGTATTCCAGGAGAGCAGAGGTGGTACTGTGGTCCTTCCAGAAACCATGCTGTTCCAGGCAAAGAAGGTTGTGTTTAGTAAGACAGTCAGACAGCCATTCAACAACTATTTTTTCAAGATCCTTGGAGAGTGGAGGAAGGATAGAAATGGGCTGGTAATTTCTTGGAAGGATGCGATCACCACTTTTAAAGATAGGTGTGACAATGGCAGATTTCCAGTGGGAGGGAAACTGACCAAGACAAAGGGAAAGAATAAAGATTTTTGTGATGGGGAGAGGACTGTATCAATAGTCAGATGAAGGAGCTTCAGGTCCAATGAATCACTACTGTTATGTGTTTTACCTAAAACCTTGGAGAGAAAAGATTTGGCCTCGTGGGTAGAAATAGTTCTGAAATGGAAAGGAGGGATGTTGGAGATAGGAGGGGGAGGATGAGGGATGAGGAAGAATCAAAGAAGTTCAGGGGGAGAACGTTACTGAGGTCTGAAAAAGTAGTGTTGAGTGAGTCAGCAATGACCTGAGGGTCCTGCGTAGGGGTACCATCAATGTTAAGCAGGGATGGTGGTGGGGACATGGAAGTCCTATTAAATTCCTTAAGTTTATTCCTGAAATTTTGTCCTGAACCTCAGGTGGATGTAAGGGTTTCTTCATACTAGGAGGCCTTGGCCTGCCTAATCTCCCTGGTGCAAAGATTCCTGGCAGCCCTATACAGCTGCCTGTCAGAGGGTTGACCAGACTCAAGGGCTTTATACCAAAGGTTATCCCAGTGAGTCATACTATCCTGGAGATCCTTGGTTATCCATGGTGAGTCCTGTGCTTTGATAGTATTCTTTGTGAAGGGGCAAATAGATCACAGGCAACATTGAAGGTACAAATAAAGTGAGAGAGAGACGCATCAATGTTAGGTGCAGAGTCAACTGGGGACCAGTCACAACTGTACAGATAGTTTTTGAATTTACCAAACATTCCATTTTTTAGATGGCGTTGATAGGAGACTCTTGTAGGGGCCTTTTTTTGCCCTACAGGGCCAATGACAGAGTACTGGTGAGTGATCACTAAGCACATGAAGGAGAATGGAGACATTGGTCAGTCTGTTTGGGCGATTAGTAAGAATAAGGTCAATTAGGGTGGACATCCCTGTTTTTTGATCAATCCTCATTGAGGAGAGATCAAGCATTGCTATGGCATCCTTATAGGGAGCAGCAGAGGAGGAAAGCCAGTTTACGTTGAAGTCCCCCAGTGCGATGATCTCCAGGTAATTAGGTAGGAGACAGATGTAGCTGAAGACTGCATTGAAAGTTAGGTTTTTGGACCCAGGGTAGTATATAAACTGAGCAGACTAGGAGAGATTTGGAACAGAGAGACCTATTGTATCTTTTGACTGTTATGGCCTGCGCACCATGTTCAGAGGGAAGGGTGGAGAGTAGAGAACCTTGGAGGGAGTCCTTAATGTAGAAGGCACTTTCCCCACCCCTCTTTCCAATTCTATCTACCTGAAAGATAGAGTAACAACAAAGGGTGACTGCAGAGTCAGGGATATTCAGTTAGAACCAGGTTTCAATGATTGCCAGTATGTCAGGGTTGTGCAGAGTAACCCAACCTGTAGGAAATCAACTTTTTTGCCAGGCTGCGGATATTGATAGAGGCAATCTTTAGCCCACTTACAGACCTGCCAGATGTCAGGTAGAAGGGGCAGGACCTGGGTTGTGGTGAATATTACCTGACAAAAGCAGCAAGAGGAGGGCATGGCAGAGCAATGCAGAATTAAGGAGCTTAGAGCACAGGGAACAGTGATAGATATGGTAGGAGGGTTTGGATATCACAACAGGGATAGGGAGAAGGTGGCTGTGTGTGTACAAAAGAAAAGTAAGGGTATGGGGCTGGGAGGTGAGGCAGGGGGGCTAAAGTAAACACAATGGGAGGGGAGTGGACTGCCAGTGGGACCAATGGAGACAGAGAGAGGGTGGCAACAAGAGGGGTTAAGAGGGTGCCAAGTAGGAGAGAGGGGAAGGGGATGGAAGAAAGAGAAGAATGAGAGAAGCAGAGATGAGGGGGTTCAATTTAAGACCCATTCTCAAAGGGAGAGGGCAGAAGTAAATGAAGAAAAGGGCCGGGGGTGTGAAAATAGGGAAATGTGGCTTTGCTGGAAAAGAATGGAGAAATACTATATGGTTAGGTAAAGAGAGAATAACAGTAAGTCTGGCCAGATAGTGCAGCAGAAAGGTTACTGACTATGGAGACCAAGGTACAAGGTTCAAATCCTGAGTCAAGGACTTGGTGGGAGGCACCAACAGAGGGCAAAAGGTGGAGTTAGAAGGGAGAAATGCTGCACTAGAGAGGGGAAATGAGGCTGGAGGGGGAGAAAAAACTTGCCGAAGTATAGTAAAATAGAGGAAACAGGACTGACCCATAGTGGTCAGTAGATATAAGCTGAAGATGGGAGAGTAGGCACTTAGAAAAAAAACAGCAACTGGAAGTCACGTGACCTGATAACATCAATAAAAAGAGGGCCAGTCTGGGGTGGCTGGGATGGCTGGGGCGGGTAGGGAGTCGACACAAAGCGCCAATGGGTAAACATCTTCAAGATGTTCGGTGGTCAGGAACTCAGCTGGTTTACCTTATGGGGCCACCCTCCGTCCACTCCCTGGAGGTAGCTTGCTTATGTGGAGATGGGGTTCCAGAGGGCTCCTGTAGAAATGGTGAGGGGAAACAAAAGAGGGATTAAGGATGGCACCTTCGACGGGAAGTCACACAAAGGAATTAACTGGGGTAGAGCACTTGCGCAGGGAGAGAGTGAGGGTGAGAGAACTGCAGGGATACACAAAGATGGAAGCTCAGGGAGATGGAGTGAAAGAAACGCCAGACCATGAGGTCAGGCAAGAAGCTGGAAAGCTTCAAGAATTGCAAATACCACTATTGTAAGCACTACTACAACAGTAAACATAAAGATTGCTGCAGACTACAGAATAAATGGTACAATAACAGCAACCAAATTAAGGCACTTTGTGAAATTGACCAATATAATTAGCATTTCAGTTCCCCAGTTAAAGTAAATGCTGAACAGCTCAACTTCCACACAAATTACCATAGGCTGTAAGCAGCTGTAAAACCAATCAGACAGTATCTGCAAATACAAATAAAGTCCTGAGATAACAAATAACTTGTGCAGATTCCACAGCGTTTTCCCCGATGCCTGTAGTAGGAATCCCAGCACTAAAATGTCTTTTTCTGCATCACCCTCAAGATGTTCAGTGGTCAGGAACTCAGCTGGTTTACCTTATGAGGCTGCCCTCCATTTGCTCCCTGGAGGTAGCTTGCTTGCGTGGAGGGGGTTCCAGAGGTCTCCTTATGAGTTCTCTCAATGGTGTTCCGCCTGGTAAAATAAAGATTGATTGACTGATTGAATTGGGGAAGGGGGACCACTATACTGCCAGGGAAGGGTGTCTAGATGGAGATTAGTGCCCAAGAGGTGGATAAGCAGAAAAGGGGCAAAATTCAGCAGAAGGGCAGACAGCAAGGAGAACCAGGGATAAATGACAACCAAGGAAGGGGCTGGAGTAGAACAGTGAAGCAGTCTAGGTAGGTCAAATCATGGAAAGCCATGTGTGCAAATGCCAGGAGCCTTAGCAACAAGATGGAAGATCTGGAGGCTGTCATGGTACAGTCAGACCTGGACATTGTGGCCATCACTGAAACCTGGTGTAATGATAACCATGACTGGGAGATGGCCATACCTGGCTACAACATATTCAGAAGAGACAGAGCAGGCAGAAAGGGAGGAGGTGGCACTGTATGTGAAAATGACATAAGGGCCACAGAGATCCAGGAGGAACAAAATGGGGAGATACTGTGGGTTAAGCTGGAAGGAAAATGGGACAGCCATCCCGCACAGGTGTGGTCTATAGACCACCAGCCCAGGAGGAAGAAACAGATAGGGAGCTGATGCTAGCCATCCAAAGGATGGCAGACAAGGGTGAGGTAGTACTGGTTGGAGACTTCAATATTCCAGACGTGGACTGGAGCATCCCAGCAGCAGCATCAACTAGGAGCAGATTTATCCTGGACTCCCTTCGGGTGCCTTCCTCAAGCAACTGGTCATGGAACCAACTCGGCAGAAGGCAATACTGGACCTTGTGCTCACAAACAGGGACAGTGTGATGGGGTAACAGTGGGGAGCACCTGGGAAACAGTGACCACCAGTCATTGTGGTTTGAAATCACAGAAAGAGCAGAACCAAACCACACAAAAACACTGATCTTGGATTTTAGGAGGGCAGACTTTGGGAAAATGGGGAGATACTTGAAAGAGGAATTAAGGGAATGGGACGGAATCAGGGGTTGAGGAAGAGTGGGCAGTATTTAAAATGGGATTACAAGAACAACAGAATTATGCATTAAGCAGGTTAGCAAGAGGAAAAGGAAGAGGAGACCATTATGGTTTTCCAAAGAGTATCAAAGAAAGTGAAAGCCAAAAAGATTGCATTCAGGCAATACAAAAGACACAGGCAGAAGGGGATAGGGAGAAGTACCAGGAGAAGCAAAGGAGGCAGGAGGTCAGTAAGGAAGCCAAAGCTCAGACAGAAGAACACATTGCAAAATCAGTGGGTAGAGGGGCAAAACCTTTACAGGTACATAAGTGAAAAAGAAAGACAAAGGGAGGATAGTGAGACTGAAGGGGAGGATGGGAGCTCGTGGAGGATGACAACAGTAAAGCCGACATATTGAACAGGTATTTCTGCTCAGTCTTTACTGAGGAAGAGGAGGGTAATGGGTCTGAAGGAGTACAAGGGTGAGAATGGTGCAGAAATGGACACAAGTCCCTTTACACGAGAAAGGGTCCTGAAGGAACTGGAAGTAAAGAGCTGATAAAGCAATGGGGCCAGATGGGTGCACCCAGGGTCCTTAAAGAACTAAGAGAGGTGGTGGCTGAACCTCTGGCTATCCTGTTTAGCCAATCACTGGAAACAGGGGAGGTACCCAAAGACTGGAGGACAGCAGATGTAGTCCCCTTATACAAAAGTGGGAACAAAGAGGAAGCAGGGAACTACAGACCAGTCAGCCTCACCTCGGTAGTGGGGAAGATCATGGAAGCAGTACTGAAGGTGAGATTGGTGGAACATCTGGTTATCAATGGACTACAGGACCCAAGGCAGCATGGTTTCACCAGGGGAGGTCATGTCAGACCAACCTCATTGAATTTTTTGACTGGGTGACTAGGGAGGTGGATCAGGGGAGGGCAGTGGACATGGACTATCTGGACTTCAGCAAGGCCTTTGACACTGTGCCACATAGAAGACTATTACACAAACTGGGGAATATGGGTGTGGATAGGACAGTAGTGTGGTGGGTAGGTAACTGGCTGGGTGGCAGGACACAGAGGGTGGTGGTAAATGGCTGTCACTCCACAGAGGGAAGAGTGACCAGTGGGGTACCACAGGGATCAGTGCTGGGACGGTCCTATTCAACATCTTCATCAGTGACATTTGCAGGATCTAGAAGGCAGAATTTCACTGTTTGCTGATGACACAAGCTCTGTAACAGAGTAGACACACCAGAGGGTGTAGACAGAATGAGAAGCGACCTGCAGAAACTTGAATAATGGTCAGGGGTTTGGCAGTTGAAATTCAATGCAAAGAAGTGCAAGATAATGCATATGGGGCACAAAAACCCTGGCACAATATATCAGTTGGGGTGAGGATATAGCATGCACCAAGCAGGAAAGGGATCTTGGGGTTGTCATCTCTGATGACCTCAAGGTAGGGAAACAGTGTGACAAGGCAGCAGGTAAAGCAAATAGGATGCTGGGATGTATAGGCAGGGCATCACCAGCAGGAAAAGGAAGGTCATAATTCCGCTATACAAGACACTAGTGAGGCCCCACCTGGAGTACAGTGTACAGTTCTGGAGACCATACCTACGAAGGACATAGACAGGGTAGAGATGGTTCAGAGGAGGGCAACAAAGATGGTGCATGGATTGCATCACAAGTCCTATGAAGACAGGTTGAAGGAACTGAACATGTACTCCCTGGAGGAGAGGAGGGAGAGAGGGGATATGATAGAGACATACAAGTATCTTACAGGGAGGAACAGGGTGCAGGAAAACACTATTTTTAAGCGAAAAAGATGTTCCAGGACTAGAGGGCATGGGATGAAGTTGGAGGGAGGATGATTCAGAGGAAACATGAGAAAGAATTTCTTCACAGAACGGGTGGTGGACAAGTGGAACACCCTGCCAGAGGAAGTGGTGAGGGCTGAAACAATCATGGGATTTAAGAATGCATGGGATAGACATAAAGGAATTCTAGAGGTCAGGGGTAAGGGGCAACAGACTTCTAGGAAAACAAACTGAACTTACAAGCTCAAATGGGCAGACTGGGTGGGCCATAGGCCCTTATCTGCCGACACTGTCTATGTATCTATGTATCTATGTCTATTATGATACAGGGACAACTGGGAGAAGAGGGACCACTAAACCACCAGAGAAAATGCTCTATTATATTACAGGGGTGATCAGGGGGAAGGGGGAAACACTAGACTAACTGGGACAGGTGGCTGCAGTACAGCTATCCTGCCTTAGGAGGGTGGGGGCATGCCCTTAGTGCTGTGATAAAATGTATTTTTTTGGAAACTACAAATGGCACCGCTGCAAACCTTTGAATATACCACAGTGCCATTATGCATGAGAGACTCCTCATTTGCATAGGCACAGCAGTATGGGTAGCGCGATCATGTTGTTGGATTTGGGCAGCACTGTGGGAACCTCAGAACATGGCTCTGCCTGGGGCGCCGGCACAACCAAGGTTAGGGCAGGCACTAACTCATTAGTGCTTGCACTAACCACTGAATATGGGGTCATAATATGTAGATACAATTTGGCTTGTATTTCATATATGCTCTATGGATTTCTCCTCCCCATTATTTATTGCAGAAGAAACTTGCAGGAACTAAGGAACTTTATCCTTAAGATTTCATCAGTCCCAGCAGCTGACTCTGTGCTTGAAGTCATAACCCCTCTTTTGTGACATCGCTATATTTCCATGGGGAAAGACAGTGATATCCCTAGCATAGTATTATGACCTCAGATGGAAAATAAGCACCCGGACCAGATGAATCCTTAAGAAACTAAGGTCTTGGTTTCTTGATAATGACCTAAGCAACAAATAATGTGTTGGAGAAATACAGTGCTAATGTAAAATACAGCATTATGCATGGGGGTATGTGGAGGAAAAAAAGAAGTTCCAAGAATCTGTAGCAATGCGCTGTAAGAGAAAAAATTTACATGAAGCAGTTCTGCTATTCAGAAATATTATTTTACTGAGAAATTGCTCCGAAGTTAACAGCTACTGTTGCAGCAAAATGAACAACTTCCTGTTCTACCGGGTATGTGGAGAACATGGTGGTAATTTCATCCAGTGAAGCTGGAGCAAGTGTAAGCCATGAGGTCGAAGGTCAAGTAGATTATCCTGTCCCTGCTTCCTGAGATGAAATCACCACTGAGCTCTTTACACACACCCATACTTGAGTAATGTTATGTGGTTTGGAGGAAATATGTTTAGAATATTGCGTGCAGGTGAAAAATAAATGTTTTTTAACTGAATCCAGTCTAGGTTTTATGTAGAGCATTTCAGAAACAATTTAGTTAACCCTGTTCTAATTGATAGTCAGTCTGGTCTAGGTTATCCTATTCTGTTGATAGTAGCTCCAGTTCAGGTTTTCTCTGCACTGGCCTTGAGTAATTAATTTGTTTCACCTAAGGGAAGACTGCTATTATGAGATGTGTCTGCTTTCCTCTTGAAATCTAAGTTTTTTTTTTTTAAGTAAAATATAGCTGTTTCTTTAAAGACTGTCAGTATGGATATTCTTACTTGTAACTTCTTAAGTTGTATTCTAATAGGTGTGTTAATAGCAATATATACTATGTCAGTTGCATTGTTGATGTGACAGTGCTAAAGGATTCATGGTCTGTAGGACTTTTTTATAGGTTCATCTGATTTTATGTTGGAGCAACATTACTTTGGGTTGCAGACAGGTTCTTACTACTTTGATTTTGCTGGCAGTGAAATATATTGACATAAGTTGGGGGGCTAAGTTTCTTTGGTTTGTGTAGCTTGGTGATAGTTTGTTTTTGTAGGCAGAAACAGTATGTGTGACATTACTACACTAGTTCTTTTGCAAAAGGTTAATGTGATTTTTTTTTAATTAGGACAATGTTAATCTGTGTTGCAGGTAGGTTCTTTTTTACCTTGGTTTTGTAGCCAGTGAAAGACCATGTGACATCAATGGGGAGCTATGTTACTTTGGTTTATGTAGCTTGGCTTTAGTTTGCCTTTGTAGGCAGAGAACAGTATAGACAATTACAGTGCCTATTTTCAGGTGCAGCCCGGGAGATAACAGATTAGGGCAATGAGACAACCATATCACAAAGTAACATAAAATAATGCAAGATTACCAAAGAGCAGTGATGCTTACTGGCATGCCAATCATTCATAACCCACTGCTTGATGTCACTGGAGTGGATAATGAGGTTTCTCAGTAACTGGAAATTAATGGGTAATAGGACATCAACCACGCAATATAAGTTGAATTGCATCTAAATATTACATTTTGTAAAGTTTTGGAGGCACTGGCCACTCTAGTTTTTTTTTAATGAGCATGGTGTCTTCAAAAAAAGTTATGCAATGCTATTAGTGATAAGGAAGGGCTATAATACAAAAAGATGGTAGCTAGGTCTATTATCTTTGAAAAGAGGTGGGTGACGGGATATGATAAATGTTTTTAATTTTTACTAGGTACGGTGTTAAGGTACCACCTCTAAACACTAACCTGAGTTTCATGCCTGTGAGGGCCACTTCCTCAGGGCCCATGGTGGTACTGTATGTTTTGAAAAAACAAGAAAACAAAATAGTTTATATTTAAATTTGGGTGATCCAATCAAGTAAAAAAAAAAAAACACTAATTGAAAGGGTTTATAATATGTGCACCATAAATAAATTCAGTTATGCTCCATTATACACCAAAACATCCTCTGATGTATCCATTTCGGTTTGGTGGTTCATGACCCAAAGCTTATCCCCAAGACCCCGATCAGAAACCTCGGTGCCTCACTAGGTTGAGTAAGTATGTTGCAGTGATATTCATGCCCATTTATACAATCTTACTGCTTTCCAAAATTTATATTAACTACTTAGGTATGTGAAAATGCAAAACTATAACCAGACACACTTACTAAAAGCACTTTGCTTAAACCCTAATCTCTCCAGCTTGGGGGTTACTCATTTTGGATATCCTAAGACATATTTTAAACATGTCTGTTATGGCTAGCCTTGTTTTCTTACATGTCAAAAAGGTGAATAATAAAAAATAGATTATTGATTTTTAAAACCAAATATGTAATATTTAACCACAAATTAAATTTGTATTTCTAAGACTACTTATAATATGAAATGGGCTTGCTTAGCCGCATCTGACCTCAAATTCATTATGCTGCTTGGATTACTCTGCAAAAGTATAAAAAATGCCTTATGAACTTAAAGTTCAAAAATGGACTGACTCTAATCATACAGTTAGTATGAATCTTATCCATTATGATGCATCTTCTCATATTACTTGCAGTGCCTTGAGGTTCTGCACTTATGACTATGGGTTCAGGGCTATAAACCCTGCTTCTTTTCTTAAAAAGGAACTACAGTCAAAATTGCTGGTACCAATAAATTCAGAATTTGCATCAGTATAGTCCCAATCAGCCTCATGCCAAAATGAGGTCTCTTAAGTTGCTTTGTTTAACAAGTCATTTTACAACCCTAAATTCATTGCCTGTTCCAAAAAGCCAGTTTCAGTGAAGAGCTGATAATGATGTCATCTCCTGAACTCACAGTCTAGTTCTCTCTGTCAGTGTCAACAAGCTTATAGGACCTGTTTCTCCAAAGTTTTAAAGATCATGTGCAGTGGTTTTCACAAGTAAAACAGGCAGTGCCATTCAATAAACATTGCTTTAAAAACTGTGTGTGTTTTTTCAGGTTTTATAACAAAGTTAACAAATTTTGGGGGGGTTGTGCCTTTTTGTTGTGGTCCTTTTTTCCCGGGTTGCTAGATGCTGGGTCATAGCACACTGCTGTGAGGTTTGCAGATTGAATAACTTTCTAGGCTTGTTTACACAGCCCTATTTGCAGAGTATCAACCCATGCACACAGGTTGATGCACTGCAAATGTTGAAATGTGGACACTCACTGGAGCGTTTCAGGAGGCATTCGGATCCAAATGTTGTACTGATGCTGGAGAGGGGACGTTTAGTGAATCAAGCATGTTTAACTGCACTGTAAACTCTTGTCTGTGCTCGATCTGCTGTGGAACCATTTTTTCCCATCTTGCACTTTTCTCCCCATCAGACGGTATGCCTCACCCAGAGCACGACTTGCAGTGAAGCATGGGGGAGGGGGCTTTGTAAATGATTAATTACAGGAGTTGCTCAAAGCACAGCTTCCATGGACTGGAGAAGGCAAAAAAAAAAAAACACTGCGGCAGTGAAAACAGGGCTTCTGATGTGGTGAAAGGCTTAGATCATTCACACCTATCATTCAGTTGAGGTGGTTTCACAGGATGGCACTTTAAAACAATTATTCCATCTCTTTGTCAATGGGGTGGGAGAGGTAATGCTGTTTTTAAACCTTACTAGGAGTTTCTAATTTAGCCAGCCCAATGTGCTCTCCCTGTCAGGCTGTTACTTGACCTACATTAAGTCTCATCTATGCTGTACTCTAAATTAAAATGATCATTTTACCAGGGCTAACACTTCCACACCTAGTAGGAATTAACACATATAAGACCCCTGCTAAAACTTATTGTAAAGCATACACTGACAAACAACAATGAAGTTGCCAACATTACAATACTAGTAACAATACAACTTCCTAATAGGCACAGTACAGCAGCACTCCAAAGGTATCAGCAGCCTGGAGACATGCTGACTTAGCATCCAGCAACCCTGGAGAAAAGGACCGCACCAAAAAGGCACTAAAAATACAAATTTGTTGACTTTTTTTGCAAAATCTGAAATGCGCATAGTTTTTATGGCAATGTTTTTTGAATGGTGCTGCCCATTTTGCTTTTGAAAACTATTGCAGATGATCTTTAAAACTTTGGAGAAACAGATTCTATAAGCTTGTTGACAGGGAAGACTAGACTGTGAATTCAGGAGATGACATCATCATCAGCTCTTCACTGAAACCGCCTTTTTGAACAGGTAGTGAAATCAAGGTTACAAAATAGCTCATAACTTTAAAATGAAGTAACATAGAACTCTAGTTTTTGGTATGATATTTACTGGGGGTATGCTTATTCTAATTCTGCAATGTAACTTTTGGCCACAGTCCCTCTTCAAAGTACAGTTGCAAATGTTAAAGACAAATTGGCCAGAATTTGTGAATGCTATCTTGATTGACTAGGCCATTTTTCAAAAAGGTACAAGAGAGCTAAAGTTCATTGTTTGATTCTAAATTACAACTATATCATGCCAACACTGTAATATGAAAACTAATGAAATATTAACTTACTAAAATCAAGATATGCTGCGTTAGCTCTGGGATATACATGTAAAGGCTTGTCACTGTGTTTACATATTCTGCTAAACATTGCACTACCAACGTTGTTTTCATAACTTCCAACATAATCACTTTGTCAACAATGCTTGCATTTCTCTCACTGGTGCTTTAAACTGTATAGTGTTAGATACATGATTATATCCATGTAGCAATGGTGAGGGAAGATTCTCCTGTTTCAAACCACTCATGTTTAAGACACTCTTGCCAGACAAATAACACAAGTAACCACTTAGAGGAATCATAGAGCAATACTGATTTTCCTATTTCTCTTTCAGAGCAAAAGCAAAAGATATGGGGTTTGCTTTGGGGGGGCATTGCCTAGTGTCCTGATGTCACAGTGTCATGAGGTAACAGTCATCATGCGGTGATGTCATGATGCTAGGCCATACTCCCTGGAGAAAGCCTATATAATGCAGTGGGATGGTAAGAATCAATATTTTGCTTTTGCTTTGCAAGAGAAGCAGGATAAATGGCATTACTTTGCAATTCCTCTACATGGCTGCTTGCAATATTTGTTTAGCAAAACATTTGTTTAGCAAATGTGTCTTAAAGGGAAAGTTCCCTCAGCCTTTTAGTCTATTTGCCTATGTAGTTTGTAGGCATGCACAATGATTGCCTCTATTGCCCCCTTCTAATTTCTTCAGGATTTAAATGTCAGTGAGGGTACTTAAATCTAGTGTGAAGAGCTCCTTGACTCTATTGCAGAGGTCATGACCTGACTCATGTAAGGCATCCTGGAATTTTATGATGTTTTGGTGCTAAAGCCTGCAGTAGTCACACTGTATTAGTCAGTGCTGTTGCATCCTCTGTAGTCCCTGTGTTCTTGTCCTATGCTGGCCATGACAGTTTTCAAAGCATAGTAAGTGCTCTGCTGTTTTCTGTAGTTTAAAGTGTATCTAAGTTAGAAAAAAAATGACTTTAGAGAATATAGGGACTTCACATGATATGTAACAGAACTGAATGAGAGTACAACTTCTGCTAGCATGTGCAGGTATGCATCATCAACTCCCATGATGACTTGCGGTATACACCCCCCACAGTGACAAGGCGACAGTGACCAATACTACAGTGACAACAGCACCAGATCATGGTAGTGTCAGCACTGGACCCCAGCACTGTTTTCTGGGGGTCTTAGACCCCCTCCCCTAATCAGCTCTGACTCGGAGTTGATTAGTTTGATTGGGGGTGCGGGGGCACAGCCCCCCACTTGGGGGAGTGAAGCCACACTGAAGGATACATGGGAGGCAATGACCACTTTTATATCAACCTCAAATGTGGTCGACATAAAGGTGTCACTGTAATGTTGGTTGACAAAATTTTTGTCATGCTGGCATCGTAGATCCGTGACTTGCATGGTTGGGATCATGACCTTTGAAATGGAGACAAAGAGGTTTTCATATCAGGGCAAAACAGAGTGAAACAACCTTGTTTATATTTAAATTAGGATGGAATTAGAGGGATGCAAGAGAAAGAATCATTGTTCATGCCTACAACCTACACAATACACTGAAAATAAGCTGAGAGGACTTTTCCCTTTAAACAGGAGTGGCTTGAAATGGGAGAATCTTGCCTCACCATTGCAGTATGAATATACAGGGGACATCAAATAGGCTGAGTGCCTCTCCCCCACCACCACCACCACCACCACCTCCCAGTTGCCCACTCCATCTACTACTGACGTGGACATTCGACAATTCCTACTTGGGCTGCTCCTCCACCCCCCCATCCTCACCCCTGGCTATCTCTTTCATGCTCAGTCTACAACATCAGCTACCTGCCCTCCCCCACACACCCACTTTCCCTCTGTACTACCCAGCGGAGATGCATTCCCTGCCCTTTCTCCCTTGTTCCTGTTTCTAACGCTACAATGTCTTGCACTAAGAGATGTTAATTTTGATATTTTTAGACTCCTATGTATTAGTGAAACTTAAAGTAAGTGCAACCCTGTGTAACCTTTTTGTAATCTAACTGCTGTGACATGCTGTCTGTATCTGTTTGTTTGACTGACTTGGAACCTCTGAAAATGAGTCTTGACTCAAAGATATTAATCCTAAACTGAAATACTGTAAATAGAATCCTATTCATTTTCACTAGACGTCTTTGTCATCCTAACTCATGAGGTTAAGGATGACAAAGACCTCAAGTGAAGATAAATAGACTATCTTCGCTCAGCCTATGTAATGTGTGATTTATACAACAGGTCCAGTTTCTCATTAAAACGTGCTGTTTAAACTTTGCAGTTCTTTTTTTTTGGATACAAAAAAAAACACTTTGCCACTTGTAAGATATTTTTGCCATAGTCAGACAAGTTACATCACCCTAAATCCTGAGAAACACAAGCTCTAGATTATGGCCTGTACATAATGAAAAAGTTTGATGTATAGTTATTTTGTTTTTGCATTTTTAGGGGCATTTGTTCATTGAAAAAAGTGACAAAAAAAGGAATTTTCTGCCTTCGTTTGTTGGTTATTTAAAAATCTAAAAGGTAACTATACATGAAACTCTACTTATTTTATTTTTTTTCATTTATTTTATTTTTATTTATTCCTTACTAGGATTATACAATACATTTGAGCCAGGGTTTCTTTTACAAAGGTTCCATGTCAAGTAAGAGAACAAAAAGGCAAGAGTAAAACAGGTGAAACATGTAACAGACAGACATAGTCGAAATAATACAAGGTACAGAGGAACGCATATAAGCATATATGCCAATAAATACAACAAATATTACTGATGTGCAAAGAATACAGCAAATGTTACAAGTATGGACAAAGTGGTACTGAGCATTGTCAATAAGAAATTTGTTATCAAGGTAAAAACTATGAGATCACAAGGTAAATGTAGGCAGTCCAGAGGTAAAGCAGACATTGTCAAAATGGTGGCTACTTACAGGGGAGATAGGTAAGGAAAGGAAACAGCATGGGAAGTGTCTAGATGGGTAGCTAAGCAGGGGAGTGCAGGAGTGCAAGGTAAAATTCAGTTTTTTAGATATTTTTGTAGTGAACAACTTTTGTTCTTGCAGTATCATGCTATAATTTTTCATTTTGAAGTTACTCACCTTTGTTCATCAAAAAAGTAAAAAAAATCTTCTGTTTGTTGCTGATTATAAAAATATTAAAAAGGTATCTATAAATGAAACACCACTCATTTTGTAGCTATTGTTTCTGCTGAACAACTTTTGCACACACAGTAACATGCTATCATTTTGGTTTTAAAGTTATTCACATTTGAAAATAGTACTGCCTCTGAGGTTGAACACTGTAAAACTTTCAGGGAAATGCTTGTTTTGCAGTGGATTTTAGCATTCGAAACATTAAAGTTAAAGCTGCACTCTGCTTGGTTCAGTATGCATCATGTGTGATGTACTTTGCTGTGAATATAAATGCGATTGTATACCCCCGCTAGCTAGATAAAAATGTACCTAGCTAGTCAGGTTACTACACACAAGATAACATTTTTATTTAGGCATTTTAAGCTTGAGGTATGTAGTATACAACTGTGTATCAAACACTTAGTAAAAAGAGATTTTAGCCATGCTGGTCCTTGAAAAACAGGAGTTGCTGGAAGGCTTGATACCTTTTATTGGACCAACATATGCCTTGTGTAAAGATAATATAGTGCACAAGATTTTGGGATCTCACAGGTCCCTTCTTCAGGTGAATAGCAAACTAAGCAACATAAGCAGCATTTATATACAATGTGATGCAATGTTTAAAAAAATAATTATGATAAAATAGCCGAGAAGAATTTAACAGGAAGGGTGGGTGGGCAATGCCTGTGAGGGGATGATCAGCAGGAAGTGCTAAGATATTTTTGTATCAGTAATCTCCCACCCCACAACACTAGTTGTGATTTTACTTCTGTGGATTTGATATTTGGCCAGAATAAGCAAGTCAACATTAGTTAAACATATGTTCCTCTGGGAAAGTTTGATTCTGGTCTGAAACTCATTTCTGAAGTAAAAAAAGTTCTTCCAGGCCATAGAGAGTGGCTATTGCTAGGTGACCTTAATTGTAATTGGATTTCCAACACCAGTCTTGATGTTAGCGATTTTCTGTTGGACTTTGGTTTGCATCAATTAATTAAAGAGGTAACCAAACCCAACTACAAGACTGGTGTTTGGATCCTTTTGGGATTGGGCGGTGGTCACTCAACCTGAATGTATTGTTAATTCTGGAGTGCTGTCTGACAGTTTGAGTAACCACTGCCCAGTCTTCTGTGAGTGGTCTGTAAGAGTGGTGAAGCATCATCCAAAGTATATTGAATTCATAAATATTAAACATTTATCCTCTGAAATGGTTGAGAAGGCAGGTGTAGAAATAGATTGGATTACCTTTGGTTCTATAAACAATCTAGATACAATGCTAGACACTTTTATTTCTCCTTATACTACTGTAATTAATAAACTGGCTCCATTAAGGAAAATGAGGATTAGGGCTAATAATCAAAAATGGATATCCTCGGAGTTATTGCATTTAATGAAAATTCATGATAAAAGCTGGAAAAAGTATAACAATTCTGCTGATATTGGCTCATTTCAGAATTATAAGGTGTTAAAAAAAACCAATGTAAATCTGAAATTCGAAAAGGCTAAGACTAAATATTACCTGTCTGAACAAAATAAGGCCTTTGGTAACCCCAAGAGAACATGGGAGACCCTTAATAATTTAATTGGACATGGAAAAAGAGAAGCTACATTCTCTGTGCAGGTTGGGGACCAGTTGATTAGTGATACTCACTTGGTCTCTGAAGCCTTTAATAAGCATTTTGGTGACCTGGACAGTTATAGAAAATCTTTTCAGGGTTCTCCCTCAAGTGGCATTTTCTCTGATAATGAAAATGTATTGTCTAAATTTTCTTTCAACTTAGTCACTCCTGATACGGTTAAAGAATATATTCTAAAATATGATCCCCGGCCATTCATCTCTCATGATGGAATCGATTATCGGGTTATTAAGCTGGGTATTAACATTTTCTCTTATCCTTTTTCTGCACTTTTTAATTTGTCCTTGTCGTCAGGGTTTTTCCAAGTTGTTGGAAGTTAGCCACTATTATTCCTGCATTTAAATCCAGTGATCCTACATTATGTTCAAACTATCGCCCTATTTCATTATTGCCACCTCTCTCCAAAGCTTTAGAGAGAATTGTTATTGACCAAATTCTTGAATATTTAAAAAGGCATTCATTGCTTACTGATTGTCAACATGGATTTAAACCTTTGCACAATACTGAGATGGCCTTGGTGGGATTCACAGGTGCCGTTCAGTGTGCTCTTGATAACAGCCAGACTGCAGCGGTGCTGTTTGTGGACCTCACCAAGGCCTTTGACCTGGTTGAACACCGTCTGATCAATGGCATTCTTTCTGGATGTTTCTTCTCTAATAGTACTATTAATTGGTTTCAGGATTATCTTGCTGATAGATCTCATCATACTAGAATTGGCAATAATGTTTCTCTGCCGAGTCTTATTAAGTGTGGTGTGCCTCAAGGGTCGATTTTGGGGCGTCTTGTTTTTTCATTATAGATTAATGTTGCTCAGTCTGTATGCTCTCGATCTACTGTGATATTATATGCTGACGATGCAGCAATATATAGTGTTGGTTCATCTCCCAATGAGGCTCTGGAAAGGGTTCAACAAGATTTTGATTTATTTCAGAATTGGCTTTCATCTAATTACATGGTGCTCAATTAAAAAAAACTAAAGTTGTGCTTTTTGCTAAAAAGGCTATTTTTTCTGATACTTTCTTTACTGTTATGGCTTGTGACAGGAACACTGTTGAACTTGTTAATACCTATAATTATCTGGGGATTACATATGATACTGTGCTTCCCTTTGAACCCCATGTCATTAAACTTCGAAAAGTCTCTTCATCAGAGATTGGGCTGTCTTTATAGGGTGAAGCAATTTCCTACTAAGGATTCCAGATTTTCACTTGCTTATAGTTTTTTGTTGATTGCAATGGATTATGGCCTTGTGATCTATTCCACTATTTCAGGAAGGCTACTTGATAAACTTCGGGTTACATATTATTCTATTCTTCACGTTATGCTTGCTGTCCCCTATCTAACTCATTACTGTTCTTTGCTTTCTAGATCTCATAGCTTATCACTTGAAAATAGAATATCCCATAAAATTGGTTGTCTGATGTACAAGGTTACGAAAGGCCTTATTTCTCCTTCAATTATAGCCTTGTGTCCTAGATCCCTTAATTTACGTGGTACTGGATCTCAGTCAGAGTTTAGTTTTAGAATTCCATTGTGTGTTACAGCCCATGGGCAGAAATATTTATCTTACAGGGCTCCACTATTCTTCAGTACCATTACCCATGAAATTATTGAAAGTAAAACAACTTGGTCTTTTAAATCTAGACTAAAGCAATGGTTACTGGAAAGAGATGTATGTACATGTTTTGCAGTATCTTACTATGTTCTTACTTGTTTGTACTCTTGTATTTTATACTTTATTACGTATTTATTGTACTTTGATTGTTTTGTAATTGTTTTATGTTGAAACTTGTCGTTTGGTGAAAAAGGGCAGTTTTGCACATCCAGCTGAGAAGTATAACAAATAAAAATAAAATGAAAATGTTCAAACGAGGGGCTGAATGGATGCCTTGAAGTGGTAACTGGAAAGGTATCCTGACAGGAAAAAAAGAATAATAAAGATCTGAGATAAACAGAGTGTAAGGGCTATATAAACTGTGATGCATTGTTTCAAAGTAATTATGATAGGACAGGTGAGAAGAACTTTACAGGAAAGGTGGGTGGGCAATGAGTAGGAACAGGTCTTTAGCTATGAGGGGATGATTGTCAGGAAGTGTTAAGATAGTTGTAAATGCATGCCTTGAAGTGGTAATTGGAAAGTATCCAGACAAGACCACAGAATAAAAAGACCTGAGATACACAGGGTGTGTGGGGTGGGGTGGGGGGTGGAGGAGTCCTAGAAAGAAGAACAAAAAAAAATTGTAAAAATCAATAAACAGTATTAAAGTTTTCCATTGTGTGTCATAGACCCAACTGAGTCCATTAAAATTCTAATTAAATTGTTTGATATATTTCAGTTCCCATGTCCTTCTTTCCTATGTGTGGCCTCTTAGTATTAGGACAGATAAGTCTGAGAGCGAATGGTCTAGTTGGGAAAAATGATGTCCTACTGGTGTGCTGATAATCTGGTTTATGTTGGTCCAATAAGGGGTACCAAACCTTCCAGTGACTCCTGTATCACTAATTATACAGTTTAAAGCACTGATGAGAGAAATATAAGCATTGTGCACAAACTGGTTATGTTTGAAATTATGAGGACAGTATCGGTAGTGCAATGCTAAGTTCATTAGCAGAATATGCAAACATAGTGACAAGCCTTTGCATGTATATACCAGAAATAACACAGTATATATTTGATTTTAATAAGTTAACTTTTCATTAGTTTCAAGAAAATACAAAATCACACATGCCCACACAATGCAAAGCATCATGGGCTGCATATGCAAATCACCACAGAATGTTATGCTGGTCCAACTTTAAGCAGAAATGCATGGTGCCGAAAGGCCTCTCACACAGTTTGCAAAGGGTGCTAACAGAAGACATAGACACGTGTTTCGTCCTACCAGGACTCATCAGTATGCCTCGTCTGTTTGACACCCCAGTGGAATGGACCAGCTACCCTTAAGACAGTTGTCTTGGATATGTTGTGGTGAACCCATTAAAATAAAAAACTATTTAACAGACAAAGATTTTCATTAGTTTGTTACATGACTATACTGGCATGGTATAGTTATAATTTAGAATCAAACAATGAACTTTAGCTCTCTTGTACCTTTTTGAAAAATGGCCCAGTCTATCAAGATAGCATTCACAAACTCAGGCCAATTTGTTTTTAACATTTGAAACTGTACGTTAAGAAAGGAATTAGAGTTTATAGCCCTGAACCCATAATCATAAGTGCAGTACTTGAAGGCACTATGAGGAATATGAGAAGATGCAGCATAATGCATAAGAGTCACACGAACTGAATGATGAGAGTCAGTCAGTTTTTGAACTTAAAATTCATTAGGCATTTTTTATTCCTATGTAGAGTAACTCAAGTAGCTACAGACTTGCAATTGCCTTACCTACCTCATGGGTTGCAGCACAAAAAAAACTAAAATTGACCTTTTTAATATCAATTTTGCATCGTAAACATAGCATTTTTAAATTAATGGCACATGAATGCAATTGTTCTTCTTGAAAATAGTGTAAATGCATATGTCTGATTTTTGAGTCATTACACTGTGTGTATTATCTGTATACCATTGTCTACTTATTCAGTGTTGATCTTTATGTCTGTTTTATACATTGTTTAATGGAAGCAATTTTTAGAGAGCTTGCTGTCAATTTTGCTTTCCAATAAATTGGATTGAATTGGATAATTAACAGAGGTCAGATATGGCTAAACAAGCCCATTTAATGTTACAGGTATTCTTAAAAATAACAAAAATGTCATTTCTGGTTAATCTCTGTCCTTCTGCTGTGAGACACCTCTAGTAGGTATGAGACAGACCTGGCAGAGTGCACTGACTGTTCTCCAAGCACTTAATTATTTATGCTGCTTTTGCTGAGGGGAAGTTTGCTAGTTCTATAGCTATGAAAAGACCTGAGGGTTGTGATTTAGTACTGTTTTACTAGGAACTAGCTAGCGCTGCTAATCAGCAGTGTAATTTTAATTGTTGCCTAGCAACCCTCGTATCAGGCCAGCTGATACCCTCTGCCTTCTGGGAACCTCCACGGCATAAAGAGCTCTCCATGAATGGCTGTTGCATTAATCTCTGTCCTTCTGCTGTGAGACACCTCTAGTAGGTGTGAGACAGACCTGGCAGAGTGCACCGACCGTTCTCCGAGCACTTCATTATTTATGCTGCTTTCGCTGACAGGAAGTTTGCTAGTTCTATAGCTATGAAAAGACCTGAGGGGCTGTGATTTAGTACTGTTTTATTAGGGGCTAACTAGCACTGATAATCAGCAGGGTAATTTTAATTATTGCCTAGCAACCTTCACATCAGGGCCAGCTGATACCCTCTGCCTTCTGGGAACCTCCACAACATAAAGAGTGTTAAGTGCGAGCGAAGCGAGCATGGTGCTTGTGGCTGCCATGCATGAAGATGCGCAAGACACGCTGACCCATGCGTGGTGTTTGGCATGTTCGTGTGTAAGGGGTGTATCAGTGGCACTCAAGGTAATATCTGGTAGCTGTGAAAAAATATACTATAGATATAAAAGCTTAGAAAAGTAAGATTATCAAGTATGGAGGATACAATAATGACGTTGGAGGGGAATTTAGGCATGCAATGTGGTTCATGTAACATGTATGAAATGTTTACATCAGCCTTCCCCCCACCATTTAAATTTACAAAGTGTGTCCTAAATGACAAATTGCAGCATGAGTTTTTGGAATTTAATGAAAGATTAAATAAACTTGAAGCTAGCCAGAAAGGTATGCAGGAAAGATTAAGTGGGGACTTATTACAAGTTAATTTGATAGAAAAGACATCCACTAATAAATTGATCCAGAACCCAAGTGTTTTTTCCTTGAATAAGCCAACTGTTCCTCCGGATCCTTTGTTATGTCCAAATACTGTTGAGGTTACGACGCATTTAGAGACTAGAGGAGTTAAAAAAAGAAATGGGGTAATGAAGCTGTATGTAGCGAGGATGTGGAATGGTATGTTGTTCAAGGTAATAAAAAAATTAAAAGAGGATGGAAGGCTTAAGTCTTTGAGCTTCCATTAGCAAATCAGTACACACCACTTAGCATTCAGATGGATAGTGCACTAACTCCTATCTTGAATGAACTAACACTATTACCTTTAAGTCCTGGCTTATCTTTCGATTCTCATGTAGATAATGTAGAACTTCAAATAAATAACTGTAGGCAGAGTAAGGATTCTATAAAAGATAGTGTACTCCCTGAAACGAGTATAGATAAAGTTCAGCCAATTGAACTACAAGTAACGAACACTAATTGTGCCTAGTCTACAAAAAATAGGGCTAGTTTGTCCCAGGAGGAACAGGAAGTAAATAAAAATCCTGGCTCCTCAGCGACTTTGGTGGCTTCGTATTTCCAAGATGAAATTTTCATCTTAGGCGATTCCATTATCAAATATACTGATCGATACTCCACCAGGGGCAATAAGCATCATGTGACAAGTTGTAGTTATAGGGGAGTCACTTTAAAAGATATAGAAAAAATTCTTCCAACCATGGTGCAAGCAAAGAAACCACCTGAGACCATTTTATTGCACTTTGGAACAAATGAAATTAATAAAGTGGAAATTGAGGAAGTAATGACAGATATGAGAAGAGTTGTAGAATTAATGAAGAGATCCAGTGTAAAACCTATACTGTCTGAAATTCTACCTGTGCCACATGCTTCAAGCCAGAGAATAGTTAAAATAAGATCTTATAACAATTGGCTCAGGAAATGGAGTCTAGAAAATAATATTACCTGTTTAAAGACCTGGGAAATTTTTGTATACAGAAAAGAACATTTTAGTGTTGATGGCCTTCATTTATCTAGACAGGGAGCTAGATTGTTGGGTAATATTTTTTCTCATGCTATTTTAAACGGCAGGGACAAACAAAAAAAACTAGTAAATGAGGGGCTATTGGGTATGAGTACCATAGCTAATATAAATAAAAGTAACAAAAGGGGGTATGCATGGATTCTAACATTAATCATGTCCACAATAGGGATAAGTTAAATTTTGTATCTACAAATGCTAGGAGCTTAATTATATTAAGAAGGATGAACTAGAATTATTATTAATCACCAAAAAATATTGATTCTGCGGCCATAACTGAAACATGGTGGGATGAGAGTTCTGTTTGGTGTAAGTCCATACCTGGATATGATTTAGTACATAGGGATAGAGCAAACAGAAGGGGGGTTGCTATTTATATAAACAATGATTTAGAATACTGTGAGTTATATAAATCAGAAAATGATGGGCCTGAAAGTTTATGGTTGGAGATTAAGAGGAAGGATAAACAAAAGAATTTGATAGTGGGCATTTGTTTTCGACTGCCAGATATAAATTTGGAAGATCATAGAACTTTGCTGCAGAATATAGAAGCTAATCTGAATACTAAGGATATGATATTATTGGGGGACTTTAATATGCCTGGCATTAACTGGTTCACCTTAACAGCTGAAACTACTAGTGTGCAATCCTTTTTAGACTAATATATGTCAAATGGGCTACAACAAATGGTTACTACACCTACAAGAGGTAGTAATATACTTGATTTGGTGATTACAGATATTTCTGACAAAATTTCTAATATAAGAGTAGATAAATCATTACTAAATAGTGATCATAGTGTCATTACTTTCTCTCTAAACATTAATATGGATAGAATAGTAGGAATGACTAAGTATAAGGATTTCAGAAAAGCTGATTTTCCATCCTTTTTAAATGAATTATATGAATGGGATTGGGGGCAGAAAATTGAATCACCAAATCAGTTTTGGATGGTAATAAAGAACAAAATTAATGAACTTAGTGACAAATATATTTCATCTTGAAAAAAATATAATAAAATTGGGAAAACTCCATTATGGTTCACTGAATCTATTAGAAATTTGATTAGAAAAAAGAGATGTTGTTATAGAGCAGTGAAAAGAGAAAAAGACAAAGAACCTCTGTGCGCAAACACTGAGGCAAGGGTTACCCCAAAGGGGATTTGGCTGGGAAGCCAAGTTTCAAGAAAATACAAAATCACACATGCCCCCACAATGCAAAGCATCATGGGCTGCATATGCAAATCACCACAGAATGTTATGCTGGTCCAACTTTAAGCAGAATTTAGTGAAAAGAGAAAATAACTCTTACAACAAAGCCAAGTATAGGGAAGCTGTTAAGAAATGTAAATCACACATTAGAAAAGAAAAACATAAATTAGAGTTTAGATTAGCCCATATTAAGGATAGTGGAAAGAGCTTTTATGCGTATCTAAATAATAAATCCCAACAATCAGTGAAAATTGGCTCTATTAAGTGCAATTCTGAACTAATTACTGATCCAAAAGAAATTACAAACTCCTTCAATATATATATTTCTGCTCTGCGTTTAATCTAAATCAAGTTAGAGATACCTCTAGTCAGGTTCTAGTTGATTCTAATTTAAATTTAAGAGATGAGATAACAAGAGAGGAGATTTTAGTTAAACTAAAGAAAATTAAGGTTGGGACGTCTGCTGGGCTGGATGATTACATCCTAGAATCTTGAAGAAGAGAGAGCACTGGTTGATTAAGCCTTTGTATGTCCTTTTTAGCCTTTCATTGGATGGGGGGAGGTGGCCATTGATTGACTCCAGGCTATAGTGGTTCCAATCCATAAAAAAGGGGATACTAGTAAAGTTTCCAATTATCAACCAGTGAGTTTGACTTGTATTTTGGGAAAAGCAATGGAGGGAATAATTAAGGAAGAACTTAATGCGAAAAACCTGACTGATGTCACTCAGCATGGTTTTAAAACTGGGAGGTCTTGTTTGACTGCCAATTTGGTATTCTATAAGAGGGTAAGCGCTATGTTAGCTAATCATAAATCTATGGACATTGTTTATTTGGATTTATGTAAGGCATTGGATAAGGTGCCCCATGATGTAATGCTAGATACCTTGCATAAGATGGGGTTAGATCAGAAGCTTATTAGATGGATAAATTCTTGGCTGAGTGACAGAAACCAGGTAGTTCGAATCAGGGAATTCGTTCTGATATCGGGAGGGTGACCAGTGGGGTGCCTCAGGGCTCTGTCCTGGGGTTGATTCTGTTTTCTATTTTCATGTGTACATACTGAACAAAACTATGCCTTACTAGACTTGTAAACTGTATTAATCTATATTTATGTTGTCCTCACATGACTTGTAAGCTATCTGTAATCTGTATCATGTTGTATTATGTACTTAAATCTGTAATTCCTGTACTCCCACGGGTCGTACCTGAAAATAGGCAATTATCTTGTCTAGTGTACTCACCTGGTCAACAACAGCTACATAAATAAATAAATAAATAATCTCTGACTTGAATGCAAATTTAAATAGTTATACTATTAAATTTGTTGATGATACCAAATTAGTAGCAGATGTTAGTCATCAGATTAGCAAACTTAAACTGGAGGAGGATTTAACAAAACTGGAAAACTGGGTTAAAATGCATGGAATGTCATTCAATATTGAAAAGTGCATTGTTATGCATTTGGGTAAAAGTAATCCCTGCACCAGTTATTCAATAAATGGACAGAGTTTGAGGCCTGTCACTAGTGAGAGTGATTTGGGGGTGCTTATTAGTGATGACCTTAAATTTAGTGATCTTTGTAATAAAATAGTTAATAAATCCTCCAGGATTATTCATTGCATAAAAAAACAATCTTAAGTAGAAATATTGTGAATAAAAAAATGATTTACTACTAGAAATTGGGCCTGTCTCCTCCCTATCTATCAGGCTTATGTACGGCCCATATTGGATTACTGTTCTCCATTGTGGAGCCCCTACTTGCGGAGGGATATTGACCATGTGGAGGGGGTGCAAAGGAGATTTACAAAAATGATTGATGGTACGCATGGGCTGGGTTATGAGGCTAGATTGAAAATCTTAGATCTTTATCCCCTAGAGCTTAGATGACTTAGAGGCAATTTATTGCTGATGTATAAGCTCTGGGATGAAAAAACTTTCTCTCATGATCTAGGTCTGTTTATTAATAATAGGGTAATTAGCTTGAGAAGTCATCAGTATCATATAATGCTTACTCATCCAAAGGGTCTCCGTAGGAGTAGCTTTTCCACCCAACAGATTGTGTCCTATTGGAATGGCCTACCCAATTCAGTGGTACATGAAAGATCCTTTGACTTATTTAAGAAGGGATTAGATAATTATCTACTAAATTACTATGTGAACTGTGGAAATTAATAACCCATATTTATGGGAGGAGTACACTATGGGCCACCTAGCCTTCTGCATCTCCTATGAAATTTCTAGTTGAACTCCTAGTATAATAAATATTTTGTTTTAAAAATTAATTATTACCTTTTGCTCACCGTTTCAACATAAAAGAAACAAGAATAGCAATAATAGACATGTTTAAAATATTTTAGGATGTCCAAGATGAATAGCCACTGAGCTGGTGAGAAACTCATTCTGCTCGAGGCAGCCGGTCTGAATGAGGTTACACACAGACTGTTTCGACTCACAGATACACTATGGGAGTGAGGGAGTTTTAAGCAAAGTGTTTCTAGTAAGTGTATCTGGTTACAGTTTTGCATTTTTCCAGAAGTAAGTAGATTATGTAAGTTTTGGAATACAGTAAGATTATATAAATGGGCACAAATATGACTGCATTATACTTAATTAACCTAGTAGGGCACAAAGGTTTCTGGTGGAGGTCTTTGGGGATAAGCTTTGGGCATGGACCACAGGAGTAATCTGGATACAGTAGAGGATGTTTTGGTGTATAATGCAGCATAACCAAATTTATTTATTATGAGCTCCTTCGGGTCGTGTTTTTTTAACCTGAATGGAGAATAGTGTGTGTTTCAGCTTGAATGGATAACATATATTTAAATATAAATGGTTTTGTTTTCCCGTTTTTCAAAACAGAACCACCATCAGCCCTGAGGGAGTGGCCCTCACGGCCATGAAATGCTGGCCAGTGTTCATAGGTGGTTCATTAATACCTTGTCTATCAAAAAATAAAAACATGTTCTTTGACAAAATATTATGTTGCTGTGAGTCTTCCTCTCATTTTCACAAAGATTTCTCTATTGCCCTACAGAGGTGGGCTCCTCTGACTGCCTCTTTCGCCTATAGGTATTTTTATAATAGGCTTGGTAAGCATACAGGTTCCACCTTCCTCTCTCACAAAGCATTTGTTTTTCAGCTAGGCAGAATGAAGAGGGGGACATAGTTTAAATATTAGAGAAGTGTTGGTGGAACAGATTAGGAATGCATTGCTTTATTTGGGGTAGGACTATAAAGCACATTACCATGATAGATACAGTAAGAGTTGGTTGACTGCTTCAAGTAAAAGCTGGCTGTATTCCTTGAGAGGAATAATATTACAAGATACAGCTGCTAGGGCAACAGGGATAAGGACTTTACAGACAAATGGTTGTCCATACAATGTAATGTCTAGGTATTGTTCAGCTGGTGTAACTGTTGAAGAGCTAGTAGAACCCAAACAGACAGACGGGAAAATGATACACATTTTAAGAAGTACTTGTACTGTAGAACTAGTTTATTTCACTTTAAAAATATTTTTGCTCCTGCAAAAATATCGTTATAGTGAAATATTGCAAAGTATTGTACTATCGAGTGTTCTTTTTAACGAGTGGTATCTCAGTAAGAAACAGTACAATCTAGGTACATAGAAATAAATATTACTACTGCTTGTGAGCCAATGTGTTAACTGCACATTGTTAATGTTGATAGCTTCTGTGGGGAGGGACCGGACAATTACTAATGTGTTGTCGAAATTTTTTTTTATTTTATTTTTCTAGTGTGTGTTTTTGGTCTCGGAGCCTGGCTGGCGGCTATGGCCCTCCCTTGGAGCTACTCATCCTCCGGCCCACGCATCTCTGCTCATGCTAACCCCCAGTAGTTCTCCTGCAGCTTGTCCCCCATGGTGGGACCAGGGAGGAGAGTGTCAGCTTTCTCCTTCCCCCCAGAGCATAATCCAGAAGCCCGGGGGCAGCACAGGGACACAGGGCCATCATAGAGCCCACTGGCTTCCTTTTCCACCTTTTACTCCCTTCCCCATCTCCCATCAACGTAAGAACACTAGTACATGCTTCTCAACCAATACTGCCCTCAAGCCACTGCCTCAGGGCAGTCAATGAGTGGAATGACAACCCCCCCCCCCAGAGAGGAGAGCAGTCCTCCAGAGGCTCAATCCTCTCTTGCCCCTGCCGACCCCTGGTGATCCGGGCTTGTTCCTGAACCTGGGTTGCCTGTGTGGTGTGAGGTGTAGTGACCAGCGCCTCAACCTCCGGTGCCACCGGGCAAGCCTGTTGCCTGATATTTTTGAATACGTAGAAGTACAGTAAGTAATTATTGCTTTTGTAATCCCAAATGAGTGACTATTTTGGGAATGGAAGGGGACAGGTTGATTAGTGCTTTAGAACTGATGAATGAGCACAAACTAGAAAATGTTATAGGGACTTGCTAATTCTGGGGTGATATACAGGAAACTGGCACTTGTGTGAGTAGTACATAAGGATATGTACCCAGCAGCGATGTACGAATATTTGTGACCACAAATGCATCTTAGATGCTGGGAGTGCAAAAATGTTGCGGTGCTAAATATATTAGTTCTACAGTATTCGGTTATAACTTTTTATTACTGAAGTATTTTTCTTTTCCCTTTTACTCGTTACAAAGCTTTACACATGATGATGTTCTGTTGGATATGTGGAATAAGCCTCAGCCTGGCAGCTGACCCATCTATATCAAGTCCCTCCCCCCCCACCACCACTACATCATCAGCATTGTGATCTCACTGATAATGCCTGGCCTGGCAGCTACTGAGTGGTTGTTGCTAAGCAGCAGTGATGTCAGTCAGTGAGATCACAATGCTGCTGATGCAGTGTGTGTGTGTGTGTGTGGGGGGGGTAGAGATAGATATAGATATGTTGACTGCCAGGTAGAGTACTGTCCCACACGTCTCACCTACTAACATCAGGTAAACAATCTTTTAATTATACAAAGGGAAAAGAAAAGGTACCCGCAGATATAAAAGGTAATGGTTGACTGCTTTTAGGAACTGCTGTTAACACTGGCAGTACATCAGCTCTTTAAATAGAACCCAATGCTTTCATCTATAGAGATTGAAGTCAGTGTGCCTGTAGGTTTTAGGGCAGTTAACCGAAAACCTTCACGTAATATAACTTCCCTACGAAAACTGGATCAGAAAGTATTTTTTTCAATCAGAGGACATCTGGGTATACACTCAAGTCCTCTCTTCATCCCCCTTGTGTGTGTCTGTGTGTGTTTGGGGTGTTAGGTAAACCTACAGAAAGTTACAACTTGGTCTATAAGAAAAGGGAGCAAGGCACAAGGAAGGGTAGTGCAATAGAAGAGCCAGAAAACAAAGAGTTGGGTGAGGGACAAGAGCAGGTTGGAGAAGGAGGGGATCTAAGAGCTTCAGAGGAGGGTAAGGGCAACATAAAGAAACCAGCAATACAGGAAGGGGCCCAGGGAAGGGTACAGATGGAGGATGAGGGGAGAAAGGCTCAGGTAGATTTGGGGGGGGGAGGAGGAAGCAAGGGGATGGAGGAGAAGAAATTGGAAAAAAGGAGGAGAATGGCAGCAGGGAGGGGTGTCCAGGAGGAAAAAGGGGATAGAGTCTTAATAGTGGGGGACTCTATTATAAAAGGAGTATGGGGGAGAAGGGAAGAGAGAGGGAATAAAGTATGGGTGGAGTGCCTGCCAGGTATGACGGCTGCCAAAGTTATCCAGTGGATCCCCTCGGTGGGGAGGGAAATGGATAAGAAAACGCATCTGATCTTCCACCTAGGTACAAATGACCTAGCAAAGAGCAGCATGATGGAGGTGCAGGCCAGGTTTGAGGCGCTGGCCAGGTTCTGCAGCACTTCGGACTTCAAATCCTGTCCTTCTCAGAGGTGCTACCTGTACCAAGGGCCAGCATGGAGGCAAGGCAAAATATTGAGGAATTCAATGATTGGCTTGTAGGTTGGTGCGCCCAGAAGGGGTATGGTGTGATAGGAGATTAGGGGTCAACATGGAGTGACACAAGCCTATATGCACCGGATAGGCTGCACCTAAATGGGAGGGAAAGCAGTGCTCAAATATAAACTGGATGATTATGTGGAAAGAAGCTACCATTTAAACTAAATGGGGGCAGGAAAAGCCCGACTGTTGAGGCAGGAGGCGGGGGGGGGAGCAAAAAGTCCTACACACACAGCAAAAGGGGAAAAGGAGACAAACATATAGGGAAGGAGGAGAGAGGGGCATGGAGGGTTATGTGCATGAATCCCAGAAGGCTGGGTAGAAAGATTCCTGATCTAACGGCAATAATGGCAGAGGAGAGCCTTGACATAGTGGGGGTAACAGAAACGTGGTGCCACCAGGAGCAGGGATGGGAAATGGAGATACCAGGGTACAAATTGTTCAGGAAGGACAGGGAGGGAAAGAAGGGGGGGTTGCACTCTATGTAAAGGAAGGTATCAGGGCATCAGTATTGCAGGGTAAGTGAGGAGAGGCAGAAGGACTCTGGGTCTTATTGGCAGTGGGGAAAGGGGAGTCAGTGCATATGGGGGTGGTGTATAGACCCCCCAGCACAGCATGAAACTGTGGATAGAAGTATGGCTGATGAGTTCATGAGAATGGCGGCAAGGGGGGAGGTGGTCTGATGGGGGACCTGAATCTGCCGGACGTGGACTGGAACACCCTTTCGACTGCTTCAACCAGCAGCAGAGAAATGTTGGACTCCCTGCAGTTGGCCCTCCTAAATCAACTGGTCAGGGAGCCAACCAGGGCAGGAGCTACTCTTGATCTGGTCCTGACGAATGGAGGAAGGTTGGAAGAGGTATTGGTGGGGGAACATCTCAGTACAAGTGACCACAACACGGTCAGGTTTAAAATGAGAAACACTGCAGAGGTTCACCAGTCTAGGTTAGGTCCTGGATTTCAGGAGGACGGACTTCAGGAGAATAGCGGAAATAGTGGAGAGGGCATTGCAAAGAGTGGGGGGGTTGATGAAGATGGAGGCAAGGTGGGGGAAGATCAAGGAAGCTATTATAGGGGCCACTGACATATGTGCCGAGAGAGAGAGAATAAAAATAAGAGGAGGAGAAAACCACTGTGGTACACGAGGGTAGTAGCAAAAAAGGTAAGGACAAAAAGGAAAGCCTTTAGGAGGTTCAAGACAACTCAGATGGAAGCGAACTGGGTAAAATACCAGGTGAGCCAGAGGGAAGCAGGGGTAGAGGTAAGGAGGGCAAAGGCACAGACAGAGGAGCGAATAACAAGAGGGGTCAAAAAAGGGGATAAGACTTTCTTTCACTATGTGAATGAAAAAAGGAAGACTAGGCAGGGGATTTTCCAGTTAAGAACAAAAGAGGGGGTGGCACTACGAGGAGACAGAGAAAAGGCAGACCTACTAAACACATACTTTTGCTCAGTGTTCAAGGGGGAGGAGGAGGAAGAAGGGGAAGAAGGCAGTAGAGCAGGTAATGAAATGGCTGGGGAAGGGGGGGTGGAGATGAGGGCATTTGTCGTAGAGGAAATATTGGAAGAACTGGGCTGCATGAAGGTGGACAGGGCAATGGGCCCAGATGGGGTGCACTAAGGGTGTTAAGAGAGCTAAAGGAGGTTTTGGCAGGACCCTTGACTGCACTCTTCAATCGGTCCCTGAAAACGGGGGTGGTGCCGGAGGACTGGAGGCAGGCAAATGTGGTCCCTCTGCATAAGGGGGGAGGGATGGAGGAAGTGGGAAGTTACAGGCCCGTGAGCTTGACATCAGTGGTAGGCAACTTCATGGAGAAGCTAGTAAAAGGCAGGATCACCAGCTATCTGGAGACAAACAGCCTGATGAATCCAAGACAACGTGGTTTTACTAGGGGCAGATCCTGCCAAACAAATTTGACCGAGTTTTTGACGGGATCACCAAGAAAATAGATCAAGGTAGAGCAGTAGATGTAGCTTATTTGGATTTCAGAAAGGCGTTTGACTCAGTGCCTCATGGGGGGCTGCTGGGTAAAATGGCAGGACTGGGGATGGGGCGGAAGGCGGTTAAATGGGTGGGAAACTGGCTGGAAAAAAGGAGACAGAGGGTCATAATAAATGGGGTGGCATCCGGGAAAGGCAAGGCACCTACTGTTCAATATATTCGTAGAAGACATCGTGGAGGGCCTTGAGGGGGGTGTGAGTATGTTTGTGGATGATATAAAATTCTACAATAGGGTGGACATGGAGGAAGGGGTGGAACAAATGCAGAGATTTGGAGACTTGAGGCATGGTCAAAAAGGTGGCAGCTTGAATTCAATGCAGAAAAATGTAAAATAATGCATCTGGGCTACAGAAATCAGAAGGCAGAATACCGCATAGGGGTCAGAGAGCTGGAGGAGACTGAGCAAGAAAGAGACCTGGGCATCATTATATCCAGAGACCTGAAGATGGGAAGGCAGTGGCCAGAGGGAGTGGAATGCTGGGATACATCAGAAGGGGGATCACCAGTAGGAATAGAGAGGTCATAGTACCCTTGTACACACATTTGGTTAGCCCACACTTGGAGTACGGAGTCCAGTTCTAGGCCACACCTCAGGAAGGATGTGGGAAGGATAGAGAGGATTCAGAGGAGAGTGACAAAAATGGTAAAAGGGTTAAGCCACCTATCCTATGAAGAAAGGTTGAGAGATCTGAACATGTACTCCCTGGAGCAGAGGAGGGAGAGGGAGGACATTGATCGAGACCTTCAAGTACCTTAAGGGTATAAACAGATGCCGGGGGGAGCATCTTCAAGATGAAAGGAAGTAAGAGGACGAGGGGGCATGGCCTGCAGGTAGAGGGAGAACAGTTCAGGGGTAACATTAGAAAATACTATTACTTGGAGAGAGTTGTGGAAAAGTGGAACAGACTCCCAGAAGCAGTCGTTGGAGAGGAAACAGTGGAGGGATTCAAAAGGACATGGGACAACCATATGGGAGTGTTAAAGGGGGGGAGGCACAGGTCCAAGCAGATAGCTGGGCAAATGAGCAGACTTGGTGGGCCTAGTTCAGTCCTTTTCTGCCATCACACTTCTATGAATCTATGAATCTTTATATTCTCAGTCTTATACTGTAAATGTGTCAGCTGTTGTATTGCACCCATGGCTGAAAAATGAAAGTCCTGCCCAGTCTACTTCCTGGTAAAAATGAAACTGAAATAAAAAGAATACTACTGTCCCATCATGCTACCCATGGAGGGATTGAGCATCCTACCTGCACACATTTTAACAGGTTATGAAATGCAAGAATATAAAAATAAGATGAACTTATAGCAAGAAATTCTCTACAGTTGAGCAACAGGATGTGGGGGAGGATCTAACATTGGTTCCACTTCTAAGGCATGAACTCTTGTGCCGTAAATAAAATGAGGAAGTGATGGGTTTCACTTCAGCTATGTAACACCCACACCTCGAAAATTACATACAAACTTGTGTCTGAGTGGTTAACCTTAGGGACATGAAAATGCAAGTAAAAATAAAGTACTTAATGTGGAATACCCTACCTGGGGAGGTTGTGGAAGGTAGCACATCTAAGGCTTTTGAAGCAGGATGAAACTGATTTCTGAAGGAGCAGCATGCCAGCATTTATGGTTGCACAGCACGAGTATGAGCATCATTCTGGCTATCAAGCTTAGACATGCAGTGTTTTAGCTGGAAGTCTAAAAGCTGATAGCATGTTGGATAACTGCCATCTGAACTTGTTAGGCAAATTACAGACCTCTTAGTGAAACTTTTAAAAACTGAATTTTGTTTTGCAATCTGCACAATTGCAGAAGCAGTTTGACTACATGAACAATATAGTCTCTACTTAGGAGGCAGGAGGTACAGACCAGACGGGCTATAAATCCCCTTTTGTCTGCACGATACTATAACAATATTCTAGTCACTTTTCCTTTACTTGGGCTTGTAAAACATAGAGGCCCGGATATTCAGAAGGGTTGCACATGGCACAACAGTGTTGTGCCATGTGTAATCCACTGATGTGCTCCAACGCGATATTCAAATGGGGATTATGCCTGGCACAAATCCCGATGCGCCGTGCATCAGCAATGTATATGGCGCGGGTGGGCGTGCTCATGCATACCCGCACATCCTGATATTCAGCCCAGGATGTGCTGAGTCCATGCATGCATAACCCCTACTTGTGCTGCACACAGGTGAGCCAAAAAAAAGGAACAACAGCTGGCCACCCACAGGTGAGCTGCCGTATTGTAAGGCGCAACACGGCAGCTGCCACCTGTGAGTAGCCACCTGAGCTCCAGCTGCACCTTTGTGGCAGTGCCCTCCCATGCCTGATCGTGGGCATCTCTGTAAAAATATAAGTCCAATATCCCTGGTGGTCCAGTGGACCGCTTGCAGCCTGATTGCGGGCTTCAGTATGAAATAATATGTCCTATATCCCTGGTGGTCCAGTGGACTGCTCGCAGCCCAATCGCGGGTTTCAGTATGAAATAATACGTCCTATATCCCTGGTGGTCCAGTGGACCGCTCGCAGCCTGATCACGGGCATATGTATTGTAAGGGAGTCTTTGACTCAAAGGTACTTCTGAATTCTGAAACAAACAAATAAACAAAATATGTAATAATAAGGAGGCTCACGGTACCCCCTCCCCACCCGCCCACTGAGCCCCACTGCCCGCTCCCCAGTCAGCGGCGGGCGGCAACACCACCTGCCTGCCGCCCCACTGCCTGCCAACTGACAGTGTCGGTAGGGCTGTCGCCCATGGTCCTGAGCGTGAGCCAATGGGCATGCAACTACCTACACAGTCTAGATATGTGACTGGACTGGGTAGTACGGTATGGGCTTCACGCCCATTGGCTCACGCTGTGGACAATGGTGTGCAGCCCTACTGTACACTGTCAGTCGGCGGGTGATGGGCGGCAGACAGACAGGGTGCTGCCGCCCACCACTGACAGGGAAGGCAATGGGCAAAGTGGGTGGTGGAGGGGCAATGGGAGCCCGTTATTACACATATGTTCGCCGGATCGACTGCGAGCAGTCCACTGACCACCGATATTGGACGATTATTTCATACTGAAGCCCGTGGATTAGGCTGCAAGCGGTCCACTGGACCACCAGGGATATTGGACATATATTTTTACACAGATGCCCGTGATCAGGCTGCGGTTCACTGGACCACCAGGAATATTGACGATTAATTGAATCTACATATGCCCGCGAATGGGCAGAGGCGCCGTGACATTGCCACATTGTGCAGGGGCATTGGTCCCCGACGGCTGCTGCTAGGCAGGGTGCCAGGTGCAAGTCGCCGGGGATCAGCGCACTTGCATGCAAATGGAAATATGACATGCAAATGGCCCCATTTGTGCCTTGCATACATTATGGCTCCATTTGCACGTGCACTTTGAATATCGCAGTTGTTGCACATAGCGCAACGGAACTTGCGCTAGCGCATGCCTCTGCTCCACCTGGCCACTTGCGCTGGTGCCGTGCCACTGCGCCATGCACACTGCGGGTGACCAGAGTGCAATATTCAATGATGCTGTGCCATGGCGCAGCTCCGTTGAATATCACCCAGTCAACACCCCTGCGCAGCCAAGTTGCGCTGCGCCCAGGCTTGCACCACAGCCTGGCACAGTCTGAATATCTGGGCCCGAATGTACAGCACACCCTTTCACTAGAAATCTATAAATTATATATGCGTTGTGGTTTAATAGCTTTTCAGTTACTGTCCCCCAAGCTCCATTTTTTATTAAAGATATAAGGCTGCTGCATTTTTGTTGGGACAGCCATTACTACACTCTCAGCTGGTTTCTGTCTTTCTATAAATGTCAACGATGCATACGCCATGGCTGGTATAAAACACAAATATTTTAAAGCCACCCACAAGTCGCTCTGTGCAACAGATGGCGTCTTTGTTGAAGTCTGTCTTAAAAGCAGCTGTTTGTGGTTCCACAAAAAACAATGTATCCTTTCATTATACGCACCGCTTTCCACATTGTTTGAGAGAGTTATGTTAATATTCAAGAACTGTATTTTGACACACAAACATTTTGAAGGGGTCAAGCAAGCCATTTTAAAGAGGCACACTCCTGGGTTTTTATTCCTCCCATGTTGCAAATGTGGCGTAAGTGGCTTAGTCAAATTTTTATTTCACAACATCACAAATCAACCTGCCTTTGATAGCCAGACAAAGAGGTTCTCAGAGGTTTTCTGACAGAAAAAAATACTGTAGTTGTAAGTTAAAGAGCAGGTATAGGTATCTACCTCAGTATAACTGTCATAAAAAATACTCTGGCAATAAGAATTTAAATGTACCTGGGAGAACTTTCTGTGTTAAATTTCATTTGCCTGATGTTTTGCTACACATTTTTCTTCCATGTAGACTGTATATAAAACATTCACCAGTGTTTTCTTACATCACAGTGCATTTATGAACTCAGAGTGCTGGCCATGACAGACTGTGATGTACGTCACTGATCTGAGAACATTTCATCCAGAAACATGATGGCGAGGAACTGGTGGTGAACACCTGGCATCGACTGCCAGAGCAGGCAATGTGCAATGCACAACACAAAAGCCTGTATAGTCCTCTGGGAATAATACACACAGTGAGCGGTTATTAGGCAGGAGGTGTAGCAGAGTGCTGCAACAACTCACAAAGCACGTTTTTCCCTTATGACCACATAACACACCCTGGCGTGTATAATATCACTACTGAAACAGTCATTTGTTTGTAAAGAAAAAAAAACATACTCAGTTTGGGTGAAGTATGTGGTTGTAACAGAACAATTGAATACTTGCAACAGTTTAATCAACGAGGTTAAAACCAGAGTTCCACACGGCCCCTTTTATAACAATTGATTCAGTAAATGATATGGCCAGCTCAGATAGAAAAAGTGCTATGAAGAAAATGGGACAACAATTTTATTCTTACTGAACTGGTGGGAGGGAGAAACTCGGTGGATCAATCGTCTTTTTGCCGCCTCCCCCCATGTGTCTTCATATATACAGCAAGTGCGAGGTCAGGTCCTTTTTGAAACAGATCATGGTGTAATACCCGAAGTTTGCTAATAGGGATACCAAAAAAATTAAGTTGTTATAATTAATTTATTGTAGCAAATATCTGGACCCACATTCAGTTGCAGTTTAGTGGCGCTAGGTGGTTGCAAGTTCACAGCTACCGTTTGCTCCGCTCTTCAAAATTGCACCCTTCTGTGCAACACAGAAAAAGGTTGCATACCTTTCTCTGCGCCAGCAGAGGGGTTATCATGCTAAGGAAGAGCATATTCTGTTGTTTGCCATCCCCCTGAACAGCTGCCACACACCACAGCACCTGCATCCCTTGTGGAACTGTGAGAAGCAGTTCTATCAGGACGGTGCATGTGTGCAGCATGGCTCAGTGAGGAGTTGGCAAAGGGCCAGATAGCAGAAAGGAACACTGAAGGGAAAGGGGCCAGGGAGAGGGGCTCCACTGGATACCGGGGACATGTTGCTGTACAAGCGGGGAGGGAGGAGTAGGTACTGCACCACAAACCATGACTGGCGTGCAACACCATACACGAAAAACTGTGGTCCACAAGCAGGCCATCAAGACATGTAGGGTATGGGGTGGGGGCTAAGTGAGGCAGCAGCACCTCTAGTCATTGCATCGTGCCCCGTCCCTTTACTGTCGCAGACAGTGCTGGGCCCAGCAGTCTGTGGTGCCGCAGTGTGGAGGTTTGCACTCAAAACCCCATTTCCCATTTGCACCCACACAAATCTGATGACCATCATTTGCAGCTAGGTTAAGGCTTTTTGTATAGCAGTTTTCAGATAGATCGGCCAGCCTGTCTGCATGAAGTCCACCATCACCAGCTAGGACTGCATACCTCTCAACCTTTTGTCCCCCAAATGTGGAACATTGCCTCTCAGAATGTGGAACAAATGAGCAAAATGTGGAACACGTAATCAAATCTTTACCTAGGAGGCTCAGAACACTGTTAAAACGTTCGCATTTATGTTCAGAAAGTCGGTTATTAATTGAATAATCTATTTTTTGCATCATTTACTATAGATTTTTGCTTTAAAATGTTAATACTGAATGTAGAACGAGTCCTCACAATGTGGAACAGGGAGCTTTTGTGAAGTAAAATGAGGAACGTTCCTCATAATGTGGTACAGTTGAGAGGTATTTAGGACTGTGTATCAGGCACTGTATTTTCCAACTGACTTGGTTTGTTGAAGGAATATTATGGCTCAAGAGTCAAAAAGGGAATCTGAAAATTTCTTTAAAAACTGAAACGGTTTCCGCAGTTTTGACCGGAAAGATGCTGCCCAAGACTGGTGGGCACTTTTGGCTGCAGCAGAGTCCACTTGGTCGAAAGGTGGGTTGTTGTCGGCAGCGCCGGCGGCTCACGGGAAGCCGGGCGGGGGCGCATACTTGCTGCAGCCCCGGGAGGCGTTGTTGTTATTTTTGTTGAGGAAGCCCAGGCTCGTCTCCTCGTCCATGGCACCGATGAGCTCCCGCAGCTCGTCGGGGGCCTCGGCGGGTAGGTACTGCCAGGCCCGGAGCCCGCTGTTGTCCCGCGCCGTGACGTCGGCGTTGAAGGCGCCCACCAGCACCTTGATGACCATGTGGTGGCCCTGCATGGCAGCCAGGTGCAGGGGCGTGTGCCCCCCGCTCGCCTTCACGTTGACGTTGGCGGGCAGCCCCCGCATCTCGGCCGACTTCAGCAGCTGGATCAGGGCTTCGTGGTTGCCGTGCTTCGCCAGCCAGTGCAGGACGGTCAGCCCCGTCACGAAGTCCTTCTTGAACATCAGAGTCGGCTCTAAGGATAAGAACTCGGCGATGACCTCGGAGTTCCCGCTGGCCACTGCCAGCATCCACTCGTGCTCCAGCGGATCCAGCGCCATGGTCCCGTTACTGTTGCCGCCGGGCTCCTCTCCCACCATGCCTAAGTCTATGGGTTCGATTCTCGAGTCCCTGCAGGTGCCATGGGTCCTGCTGCCGATGCTGATCATAGCCGGAGTCTTTATCCCGCTGAACCCCCATTGCATCCCGGTGTATTTGAGCACCATGTCCTTCATGTGTTTTTTCCGCATGCCCGGGGAGCTGCTGCTTTGCACCACGGCGATGGCGCCCTCCCCTGCAGCCAGCTGGCTCAAGTCTCTGCTTCTGACCACGCTTCTGCGTTTCTCCGGGAGTTTGAGCTGGGATCTTCTTAGATTCACCCTCTGTGTGATGTCAGGTACAGGATCCGCCTCAGTAGACTCCTCCGACTTAGTGGCCGGGGCCGTGAAGTTACAAGCGCTGCTGGGCTGGCTGCCCAATCCCGGATTCCGAGGTGGTGTCGTGTCTCCCGCATCTGTAGTACCCTTTGGTTCGGAACCCACCTCCCAGGACACCATTTCTCCAGACTGGACGTAGCTGGCCATGTTCACCCTGCTTTGTGCCTTCCTTGCTCTCGCTGTCAACAGAAATTTTATAATCGAGAGAAAAACCCTGGCACTGGGTCCCACCGCCTTGCACCAAAGGCTTCTTCAATTGTCACTTTGTTCCGCTGTCCTCGTAAGAACATCTGCAACGCAAGTCTGGTGGTTTAGGGTGTGTGTGGAAATGCATTTCCTTCCCCATACAACACTTTCTTGCCTTCCGTGGGTCTTTCAAATACCCTTCTGCTGTAGCACAAAGTAGTACACCGAATGTAATCATTAACCCAACCAGGTGCGATGAAGTCGCCTTCCTTGTTTCGAGCACAGTCCATTCCTGAGTCCAAGACATGTCATGGTGATTAGTCTCTGCCACTTTTTGTTAACGGCATACATTCACTTGGTGCATGGTCAGGTCTGAATACACGTTAGGTCAGATGTCTCAATATACAGTTCTTTTCAGGTGACTGTTCTTACCTGGCGTGACTTGCACCTGGCCGACACTGATCCCGGCGTACAAGGTCTCAGCTGGCTGGGGCTCTGGTTCATCGGTATATATTTCATTTCTGTCCCCCGACACTACTGCCAAAAGCCAGCTGCATGGCTGCCATCCCTCAGCGGGGGAGTGCTCAGCCTGCCGTTCAGTGTCCCCCCACCTCTATGGCACTGGTGTCAGTCCTCGGTGAGCGACTGAAGAGTCAACGGAGCGAGGCGCAGTCCTGTATGGGAAGGCAGTGCTTGATGACCTTTGCTTACTTAGCATAGTGCCTTAGTCATGCTGGAATTACACTGCTCCATTCACGTGATCGTCACCAGAGACAAACAAAACAAAACAAAACAATTCAACTGAACAAAAAGTACAGCGATGCAGCTCCGGGGGCGGGGGGGTGGGGGCGAGTGGCGTTGCAAAATAGATTTTAGTCTCAATTTTTACTTGGATAAAGATTATAATTAGTCAAATTAGGAGACATGGAAAATATATGTGGTCTTCTGTCCATACAACAACTATTTAGCCTTGATTTAGGTTTAATTGCCTAGGTAGTGGACATAAATAAATGTCGAAATTCTAACATTATGTCAATGTGTTAAACTGTGTTTTGTTATTTTGCTGTCAACAGACTCATTAGTCAGCTAGAATTTGAATATTTTGTCAATGCATCCAGGAAGACAGGAACATCCCAAAACATCTTTCTGCAGATGCCAAATGTTTGCTTGCTGGCATTGATATTGGTAGTGTAGAAGTTAGAGAAATGCATAATATGAATGGCAGTGAAGTATTGAACTGAAGCCAACCCCACTACCACCCTGCAGAGACTGTCAGGCATTGGGGTGTACCTTTGGGTCATCAGGCATAAAGGCCACTCAATTTCACCACACCCTACGCTGCAGACACCGAGTGTCACTGTGTGCCTTGAGGTCTTTGGGCCATATGCTCACTCTATTCCATAAGGCAATATGGTGAGATGGGTGCAGTATAGGAGAATGGGGTGAACTTTGGGGCCAAAGAGTCCAAGGCACACCTCGATGCCTGTCACTGGCTGCAGGGTGTGGATGGGGGTGGAATGGCATGAGCATTACAGGTGACCATACCGCTCAACTGTACCACATTACAAGGAACGTTCCTCATTTTACTTCACAAAAGCTCCCTGTTCCACATTGTGAGGACTTGTCCCACATTCAGTGTTAACAGTTTAAAGCAAAAATCTACAGTAAATGATGCAAAAAATATATTAGTCAATTAATAACAGACTTTCTGAACATAAATGCAAACATTTTAACAGTGTTCTGAGCTTCTTAGGTAAAGATTTAATTAAGTGTTCCACATTTTGCTCTCTTGTTCCACATTTTGAGAGGCAATGTTCCACATTTGGGGGACAAAAGGTTGAGAGGTATGCAGGTGACAATGCCAAGTCACACCTCTGATGCCTGTCAGTCTCTACAGGGTGGGGTGTTATGGCCAGGAACCCTAACACCCCAGGCGTTCATTGGTATTTTCACTCCAAATTTACAATATCATTTTTTTGTGACCCCACCTCATGAACAGTGGCAAAATCAGTTCATTAACCGAAAGCTGATTTTGCACAGCGACTATGCCATTTGGCACCACAGGTGCGAAAATACATTTTGAACAGGATGTGAAAAAAGACAACTGTGCTGTTCATGGGGAGGTGTAAAAAATGGCAATGTTGAAAATCTGGAATGAAAATATAAAAAAAAACCTGGTGAAGTCATGAGCATGCATAGAAACTGTGCAACGCATACCCATAATAGAAACATAGAATTTGATGGCAGTTAAGGACTGCTTGGCCCACCTAGTCTGCCTATTTCCCTACCTAATGGATAAGCTGCAGATCCTAGTTAACCAACAGCTTACTTCCTCCTACCCCCCACTAGGACTGTCTTATGCCTGTCCCATGCATTGTTGAATTCCTCCACTGTTCTTGACTCCACGACCTCCTCAGGGAGGCTGTTCCATGCATTCACAACCCTCTCTGTGGAAAAATACTTCCTCACATTACCTCTGAGCTGTCCCCCATCTTCAAATTGTGCCCCCTTGTTCTTGCACATCTCTTTTTCTGAAATATGCTACCCTCTTGGACTTTGTTGATTCCCTTGATGTATTTGAAAGTTTCTATCATGTCCCCTCTCTCCTTCTTTCTCAAGGGTGTACATATTAAGCTCCTTTAGTCTTTTTTCGTATGTCTTCTGGTGCAGACCCTCCACCATTTGGTTGCCCTCCTCTGGACAGCCTCCACTCTGTCTATGTCTTTGCAGAGATGGGATCTCAGAACTGCACACAGTACTCCAGATGGGGGTCTCACCAACTGTGTCTGTACAGAGGATAACAACTTCTGTTTTCTACTATTGATGCCTCTTCCTATGCATCCCAGTATCCTCCCAGCCTTCTTACTGCCTTCTTACATTGCTTGCCCACCTTTAGGTCATCTGATATAATTACCCCAGGTCCCTTTCTATTTTACTGTTGTCAGTATCTCACCCCCCATTGTGTAAGCTTCCCTGGGTTTTGTTTCCATGTGCATTACCTTGCACTTCTTTGCATTGAATCTGAGCTGCCACACATTTGACCATTCCTCCAACCTTGCCAAGTCCCTTCTCATCCTTTCCACTCCATCTTGTGTATCAACTCTGTTGTAGATCTTTGTGTCATCTGCAAAGAGACATACTTTTCCTTCCAGTTCCTCTGCAATGTCACTTATAAAGACATTAAAAAGGACCGGTCCCAGTACTGAACCCTGGTACCCCGCTAGGAACCCTCCTTTCTTCACTGTGTACTCCATTTACTACTACCCTTTGCATCCTGTTGTCTAGCCAATTTTTTATCCAGGCTACCACCTTGGGACCCACTCCAAGGCTGGCTATCTTGTGTATTAATCTTTTGTGTGGGACTGTATCCAATGCCTTGCTAAAATCTAGGTAGGCCATGTCCACAGCCCCTCCCTGGTCTACTACTTTGGTCACCCAGTCAAAGAAATCTATTAGATTAGTCTGACACGACCTTCCATCACGAATCCATGCTGCTTGGGTCCCGTGCCCCACTGGCCTCTAGGTACTCAACAATTCTTTCCTTCAGAAGTGATTCCATCATTTTCCCTACCACTGAGGTCAAACTAACTGGTCTGTAGTTTCCTGCCTCTGTCCTGCTCCCACTTTTGTGAAGAGGAATCACATCTGCCCTCCCCCAGTCCTCGAGTACCACCCCATCCTTCCATGATTTGTTAAATAGAGTAGTCAGTGGTGTCACTAGTTCTACCCTTAGTTCATTTAGGATCCTTGGGAGAATCCCATCAGTCCCCATTGCTTTGTCCACCTTCAAATTTATTAGTTCTTTCAGAACCCTTTCTTCTGTGAATGGACTGGTATCGACCCCAGTCTTCAGAGTGTTTCTCTTGTTTGGTTTAGGTACCTCCCCCTCCTCTTCCTTTGTGAATACTGAGCAGAAATATTCATTCAGTATCTCTGTTTTTTCACTGTCACTCTCCCCCTTCTTAACAGAATTGGCTATCCTTTCCTCTGTTTGGGCCTTTGCTATTCTGACTGCCTTCCCAGCCTCTTTTTGCTTTAACTGATAAAGTTATCTGTCCTGCTCCTTCTGTGTTTCCTTATATTTCCTGAATGCTATTCTTTTCTCCTTAACCTTCCCTGCCACTTCTTTTGAGAACCATAGCGGTTTTTTCCTTCGTTGTGTCTTATTGATTTGCTTTACACAAAGGCTTGTTGCCTCTGTGATGGCTGTTTTGATTATTCCCCATTGTTCCTCCACCCCTCCTTCTTGCCTGTTTGTGAGTGCTTTTCTGAGGCACTCTCTCATTTTCCCAAAGTCAGCCCTCCTAAAGTCCAATACTCTTGTTTTTGTATGGCTTGATTGTATGGCTGTGTTTATCATGAACCACACTGTTTGGTGGTCGCTTGTTCTCAGATGGCTACCCACTTTAAATCTGAGATCCTTTCTCCATCCCCATTTGAAAGTACCAGGTCTAAGATTGCTCCCTCCCGAGTGGGTTCCAATACTAACTGTCTGAGGCATGCCCCCTGTAGGGCATCAAGAATGACCCTGCTCTTGGATGTGCCTGCAGCAAAGGTGCTTCAGTTAACATCTGGCACATTCAGGTCCCCCATCAACAATATCTCCCCTTTTTCTGCCATTCTAAGAAAGCCTTCTATCATTCCTTGTCCATTTCCTCCCCCTGAGATGGGGGTCTATATACAACCTCCATGCGGATTGTGGTGCCATTTCCTGTTTCCAGGGTGACCCAGAGTGCCTCATCTGCTCCCTGTTTACTCTTTAGTTCTGTTGCTTTGATTCCTTCCTTTACATAGAAAGCTACTCCTCCTCCTCCTCCTCTTTTACCCTCCCTGTCCCTCCTGTAGATTGTGTATCCTGGTATGTTGACATCCCAGTCATGGTTCTCTGTGTACCATGTTTCTGTGACTGCCAAAATATCCAGACAATCCTCTTCTATCAAGGCCACTAGTTCTGGGAGCTTCTTACACAGACTATGGGCATTGGTACTCATCACCCTCCACTTATTGATAGCCTTACCCCTTTTAGCCCCATTTCTGTCCTTACTGCCTTTGCCTTTTTTTACATTTACCTCTGTTCTGCTCCCTAATAACTTCTCTACCTTGGTGTTTACCTCACTAATCACCATGTTTTGTGGGGAGGCTGGATATCCCTGCCCCTTTTCAGTGCCTCCCCCCTTGGCTAGTTTAAATGCTTGCTAATGAAGCATTTAAACCTCTCACCTAGGAACCTGGTTCCCTTCTGGACAGATGCAGACCATTGCACCAGTATAGGTCTGCATCCCTACAGGTGGCTCCCCAGTCCCCAATGAAGCCAAAACCCTGAGCTTCACACCAGTTTTTCAACCACTCATTGAATTCCTTGGTGAGGAGTGCCCTAGCATCTCCCCTGCCATAGACAGGCAGTACCTCTGAGAAGGTTACCGTATGTGCTACTTGTCTAAGGCCCCTCCCCAACTCTACAAACTCCTCTTGCACTTCTCTGATCCCATTCTTAGCCAGGTCATTTGTCCCTAGGTGGACAATGACATCCAGCTCCCTCCGTCATGCAGCTCCTCCCACGATCCTGAGGATTCGCTTCCTGTACCTCCAAGCCGTGGCATCAGGAAGGCACCTTACCTCCCTCTCCCCTTCCTCCCTCATTTCTACCCCCCTAATGATTGAGTCCCCCACCAGGAGTTGTTTCCTTCCCCTGTGGGGTCCCATCCCATAATGTAATTAGTTTGGGGATTTTTTAAAGCAGATTGTCAACAAAGGAATTTTGGGATCTCCACTCATGAACAGTGTCGCTGTGATTTTCTTAATCTGTCCTGAACACTGATTTCCCACAGCAACCACGGATTTCTGTGCTGGAAGTGTGAAAACACATTTTGGCCAGGGTGTGAAAAATGACAGCTGTACTGTTCATAAGGAGGTGTGGAAAAATGCCAGTGTAGAAAATCTGGACTGAAAATATTACAAATTCGTGAACTTGTGAGGGTGCATGGAAACTGCACTATGCACGCTCGTAACACAGTCATTTTATGGACTTTTGTCTCCAAATTTTCAACATAGCCATTTTAAGACCTCTGCTCATGAACAGTGTCACTGTGATTTTCTTAATCTGTCCCAAACATTGATTTTGCACACCGACTGCACCATTGTGTGCTACATGCACAAAATCACATTTTGGGTGAGATGTGAAAATGACAGCTGTACTGCTCATAAGGGGTATGTGAACGACAATGTTGAAAATCTGGAGTGAAAATATTAAAAAATTCCAGAAATTCTGAGCTTGCATAGGAGCTACTTGTAATGCACACATCATGAAAACAGTTATTTTGGGATTTTTTCACCAAATTTTCAAAATGGGGTTTTGAGGGCCTACCATGAATGTGACATTGTACTTTCATTACTTGGTCCCAAAAGGTGGTTCCATGCAGTGACCGTGAAATCACCTTTCAGGACCAAATAACAAAATGACAGTGACTGAGTTCATGAGGTGGGGTCCCAAGAACCCCATGTTGAAAATTTGGTGAAAAAATTCCCCAAAATGGCCAAGATATGCACCAAAGTTGAAAAACAAAACCCTTTTATGCCATTATACGGTGTACAGGCATTTCTTCAGTTTGCGGTTGGCTTTGAACAGTGCAGATGTGTTCCTGGTCCACCGAAGATCATCACGTTGGGCTCTGGAGTTAGGTATGGGGTCAGGTGTGTTTTTTTCTTATTCAGGAAGATGACACAGGACTTTTTCCACACTGGGGTGGGCTCCCAGTGTAGCAACTGGAAGTTTATTTTTTTGGGGGGGCAGTGGAGCCGACGGGGGATTGGGCATCCCCATCGGCCATACTGACTTTTGCCATGCTGGGGTGGGCTCCCAGTGTTGGAACTAGAAGTCTTTTTTTGGGGGCAGTACACAGTGGAGCTGATGGGGGATTAGGCACCCCCGTCAGCCATACAGACTTTTGCCACATTGGGGTTGGCTCCCAGCTTGGCACTTGGAAATCTGTTTGGTGGGGCAGTGGAGCCGACGGGGGATTGGGCACCCCCATTGGTCATACAGTGTGTGGAGGTGGAGGGGAGCGCATGAATATGCTGGGGTGGGCTCCCAGTGTGCTATGTAGATGTTCATGGGGGGGGGACGAATTATGACAGTTCGGATGCAGTGCTGGTGTGTAGGCAATTTGCATACTGCCATCCCTCTTGTCATATGAAGATTTATCTTTTAGTTGGAGACCAGATTCTTAGAGCAAAACAATATCTCATATGGCATCAAATATGAACAGAAGGTCTCCTCTTGGTTTTCTTTTTTCAGTCATCAGTTTAAGCCTTGATACCCTCTCCTCCTATGCTCTATTTTCATACCATTAATCATTTTAGTGGCTCTGTGTTGGACACATTCTGTTATACCTACACATTTTTTCAAATAGGGGGACCACAGCTGTGAGCCATAAGTCAAGATGGGGTGTAACATAGCCAGGATGGCACGGTAATATATAGTTTTGCTTCTGCTATGTATTTCATGTCTTATACTACCCAATATCTTAGTTTCCCTGGTATACACAGTCTGTCACTGCCTGCTGCATTTGCAGTGTAGTGTAACAAGTGTCAAAGTAAAGCAGGGAACCTCACACAATCACCACACTACAGCTCACACAATCACCACACTGCAGCTCACACAATCACCACACTGCAGCTCACACAATCACCACACTGCAGCTCACACAATGACCACACTGCAGTTCACAAAATCACCACACTACAGCTCACACAATGACCACACTGCAGATCACACAATCACCACACTGCAGCTCACACAATCCCCATATTATAGCTCACACAATCACCACACTGCAGTTCACAAAATCACCACACTACAGCTCACACAATGACCACACTGCAGCTCACACAATGACCACACTGCAGCTCACACAATCCCCATATTATAGCTCACACAATCACCACACTGCAGTTCACAAAATCACACCACAGCTCACACAATGACAACACTGCAGCTCACACAATGACCACACTGCAGCTCACACAATCCCCACACTGCAGCTCACACAATCACCACACTGCAGCTCACACAATTACCACACTACAGCTCATACAATCACTACACTACAGCGCACACAATCACCACACTGTAGCTAACACAATCACCCTGCAGCTCACACAATCACCACACTGCAGCTCACACAATCACCACACTGCAGCTCACACAATCACCACAGTACAACTCACACAATCACCACACTGTAGCTAACACAATCACCTCACTGTAGCTAACACAATCACACTACAGCTCACACAATCACCACACTGTAGCTAACACAATTACCACACTACAGCTCACACAATCACTACACTACAGCTCACACAATCACCACACTGTAGCTAACACAATTATCACACTACAGATCACACAATCACACTGCAGCTCACACAATCACCACACTGTAGCTAACACAATTATCACACTACAGATCACACAATCACACTACAGCTCACACATTCACCACACTACAGCTCACACAGTCACCACACTACAGCTCACACAGTCAACACACTACTGCTCACACATTCACCACACTGCAGCTCACACAATCACCACACTACAGCTCACACAGTCAACACACAGAAGCTCACAAAATCATCACACTGCAGCTCACACAATCACCACACTACAGAAGACTCAAACCAATTAGATGAAGCATAAAAATATGTTTTATTTACTTGCATCCATTGAAGTGCAAATATTTTAACCGTTAGATTTTGTGCCATTGTTTGTGGCCTGGATCGTGCTTGAAAACCGTCCTTGAATCAATGCACTTACCCGGTAAACAAAGACTTAACTAAATAAATAAAAATCAGTAGATGCATCAACATGTCGCTTCACCAATAGGATACTAGGGATTATGTCATCAGACTGGGCACTATATAATGACCACATTTGGCACTTTAAGCTGTAACCCCTTGAAAAAGTACCCGAAAGGAGGTAAAAATGTGTCAGTTTTGGTGGAGCTACGTGGGGTTGCACCTACTGATATTTGCACTTTAATAGATGTAAGTAAATAAAATATATTTCTATACTTCATCTAACTGGTGTGAGATTTCTGTGGTATGATTGTGCAAGGTTCATTGGTTTACATTGAGTCTGCTTTTACCTTACGCACCACCTGTAATCTGTGAGTGACCCTTCCTTCATTGCTTTGGTTGTCCATTTATTTTTTCCATGTAAGTGTTTCTCCCTTTGGTGCATCACAGGTAGCTGCTTTATCCTGTCACTGCTTCCCCCACTTGACAGCTGCCCAACTGCCCCCACAAGCCCCCATATCCTCCATGGATTTTCCCCCATGGTGGGTCTGGGATGGGAGGGCTGTCCTTCCCCTACCCAGAGAACCAGTATCCAGATTAGCAGGATAAGCGAGCTGGTGGCAGTGCGGAACAAGGGCAGGCAGGCAGGCAGGATTTCATGGAGCCTGTGACTGCTACTTTTCATTTTCTCCTTAGTTCCCCTACCACAGCGTCATGTAAGAGTGTGCACATGGAGGCGCGCACACTATATATCCACCAGTGCTACCTCTAGGCCTCCACCTGGGGGCAGCCAAGGGCTGAGCTGACAAACCTCCCCTCCGCAGGAGAGAAGAGTTGTTCTCTGGATGCTCAATCCTGCCCCTCCGGCCAAACCCCGGTGACCCGAGCTCACTCCCAACCCCAGGTCTCCAGTGTGGTAAGAAGTAAGGCACTAGGTATCTCAGCTCTCTTTGCCACTGGGCCAGCCTGATTGTGCATTTATCAGGGGATGCCTGGATCACCCAGAGACTGCTTTCCTATGGATCCCATGGGCTTGGTAGACCACCAGTGACCAAGCTCTAGTGCATCATGTACCAACCCTCATAGTCTCTTTAATTATTTATTTTCCCACAGGGATGCATGCAGTCTCCTACTTACTGAGATTGTTGCAAGAGAAATACAAGCTGAAATAGCTGATCACATTTCTATAATCAAAGCCTTTCAGATGTTAGAGCATGTGGCCTTAAGGGTAAGATGCATATACTGGCAACAAGCAACCTTAAAGGCATATCTCAGTATGACACATGTTCCATGAGAGTAGGATTACCACCTTTTTAGAAGCCCAAAGTGGGACATTTCTTACTGAAACATGATTTTTTGCAGGACAATCTGTAACCTCGGCCACTGCAACAGATTTGTTTTCTCTAAATAGAATTAAGACTAAGTGTAGTAGTTTTTCAATTGTTTCTAGTGTTTCTTATCCTTTTAAGATATTTTAGTTAAGGTGTTATAGTTTTCTGCAGCATCTTGTGGAAAGGTAGAAAGTATTTTTTTTTTTTGTTAAAAGGTCAGGGCATGTAGCACTTTTCATATTTTTTTGCAGGACACTGCTGCCCAAATCGAAGACTGTGAAAATTAGGACAGGTGGTAACCCTGCATGAGGGTTAAAATTATTTAAAGGAGTACTACAGTCAACATTTGCAAAAACATAGGTCGTGCAGTGTTTTGATTTGTGTGTGTAGTCCTGGTGTGTCCTTCCCTTTGTTTTCTATTAGGAGGTGTTTTTTTTCCCAGATTTGCTTACCAGATTTATGGTCTCTGTGGATCACCATGTTAACATAGTTTATTGCTTTTCTTTCTTTTGCAATGCCTCCCGTCACATGTGACAGTGATGTGTCCAGGACTATTGATTCGGTGAGGGAAGGTACTGCAGCAGTATTCTGAAGATAGTAGCCTGATGTTCTGGCCTGGAATAACTCTGATTCAATATTTATGTTTTCTGCATTTTTATAGGTCTATCCAGCAGTAATGATTGTTTTGTTCCTAAAGCTTTTCACTTAAACCACACACAGTCATAAAAAGCATACAGATCACCCCAGGTCATCAATGCTACTCAATTAGTAAAGTCTCTAGCTGTTTTCTTGCAGAATAACTAACTCAATTAGCCCTCAAGTGTTTGCTAAACTGTAAATGTAGCCTTCACTGCTTACTGGATAAGGAAAGTTACTCAAAATCACTGCTTTCCTGCTGTAAAATTGACTCTAAACCAGTACTTGCTGACTCTATAGTTGCAGGCACATCACTGTCACATGGGACAGGATGTATTGAAGGACAAAGAAGAGCAATACAAAGTGCTAACATGGAGATCCCCAGGGGCCAAAAAACTAGCGGGCACATTTATAAAAAACACTTTTAATAGCAAAAAAAGGGAAGGATGCAGTAGGGCTACACACACAAATTAAAACACTCTGCACAATGTATGTTTTGCAAATTTTGAGCGTAGTACTTCTTTAAACAACCAGCATTTGGAAGGGAGCATCAGAGATGTGTGGATATTTGATGTGAAGCAATTTTCCAGGGGAGTGGAATTTTGATGCAAGCCATATTAAAGGGTTCAGCTAAATTACAGAATCAGTTCCCCTAGAGAGGGATCTGGATATTCTAATAAACAAGGATCTATCTTTTTCAGCCCATTGTAAGGAATTGATAAATAAAACAGAGTCATTAGTATGATTGAAAGATCATTTGTAACAAGACATAGAGCGTGTATTATGCCACTTTATAAGGCATTGGTTAGACAACATCTTGACTATTGTAGTCCTTTATGGAATCCTTATTTGAGGAAGGATGTAAATGCTGTTGAGAGAGTTCAGTGAAGAACAACAAGGATGATCAGAGGCCTGGCTGGTGTACCATATGAGAGTAGATTAGAGCATCTTAATCTGTACACTGTGGAGGAGAGACGATGGAGAGGCGATCTACTTCAAATGTTTAAAATTTAAAACTATACAGAGTTGATGGAGGAACTTGGTATTTGTTATTCAGTTCATAAATTCAATCCCAGGAGCCATAATAAGCAAATTAAATTGACATATTCACATAATTGTGGAGTACAGAGTTGAACATGGCGCTAAAGATTAGCTGCCACCCCTTTAACTAGGAACAGTAATGGGCAGTCAGCTATGGTCACATGTTATGCTAATTAGTGTCCAGCTGGGGCAAGGGAAGGGCAAATTCCTTTGTCCTCTGGTCAGTCTAGTATGTTCCCTGTGCTGATGAGATTTGCCTGTTTAAGCTCCTGAATAAACCTTATCCTGTTCATTATTTTATGCGTCTGACTCAGTCCGTTCGGTACCTACTGACTCTTGCATCAGGAGCACCAGATGGGAAGGCAGTATACCAGAGAAGGTAAGAGGTCCTTTAGTGGCAGACCAAATACCAAAACACCACACATGATGGAGAATGAGGTCCTTTTTCTTCTGTACAGACCCCCATCTCACTTGCTCTGCGCTGTTGGGTAACCCAGAGTCCTCACCCAAGTGTGCCTGAACTGTATGCATGCTCAGAAAGAATAAACTTGGCAGCAGAGAGGCAAATTAAAACTGAACTGTTCTCTGTTAAAGTAAGCCTCCTGCATTCTGCCTCAGCATATATAAGTCCCTTGCACATAAATGTGTTCCAAATTAGGACACTTTCTGTGCAACCAAGGTACACAGTTCTTTTATGGCTCCACCAGCCCCATGGAGCTGCATGCTACAAACATCGGCAGGCTTCTGCAAACTCCATGTCTAGAAAGCACACCAAAATCTAAAATTCAGATCCCAGCTAGCAAAAGCACAGAATATATACTACAATCCCTGCCCAACTGCCCCCTGCTGCAGGGATTAGCCACCAAACTATAAAACCAGCAAAACATCAACAAAATGTTAAAGTATTTTTCCTGATGCTGTCTCTGGATTGCAGATCCAGCAAATGCATATTCCTTACTAACCTTGCTAACTAGCAACCTGCAGCCCTTCTCTAACATTGTAGGCTATGAAAGAAAAAAAAAAATATATGTGTGCTGTATATTACAAGCCTGCTAACTGAATGAACTGTAAATTACAATAATGCCAGCCCGAGCACCAGGGTGCTGTGGACTGCATTTTCATTAACTCTTAAACCAGAGACATATGGCTTTCTGTTATTTTAAGTTGAGGTGCCTTCCAATACACAGGCATTTGTTTTGCCATTTCTGTCTGAAGGAAGTATTCGAGGCTTCTAAACCTTGAAGAGAGCAATAAATCTCTCAACACAAATACTTTAGATAGTCTGAGTGGGAGTCACTCAGCCAAACCAAAGCCTGCCATTTATCTTTTAAACAGATTGCAGAATGTCCATCTTGCATTCTTTCATCTATCCAGATATAAGCCACTGCCTACAACTACAAAACAGGAAGCAACCCTTCCCCCCTGTTGGCAGCCATATTGGAAATGTCAAATTAGCCAAGAAGCCTATGTTACGGGTCCAGTGACCATCTTTGTGAGGGGCATCAGCTTGTTCAAAATGACCTCACTCCATGGAAAGTAATGGTGGCCATGGTTTTGAGGGGTACCCATTGAAATGAATGAACACTGCAACAAATAGCTGCATCTTGCAAAAGAAAAGTTTATTTCAATAACAGACAGCACCAAACTAGAGTGGAAGTTGTTTATTGAGACGTAGACTGAAGAAAATTGCTTACACATAACTGTACTTGTCTACAAAAAACAAACAAAAAGCCAAACAACAAAACTTTTTATTCTCTCAATGAAATATTTCTTCCCAAGGCATCTCATTCTCTCAATGACAACCATTCCTACTCATCACTATGACCTTCATTCAGGGCCACGCAGCCCCACTCCAACCATGTCTTTCGAGAACACCGATGCCCCGAGCACTGCCAGCTCTGGGGCTCCATCTTCACCTACCTCAAGAGCATGGGGTCTCAAGATTGAAACTATGCTGCATGACATCTGGTCGTCCATTCCAGCCCAAGGGACACCCACTCAATGGTCCACTACAGCTTGCAGCCAGTACCATTCTCAGCACTACCTCATGAAGATGCTGTCACCTGGCTCGAGCGATTTCAGGTCTGGATCTCCTTCAATGGTTGGACAAATCCCTTGCAAATTTCCAATGCTATGCACTTCCTCCTGAGAGGGATGGCCATATTGTGGTTCAATGCCCTTTCAGACCAGACAAGAGTGAACACTGTCACCCTGTATTCCACCATCAAGGACTATTTCTTACAAGCTCATCCACCCTGGTTGTTAGAACAGCAACTATGGGAAGCGCAGTATGTAACCCTCCGAATCATTGGAAGCATTTATAGTGTACATTGAATCACGGTGCAAACGTCTACAAAAATCAGAAAAAGACCAGATTACAGCATTTGTCCAGGGCCTGCCTCCACAATTTCATACCTACGTTATCCAACAAAAACCAACCACCTGGCTAGACATGATCCAAGCGGCCCGGTTAGTCCAAGAGTCTATTACAATGCTTTGGCCTACCACTGTTCAGGACCCACAGTCCTCACAATTGGCTGCACTTGCTACTTGCTCCCAACAGCAACAAAAAATGATTGACAAGCTCATTTCAACTGTCAACAGCATACATTTTCCTACTTGCAGCTCCCCCCTGCAACTCCTGTTAATGCTCTACAGCCACCTCCACAGTGACCTGAGCCACCTCCATCTTCACAGGAGCCAGTGACCTGCCAGTGGTGCTGGTTCAGGGGTCACACTGCTGGAGTCTGCCACAAACTGCAAAACTTTCATAGGAATCAAGACAGCCAAAGGCATCTGCTGCAGCGCAATCAGCAATATGCTAGCAACTATTCACAGAACCAGGGAAACGAGCGCTGCCCAACAAACTAGGGGCTCTTGCTGGGCAGAAAAATGAAGCAACTGACTGCCCCACTGACTCTCATAATGCAAGCAAATGGCACTCTCCAGCTGCTACGTCAGGCCCAATCTTGCCTAAAGGAGCCAAAGTTCCTGTCATCAGATCACCCTCCTTGCAAACTACGACCCTGTTACTTTTGGCAGTTGGTCCATGCATGCCTTGGTCAACTCCAGAGCAAAAATCTCTGTGATCCACAGCAGTATCTTAGACAATCCAGCTATTCGCCATGTACCTACTGTTGCTCCAGCTGACCTAAAATACATCATCACTGCAAGCACTGCTACAGTACCTGTCACAGGCACGGTCCACCTCAGGCTCCACTTCGGCTCACAGCAAGCTACGGTTAAATTCTGCTTAGTGCCTGAACTTCAAACAGACATGATCCTTGGCCTAGACTTTCTCAAGGTGCACAAAGCCATACTGGACTTTGCCTCAAACCAACTGTCACTAGATCCCTGGAGGCAACTTGTAGCTATAGACTCAATCACTGTACCTCCTAAGTCAGAGATGGTTTTGATTGCCAAGATTTGAGATGACCCCCTTCCCCAAGGTATTGTTGGCATCATCTTGGGATCCCCAGCTTTGCACTCCTCGTGTCTCCTTCCAGGGAACACCCTGTCTGCTGTGCATGGTGGTTCAGTATTCCAAAAGTGCTGCAACTTCACGGATGAACCAGTGGTCATCTCCAAGGGTGCCAGTATCAGAAAGTTCATTTGTCTATCTTCAGGGGATCAGCTTCAGCTTCTACCCGAACCTCAGCCTGGTTCCATTAACAGTCATCCTGTCAGTACCATCACAACCTCCCCCACTTCATAAGAAATGCACATACCCTTCAGCGAGCGTCCCTCTGCCTCAAAACTTCCAGCCTGTCCCACAGAGAAATAGCAACTTCTGGAATTCCTGGACACCTACTCAGATGTCTTTGTTGGCCCTGATAATAAGCTCAGATGCTGTGATACCCTGCAACACACCACTGAGGTGCAGCCCAACCAAAAGCCAGTTCGTCAGTGAGCCTACAAAGTGGGACACAAACAAAAGCAAATCTTAGAGAACTTAATCACGGACATGCTTGAACAGGACATTATTGAGAAATCCACCAGTTGCTGGGGTACACCTTGCTTACTGGTAGTCAAGAAGGACAAATGGTATCGGTTTGTGGTGGACTACAGAAAGCTCAATGCCCTCACAGTACAGGACGCCCATCCCTTACCTACCACAGAGGATGCCTTAGAGAGCCTTGGTGTGGCCAGCCCAGCCTACTTCACCACTCTAGATCTCCAGAGTGGATTCTACCAAGTCATTATTGATCAAGCTTGATGCCTGTACACAGCCTGGTGCTGCCACTTGGGGATTTTCCAGTTCAAACATCTGCCTATGGGACTTTGAAATAGCCCAGCCACCTTTCAACATGACATGGAAGCTGTGTTGCATGGACTGTCTTGGAATTCCTGCCTAGTGTATCTCGACAATGTTATTGTGTTCAGCAGAACTTTCCAAGAACATCTGCAGCATCTCAAAGAGGTGTTCGAATGTCTCAGGCAAGCCAACCTCAAACTCCATCCAGAGAAATGTTGCCCCGCTCAACATCAAATCCATTACCAGGGACATGTGGTCAGTTTGCACGGCATCTCGCCAGACCCAGATAAGCTTTCTGCAGTAAAAGACTATCCAGAACCCACAAACCTCAAAGACCTTAGAGCTTTCCTAGATTTGTCTGGCTACTACATAAAATTAATTTGCAACTATGCTACCATTGCAGCTCCCTTGTATGCTCTCACAAAAAGGAGATGTGACTACATATGGACTTCTGATTGCAAAGAGGCCTTTGAAACCTTGAAAGACAAACTTATTTCTTCCCCAGTATTGGCCTATCCCTGCTTCAACCAGCCATTCAGGCTTTACACAGATGCTAGCTCCTTTGCAGTGGGTGCTGTGCTGCGTCAAATACAAGATGGAACAGAAAGAGTTGTTTCCTATGCAGGGCACTCTCTTTCTACAGCTGAGCAAAACTATGGCAACACAGAAAAAGAATGCCTAGCCGTGGTTTTTGCTGTAAAGAAGTTTGACTGCTACCTTCGCTACTCCTCCTTCACAGCCATTGTGGATCACAGCCCTCAGATGGTTGTTCAAAATGAAGGAACCAGTAGGAAGGTTTGCCTGATGGGCTGCCATACTGCAAGGCTACAATTTTGAAATCCAATACCGACCAGGTCGAGCTCACTCCAGTGCCAATGCTGTAAGCTGGAGATGGTAGCCCTCCATAGCAACCTCTCCTGATAAAGAAGCCTGCCTACAAGCTCTCCCCTTCTACTCCACAGATGAGCTCCCTGTGGACACTCCTACAGCACCTCAAGTCACCTTGCTGCTCCCAAATGTTTCTACGGAGGAAAGTACCAATCCACAACTATTGCAAGCAGCTGAAGAGCTTCTTACAACCTCCAGCACCGATATCTCCCTGGCCACAATTAAGCTTCAACTAAGAACTGATCCTCAGTTTACAGACATCATCACTTATCTTGAGTCTGGAACTTTACCGCAACAAAAGAAACACCGCCAGGATGCACAATTCTTTGCGTCACAGTATTGTCTCAATGACGGAGTGCTTTTTCACGTTTGGACCAAGGTGGGCAAGGTCCATCACACAGACAGAACTCGTGTACAGTTAGTTGTGCCGGCCTCCCTAGTCTCTGAACTTCTTCAATCCACTCATGCCTCTCCACTTTGTGGAGGTCACATGGGTATCCACAGGACTCTCGAAAAGACAAGGCTTCACTTCTTCTGGCCTCACATGAACAAGGACATTGTCCATTTTGTAAAATCCGTCAGCCCTGTTCCCAAAGAAAGCCGCCTACCAAACCAACCAAGGCATAAATCATCCCAATGCTTGTAGCTACAGAGCCTTTCCAAAGAGTCAGCACAGATATTCTTGGGCCCCTTCCTACCCTGACTTCTACAACAAGTACATTCTTGTTTTTGTGGACTACCTAAGTACTTGGAATTGATCCCATTAAAAGACATTCAAGCTGCTACAGTGGCAAGTGCCTTCCTCAATATATTCATTTGCCATTACGGTACCCCAGCATACCTGCATTCAGACAGAGGCACTAATTACCTCTTATCCATTGTGCGAGAAACCTGCAAACTTCTCAACATCAGAAAGACTCATACAACCAGTTACCATCCACAGTGCAATGGACAAAGTGAGAGAATGATGTTGACCATTCTTAACACACTATCCAAGTACCTGGATGAGAGTCACAACACTTGGGATCATTTTGTTCCCTTCATTCAGTTTGCATACAACTCCAGCCCTTGTGTCAACAGCACAGAGTATACCCGGTTTTTCCTAGTCCATGGACATGACCCAAGAACACCTCTGGACAAAGATCTCTCATTGCTAGAGGTCCCAAAGTCAGCTTCTTCCTTCATCATCCCAATGTTGGAACAGATTGAACTTGTAAGATGGGTTGCTGTTAACACCCTGGGACAGAGAAAAATGGCAATGCAAAAAATGTCTGCAGCCAAGTGTTACAATCCTTCATTTTCTGTGGGAGACATTGTATATGTGTATTGACCTGTCCTTGTTCCAGGCACCACCAGAAAACTGCTTCACCCCTGGACTTGGCCATTTTACATTGTGGAAAAGCTTCCCCAGTTCATGTTTGATTGTGCCAAAAGCCAGATGGGAAGCTGATACACAATAAAATTCACATTAACAGGTTGAAGCATGGGTACTTGCATGATTCCCTCACTGATGATCCCAGTCCCCCAAGTAATGAAGCTTCTTTGGAACCTGCAATACGTTCAGAAACTGAACTTCCTGCTGACAACTTGACAACAGTTCCACCAGCGCCTCATGGTACTGACACTTATCAGCCAGGTCCTGTTCTTCCTACCCAACCAGATGGACTTTCTGGAACTTCTCAGCCTCTTGCATCTTCTCAGGACTCTCTTATACCCCAAACAGTGTACCAGATTGAGAAGATTCTGTGCAAAAAAAGTACATTAATGAATCTTGGTCATACCATGTTAAATGGTGTGGGTATAACAGTGCTCAGAACTCATGGGTCCCCTTTTCTGACTTGATCACATCCTGTCAAGAACTAGTTCAAGCCACCCACTCAGCAATCCCAACTGACTGAAAAAGTTGCAGAATCCAGTGAACTTATTATTCAGACTCAGTGCAGTGATTCTGCCAATTCTGTGTCTTAACAGTCTGCAAATTGCTTATGAATTCCTGTATGATCTAATATTTTTTTTGCTTCTCAATTTTAGCATCTTTAATCAATTAACTAATCAATCACCTTCTAGTACTGTTTCCATGATGCTGTTAAATGTTATCTTACTGTTACAAAGCTTTTGCTACTTTTTACTGTTGTTCATGCATAACAATGTCTTTACTTGTTTGAGTGGTACTCACATTTACAATACCTGGGGTGATGTGGAGTACAGAGCTGAGATGGGACTAAAGATTAGCTGCCACCCCTTTAACTAGGAGCAGTAATGGGCAGCCAGCTATGGTCACGTGGTATGCTAATTAGTGTCCAGCTGGGGCTAGGGAAGGACACATTTCTTTGTCCTCTGGTCAGTCTAGTATGTTCCCTGTGCTGATGAGATGTGCCTGTTTAAGCTCCTGAATAAACCTTATCCTGTTCATTATTTTATGTGTCTGACTCGGTTCATTCGGTTCCTACTGACTCCTGCAGCAGAAGCACCAGATGGGAAGGCAGTATACCAGAGAAGGTAAGAGGTCCTTTAGTGGCAGACCAAATACCAAAACACCACACAATAAAAAGAGTAGACATTTCTTCAGCCATAGAATCATAAATGCATGGAACACACTTCCCTTTGAGACTGTGAATTCTGATAACATTGGTGTATTTAAAAATAAACTTGATAGATATTTACTATCAAGGGCAGGGCAATAAACCCCTTGTTTAGGGAAGTCAGACATAATAGGCTATTGAGTCTTCTGCCTGACTTAATGTTCAAGTGTAGTTCCAAGTGGCCTTAGTGCTGGAACAAAGGGAATGAGTGGTGGCAGTTTTTGCAGAGGATCCTGCCTTTAGTGACCTTATGGGAAATCTGAAATTGTCCGTTAAAAAACAGGATAGAAAACTGAAGCCACAAAACAAAAGACATTTTTGCAGACAAAAATGGTCTATGAAACAGAATATTTTTTAACATGGAACTCTAAAAAATACAACTAATTAAACGTCAACCCCATGTCTAGCCTTAAAAGTAATGAAGCATCAGCTATTAAAACAATTAACACCAATTTGGACTCAGATAAGGAGTCCACTGACTCTACTGTTTTAGGGGAGTCTAGTGACCCCAAGACACAGCAGCCACATCTGATTCAGCAGGGAACAGGTGGACCCAGAGGATGAAGACACAGATGAGGGAGAAGAGGAGGAGGAAGAAGAATAACTAGCCTGAACTAGAGGCAGAAAACAGAAAACAGTTTCACAGCAGGAAGCCTACAAGCAACAGGCTGGTGGCAAATGGAGTTTAGTCCAAGCAGGGGTGGGTAATCAGTGGGGGTGCCTCAGGGACCAGTGCTGGGACCGGTCCTTTTTAATATCTTTATAAGTGACATTGCAGAGGCGCTGGGAAGGTCTTCCTCTTTGTGGACGATACCAAAATCTGCAATAGGGTGGACATACCGGTGGGGGGAGGGATGAGTAGAAACCTGAGAGAATTGGAAGAGTGGTCAAGGGTATGGCAGCTGTGTTACAATGCGAAAAAGTGCAAAATAATGCACCCTGGGGCATAGAAACTCTGAGACAGAATATAAAATGGGTGCAGTAGTATTGACAACCACCAAGCAGGGAAGAGACCTGGAGGTGATCATACTGGATGACCTAAAGTTGTCCACGCAGTGTGACAAGGCAGTTGGATGGGATAGTGGGATGCTGGTGTGCATAGGGAGGGTATCACCAGCAGAAAGAAAAGGAGGTGACGTTGCCTCTGTATAGATCACTGGCAAGACCCCACCTCGAGTACTTTGTCCAGTTCTGGATAGCAAATCTCTGGAAGGACAGAGTGGAGGCGGTCTAGAGGAGGGCAACTAAAATGGTGCTGGGTCTGCATTAAAAGCCCTATGAGGAGACACTAAAGGACCTTAATATGTATACCCTGGAACAGAGAAGGGGGAGAGAGATATGATAAAGATCTTTAAATACCTTACAGGGCTAAATAAGGTACAGGAGGGGAGTATTTTTTAGAAGAAAAGGTGCTCAAGAACAAGGGGACATGCTATGATGCGGGGGGGGGGGTAAATTCAGGAGAAATGTAATGAAATACTTTTTCACAGAAAGAGTGGTGGATTCCTGGAACAGCCTTCCAGTGTAAGTGGTGGAGGAAAAAACAGTGGTGGGGTTCAAGAATGCATGTGATAGGCATAAGGGAATCATAGTGCAAAGGAAGGGGAGAAGGAAGAAAAAGCTGTAGAACGGGCACAATCTGTGGTAATGGGTGGACTAGATGGGCCAAGTGGTCCTTATCTGCCATCAAATTATATGTTTCTGTGTAACAGGGAAAGGACAAACAGAGCCGACAGCACCTGGGAAAACATTATCAGAAACAGCTACCACGTTAAAACAAGAGCAACAAGAAAGCCAAGAACAAAATTGGTAAATGTCTCTTCCTTTAATTGAATCAGAGAGTCATGTGCCCCAGAAGGGTCTCTCTTTTGTTCCATCCATGAACATCATTTATTTAAAGAGCAGCTGGCACCTTCAAAAGAACTTTAGCAAAGCACTACATTTAGACACAGTTCAGCTTGTATTTCACATTAGTTTTATATTCTTCCTCCCTATTATTTATTACTGAGGTCATTTGCATGAAAACAGGATCGCTGCTCCTGAAGAGTTAATATATTCCTGTTGCTTTCTCTCTACTCAAGGTCATAATGCCCTGCTTGTGACATCACAGTTACTCCCATGGCAACAGATTGTGATGTCACAACAGGGCATTATGACTTGAAGTAGGGAGTGAGCTAGAGGCAAATACACTCTAAGGGAAATCTAAGGGATAACAACCATGTACTCATGCAAATTTACTCAGTAATAAATAACGAGGAAGAGAAATATATAGAATACATATGAAATGCAAGACAAATTATATCTAATTATTATGTTTTTTAAGTTTTCTTTTTGGCTTCAGTAGCTCTTTAACACCACAGTGGACTTATATGATTTTGTGAGAAAATTAAACCTGAGACATTTCTTTGACAAAAATGTGTGCAAGACAAAAATAGAGTGGGTAACTTACAAACTGAAATGGATACTGTTTTGAAACCTAAGTCTACCCTGTCCCCCACCCCATGAATACCTCTGTATTGGTCTATGAGCAGGTATGTGAAAAAGAATTAACCAATATTTGTGCTAAGTGAGTGCATAATCTTTTTGTTAACATCAGCAGAAGGGAGAAGCAGGCGATTGTGAGATTAAAACAGAATCAGGAAATAACCATAAAAGCCGCTGACAGAGGTGGCTCAATTGTGGTACTTGATACTGTGAAATATGAGAGGGAGGTTCTCAGACAGTTAAATAATGTGTATGTTTATAAACGTTTGGCAAAAGATCCAACATATGAATTCACGAAGAAAATTGATGCATTTCTGGAAAATCCCTGTCTTGTGGGTGTGATTGATAAACACCTCAAAAAGTTCCTTGCTGTCCCTAATGCTGTGCTGGCAACAATGTACGCACTTCCGAAGATTCACAGATGTTTGGCAGATCCTCCAGCTAGGCTTGTCATCGGCAGCATAAGCAGCATTACAAAACCACTTTCCAAACTAGTGGATCATTATATCACACTAGTTCCAAAGTTCGAGTCCTACCTCGAAGATTCCACAGATTTGCTTAGAATTCTGGAGAATTACGTAGTACCAGAGGGTTGTCTCCTTGCCACCCTCGATGTGGAACCTTTACATACATGTATTCCATGTGAGGATGGCATGGAGGCAGTCAGTTATTTTCTGGAACTTTGGTGAATTTTTACATCAGATTTGTGAACTTTTTGTTGGAATGCACAGAGTTTGTTCTCACTAACAACTGTTTCTTGTTCCTCAATAACTATTACTTATGAACATACAAAAATTTGCCAGCAGAAGCAGGCCACAGTGGTCTATCTAGTCTGCTTGAGTGCGCAGTCTAATCTATTTTACTGGAGCTGCCCCACTCCCCCTGCCTCCCCTCATTATCCTCCCACTTCCTCACTTACCCCCTACCCATCCTCCCTTCCATTGTAACTTTCTTTTTTACCCTGTCCCACTCCTTTTTAAAACTTCCCACTATGTTCAAGGATGGTAGTTCATTCCATTTTGACACCACCCTCTCTGTGAAAAAGTGCTTCCTCATTTCCCTTTTAAATCTATGACAAGTTTCAGACTGTGCCCCCTTGTATTCCCCTCCCTTTTTAAATTGAAAATACCTTCCACTCCAACCTTGTTTTTTACCTTTAAGGTACTTGAAGGTTTCTATCATACCCCCCTCTCCTTTCTGTCCTCTAGGGAGTACGTATTGAGCTCCCTCAACCTCTCCTCATATGGTTTGTCCCTTATGCCCTGGATCATTTTGGTTGCACTTTACTGGACCCTCAACCCCCCCCCCCAGCAGTTGGATGTCTTTCTTCAAATAAGGGTGCCAGTCCTGCACACAGTACTCCAGGTGTGGTCTCACCAATGACCTGCACAAGAGCAGAATTACTTCTTCCTTCCTGGAGGTGATTCCTCTGGCAATGCATCCCAGCATTTTATTCACTTTGGCTGCTGCTTTCTGGCACTGTGCAGAGTGTTTCATGTTGCCTCTGACTATCACCCCCAGATTGTTTTCCTCCTCTGTGCTGGACACCTGCTCCCCCTTCAGATAGTAGCTGGCCCTTGGGTTCCTTGCCCCCAGGTGCATGCCCTTGCATTTCTTGGCATTGAACCCCAACTTCCAGATACCAGACCACCTAGCCTAGCCAGGTCCTCCCTGAGCGCCTGTTGCCCCTCCTCCTCCTCCATGTCCACCCTCCCACAGAGCTTAGTATCATCTGCAGACAGGCAGATTTTGCTACTGACTCCCTCCATTATGTCACCAACAAAGATGTTGAATAGCACTGGTCCAAGTACCGAACCCTGTGAGACCCCGCTGGTCACAGGCCTAGGCTTGGATAATTCTCCCTCTACCATCACTATCCGGTTTCCATCTTGCAACCAGTTTCTTACCCCCTTGCAGCTTGTCCCTAACTCCCAGGTTACCCAGCATGCTGAGCAGCCTTCTATGTGGCACGGAGTTGAAGGCTTTACTGAAGTCCAGGTATAGGACATCCACTGCCTGACTTTGTCCACTGACCTAGTGACCCAGTTGAAGAAGTCTATAATGTTCACCTGACAGGATCTCCATGCGACAAACCCATGCTGCCTAGTGTCTTGGAGACCGTTAACCTCCAGAAAGTTCACCAGACTTTCTTTTAGAATGGTCTCCATTAACTTATCTGTGATGGAGGTTAGGCTGACTGGCCTGTAGTTTCCAGTCTCATCTCTTGGCCCACTCTTGTGGTGTGGCACCACATGTGCCATTCTCCAGTCCCAAGGCATGCACCCCATCACCAACGAGGTGTTAAACAGATCTGCTAAGGGGGCTGCCAATATCTCCACCAGTTTCCTTAGGACCCTCAGGTGTATGCCATCCAGGTCCAGTGCCTTGTCCACCCTAAGGGTCCTGAGTCCTTCTAAGACACTGTCCTCATTGAATACCTTATCTGTCTCCTATCAATCAATCAATCAATCAATCAATCATCTTTATTTTTACCAGGTGAAGTACCATTGAGACAGACTCATTTACAAGGTGTACCTGGATTGGTCAAAACAAACACAGCAAATAGTAATACAGAAAGGAAGCTGTTGGTTAGTACAATAACAGGTGGCATAGAAACATAGAAACATAGAATTTGATGGCAGATAAGGACCACTTGGCCCACCTAGTCTGCCCATTTTCCTACCTAACAGATAAGCTGCAGATCCTAGTTAACCAACAGCTTACTTCCTCTTACCCCCCACCAGGACTGCCTTATGCCTGTCCCATGCATTCTTGAAGTCCCCCATTGTTCTTGACTCCACGACCTCTTCAGGGAGGCTGTTCCATGCATCCACAACCCTCTCAGTGAAAAAATACTTCCTCCATTACCCCTGGAGCCGCCCCTCTATTTTCAAATTGTGCCCCTTGTTCTTGCATCTCTTTTCTGGAAGATGCTACCCTCTTGGACTTTGTTAATTCCCTTGAGGTACTTGAAAGTTTCTATCATGTCCCCTCTCTCCCTTCTTTCCTCAAGAGTATACATATTAAGCTCCTTTAGTCTTTCTTCGTATGTCTTCTGGTGCAGACCCTGCACCATTTTGGTTGCCCTCCTCTGGACAGCCTCCACTCTGTCTATGTCTTTGCGGAGATGGGGTCTCCAGAACTGCACACAGTACTCCAGATGGGGTCTCACCAACTGTCTGCACAGAGGGATAACAACTTCCTGTTTTCTACTATTGATGCCTCTTCCTATGCATCCCAGTATCCCCCCAGCCTTCCTTACTGCCTTCTCACATTGCTTGCCCACCTTTAGGTCATCTGATATAATTACCCCCAGGTCCCTTTCTATTTTTACTGTTGTCAGTGTCTCACCCCATTGTGTACGCTTCCCTGGGTTTTTGTTTCCATGTGCATTACCTTGCACTTCTTGCATTGAATCTGAGCTGCCATACATTTGACCATTCCTCCAACCTTGCCAAGTCCCTTCTCATCCTTTCCACTCCATCTTGTGTATCAACCCTGTTGCAGATCTTTGTGTCATCTGCAAAGAGACATACTTTTCCTTCCAGTTCCTCTGCAATGTCACTTATAAAGACATTAAAAAGGACCGGTCCCAGTACTGAACCCAGCGGTACCCTGCTAGTAACCCTCCTTTCTTCACTGTGTACTCCATTTACTACTACCCTTTGTATCCTGTTGTCTAGCCAATTTTTTATCCAGGCTACCACCTTGGGACCCACTCCAAGGCTGGCTAACTTGTGTATTAATCTTTTGTGTGGGATTGTATCAAATGCCTTGCTAAAATCTAGGTAGCCATGTCCACAGCTCCTCCCTGGTCTACTACTTTGGTCACCCAGTCAAAGAAATCTATTAGATTCATCTGACACGACCTTCCCATCGTGAATCCATGCTGCCTTGGGTCCTGTGCCCCACTGGCCTCTAGGTACTCAACAATTCTTTCCTTCAGAAGTGATTCCATCATTTCCCTACCACTGAGGTCAAACTAACTGGTCTGTGGTTTCCTGCCTCTGTCCTGCTCCCACTTTTGTGAAGAGGAATCACATCTGCCCTCCTCCAGTCCTCAGGTACCACCCCATCCTCCCATGATTTGTTAAAGAGAGTAGTCAGCGGTGTCACTAGTTCTACCCTTAGTTGTTTTAGAATTCTTGGGTGAATCCCATAAGGCCCCATTGCTTTGTCCACCTTCAATTTTATTAGTTCTTTCAGAACCCTTTCTTCTATAAATGGACTGGTATCGACCCCCGTCTTCAGAGTGTTTCTCTTGTTTGGTTTAGGTAACTCCCCCTCCTCTTCCTTTGTGAATACTGAGCAGAAATATTCGTTCAGTATCCCTGCTTTTTCACTGTCACCCTCTACCACATTCCTCCCCTTTATTAAGCTTCAGTATCTCTCCTTTGGTCTTTCTTCACTCCCTAATGTACCTATAAAAGGTCTTATCCCCTTCTTAACAGAATTGACTATCCTTTCCTCGGTTTGGGCCTTTGCTATTCTGACTGCCTTCCCAGCCTCTTTCTGCTTTAACTTGATACAGTTCTCTGTCCTGCTCCTTCTGTGTTTCCTTATATTTCCTGAATGCTGTCCTTTTCTCCTTAACCTTCCCTGCCACCTCTTTGCGAACCATAGCTTTTTTCCTTCATTGTGTTTTATTGATTTGCTTTACACAAGGCTTGTTGCCTCTGTGATGGCTGTTTTGATCACTCCCCATTGTTCCTCCACCCCTCCTTCCTGCCTGTTTGCTAGTGCTTTTCTGAGGCACTCTCACATTTTCCCAAAGTCAGCCCTCCTAAAGTCTAGTAGTCTTGCTTTTGTATGGCTTGACTGTATGGCTATGTTTATCGTGAACCACACTGTTTGGTGGTCGCTTGTTCCCAGATGGCTACCCACTTCTAAATCGGAGATTCTTTCTCCATCCCCATTTGAAAGTACCAGGTCTAAGATTGCTCCCTCCCGAGTGGGTTACAATACTAGCTGTCTGAGGCATGCCCCCTGTAGGGCATCAAGAATAACCCTGCTCTTGGATGTGCCTGCAGCAAAGGTGCTCCAGTTAACATCTGGCATATTCAGGTCCCCCATCAACAATATCTCCCCTTTTTCTGCCATTCTAAGAAAGCCTTCTATCTTTTCCTTGTCCATTCCTCCCCCTGAGATGGGGGTCTGTATACAACCCCCATGCGGATTGTGGTGCCATTTCCTGTCTCCAGGGTGACACAAAGTGCCTCATCTGCTCCCTGTTTACTCTTTAGTTCTGTTGCTTTGATCCCTTCCTTTACATGAGAGCTACTCCTCCTCCTCCTCTTCACCCTCCTGTCCTCTGTAGATTGTATCCTGGTATGTTGACATCCCAGTCATGGTTCCTCAGTACCATGTTTCTGTGACTGCCACAATATCCAGGCAACCCTCTTCCATCAAGGCCACTAGTTCGGGGAGCTTGTTACACAGACTACGGGCATTGGTACTCATCACCCTCCACTTTTTGATAGCCTAACCCCTTTTATCCCCATTTCTGTCCTTACTGCCTTTTCCTTTTTTTACATTTAAATCTGTTCTGACCCCTAATAATTTCAGTACCTTGGTGTTTACCTCACTAGTCACCATGTTTTGTGGGGGGAGGCTCGGATTTCCCTTCTCCTTTTCAGTGCCTCCTCCATTGGCTAGTTTAAATGCTTGCCAATAAAGCATTTAAATAGGTAACAATAAGCAAGCACAGTGATCCACAACATCTACTTGTTCCGGACAAGTAATAACTATTTACAAAGATTTACAAAACAATAATTTACAAGACAATATATACATAAAGTACACTTGCAGCATGGTTTTGCAAGGATTATAGGGGATTGGGGATATTGAGGTGATAGTGGGGTGGCTAAAAGGGGAGGACCCAGGGATAACTAGAGGGAGAACAGGACGGGGGGGTGACTATGAACAAGGAGGAGACTAAAAAAGGGGGGGACCCTGGAATGTCTAGCATGAGAGGCTGGCAGGAACTGCAGAAGGGTTGGCCACTCTGTGAGGAGTATGCAGGGTTCACGGCGAAAGAGGCACTTAAATATGGCAATCAAAGGATTCGCTGAGCTTACGATGGATCAGTGCCTTAAAGAAGGCCATGCTCACTGGTGTTGCAAGCTTTCATGTCATTTGTATATTGTTCCAAATCACTGGTAGAGCATGACATATAGCTGCAGCACCAAATGGTGTCCTGACCTTCGAGACAACCAGAGAAATGTAGGAAAGACTCCTCAGCACATAACAGCCCACAGGGGAGATGGCAAGCAATTAGAAATGTATTGTGGGAGTTTTTTGATTATGGCCCTATATGTCCAAAGAACTGAATTCTTGTGGCATCAGGCTGTGTGAAGGCCAGCCAACAATGGCATTAAGTGTGCAGTGGTGGGTACGATATGGTGCTCTTATGATGAATCTGATTGCCTGATGGTACAGTGTGTCCAATTTAGATAGTGTGGAAATAGGACATTGCCCATATATAAAGTCTGCGTAATCCAAGAGAAACAAGAATGTTATTTGTACTAGCCTAACCCTGGTGTATTGTGTAAGTAGGTTCTTAATCCTAAAGAACAGGCCGAGTCTCTGGTTCAGTGTCTTTTCCAGTTCTTCCACATGAGCCCCAAAGGAAATTTGTGGTCGAACCATAAGCCCAGGTACTTAAATTTTGTCACAATTTCCAGTGACTCCCCTAGTAAGGTTGAGACCTGAGGGTCCGTTGAAGGGATACACACTTTTGGTACACTGGCTGGGGCAAAAATAGCATTGCCTTGTTTTTTTAGCATTCAGTAATAACTTTAAAGACAAGCGGTTATTCTGTAAGGTATTGAAGTCAGCTTGCAGGTCCGTGCATGCTAATTTAGGAGTAGGCCTTTCTAAATACAGGACTGTATCATCGGCAAAAAGATGTATATTGGCCAATTTGATCCCTGCATCGATGTTGTTTATATAGATCACAGATAACAAAGGGCCTAGGATCAACCCTTGTGGTACTCTCCTTAGCAGGGATTTTGAAGGGGAGAGGTCCCTACCCACCTTGACACTCTGCTGTTGATCCATGAGATAACTTGTAAATCAAGACATAGCCAAATGGTCTAACACAAGGTTCCCAAGAGCAGTGAGGAGCAGAGCATGATCAACTGTGTCAAACGCTTTGCTCAAATCTAAGAACAAAGTGCAGACATGCATTTTTGCATTGAAGGATGTTAACCACTCATTGGAGACTTTGGCCAGTGCTGAGATTGTACTGTATCTGGGTCTAGACCCTGACCGAATTGGATTAAGGAGGTTGTTGCTTTCAAGGAAACTCCTGATCTGCACATTAACCACTTTTTCCAGTAGCTTGGATAAAACAGGAAGCAGCGAAATAGGGTGATAATTATTGAAGTCGCTCCTGTCACCCGACTTAAACAAGGGTATAACATGCACCGTCTTCCAAATAGCATGTAGGGCACCTGAGACAAGGACAGGTTGAATAGATGAGTAATTGGAGGAAATAGGACATAATAGCCTAGTTTTAAATAGTAAGGCTCCATCAGATCAGCGCCTACGCTTTTCCTTATGTCCAGATCCAGGAGTAGGTCTTCCACAATTTTTACGGTCACCTGGTCAAAAGAAAAGGAAAAGGCTGCATTGTTTGAAGATGATGCTGCGGAGGGGCAAGCTGGGTTCCAGCTATGCTACTGAGCTCAAAGAGCACTGGCTGGTGAGGTATCAAACACTAGCCCCGCTGTGGTGAAGTGATTATTAAGTAGGTCAAGTATGTTATGCTTTTCTGTATAGTCAGCCCCCTCAGAACAGATTTTAGATGGTAGTGAGTTAGCAGGACTGTGCTCCTCCAGGTCCTTAAGTATTCTCTATAATTTGTAGGAGAATTTAGAAGAAGCTTCTAATTCACTGTGGAAGTAACTGGACTTTTTAGCTCTGACTGATTTGGTGCTAAGATTTCTAGCTGCTCTGAAAGGAGCAGAGGTGTCTGGATGCTTGTTTTTTCTTGCCTTTTTCCGCAAGGCATCTCTATTACGTAAGACCTCTTTTAGCTCTGTAGAGAACCAGGGGCAAGACCTCTTTTTTTGTACGGGTTTTAATCAAAGGAGCATGCCTGTTAATGGCATTAAGCAAGATGCTGTGAAAAATCTCATTGGACTCATCCACTGTAGAGGCTAAATAGAAGTTCTGCCAGTTGGCGTACTGTAGGTCGGAGAGGAAAGCGGCTGTGTTAAAATTCCTACGACTTGTTTTGTAGACATAACCGGAGGTCGAGGTAGGTTTGGAAAGTGACCTGACGCAGTCGATGTGACAATGGTCACTGAGATCATTAAAGGAAATGCCAGAGTGGGTGTGTAGGTGGAGTTTATTTACAAGTATTATGTCTAGCAGCGTGCTGTGTTCTGGATTTTTAGCATTAGGCCGGGTGGCTTCCGTGATAAGTTGATTGAGTCCAAAAACATCACAAGTCTTTTAGGGGCTTAGAGGAACCAGACAGCCAATCCAAGTTGAACTTGCCTAGGATGACAACTTCAGAAGGAAGCCAGGATAACAGGTCGTACAAATGATCCATAACCAAGAACTCTGCTGATGGAGGCCTACAGCAGCCTATAATAGTCAGGGACAGATTTTGAGAGCTGAATCTTTAGAGTGAAGCACTCAAATTCCTTAGGAACTGAGGTAGCGTCCACCATGGAGACAGCATATGTGTCTCCTCTCCCTCCATGTTTACCCCAGTCTTCTCCTGCAGCATTGGTCCGTCCTTTTCCCTAGTAAAGACAGAGCTGAAATACTCATTCAGTGCCTCTGCCTGCTCTTCACTGTTTTCCACCTATACCCCCTTCTTAATTCTAACAATCCCCTCATTACTGCTACTTCTCTCCTTTATATATCTAAAGAAGTCCTTTTCATCTTCCCTGATCCCCTGCACTAGACTTAGTTCCTTTGCAGCTTTAGCTGCTCTGACCACTCTCCATGCCTCCCGGATTTCCCTGTGTAAATTTCCCTGTCCTCCTCCCTTCTCATATGCATGTACCTCTGGTAGGCTGCCTCTTCTCCCTCACCTTTGCTGCCACTTCCTTGTTGAACCAGCTTGCTTTCTTGGTTCTGGACCTTTTATTCTGGGTCTTTGTGCAGGCATTTGTGGCTTCATTCAGATATAACTTAATGATGGGCCACTTCTGCTCCATGTCCATTTCCAGCTTGATTTTCTCCAGGTGCCCTGCCAGAATGTCCCCCATTCCTCTAAAATCCACCCTCTTGAAGTCCACCACCCTCATCTTGGTTTTGGTTGACTCTTTACCCATATTGAGGTAAAACCACACTGTGCGGTGGTCACTGCCTGTGAGAGGGTCCTCCACTGCTACATCTTGGACCTGCCCTCCATTTGACAGCACCAGGTCCAGTATTGCACCCTCTCTAGTTGGCTGTGTGATCCCCTGCACAAGAAAGCAGTCCTGGAAAGCTTCCAGAAGGACCTGTTCCCTGGCACAGGTGGTGGCCGGGGTGCTCCAGTCCACTCTAGACAGGTTGACGTCCCCTGTTATGACAATGTTACCACTACCTCCTAGTTTTCTGATTTGGTTCCCCAGTTCTTTGTCTATCTCCTCATCCTGTGAGGGTAGCCTGTACACCTCCCCAATTGAACCTTTCTCCCATTTGAGTTCTGGAGAAGCACCCATAAGGTTTCTGTCCCCCTCCTCCTCTTTCTCCCTGTTTCATATTATCACTTTCCTCATGAATAAGGCAACACCACCACCCTTTCCCTTTTCCCTGTCCTTCCAGTATAATCTGTACCTAAGGATCACAAGATCTCAGTGATGTTCTGGCTTGCCCATGTTTCTGTGATGGCTACTAAGTCCACACCTCCCACTGCCATCAGTGCCTGGAGATCAACCGTCTTGTTGGCCAGACTTCTTGCATTCAAGGACAACACCATCCATCGTGATCCCTGTGCCACCTTGTTCCCAGACTTCCCTCCTTTTCCCCTTCCCCTTTGCCTAACTGCCTTCCACCCCTGTTGCTTCTCCCTTCTGTCTGAATTCCTACTGGGGGCGGGCTGATGGCCCCCTCTCATGGTGCCTGTGAGTGAAGCACATCTTACTGCCCCCCAATTCCTAGTTTAAAATTAGTTTATCTTCTAGGTACTCCTCAGTTTTATCCTTCAGGACCCTTGTACCCTGTCTGTTTAAATGCAGCCTGTCAGATGCATATAGGTTCTTGTTGTCCCATGTCTTACCTCAGTCTCCCACCAGCCCGTATCCATTTGTTTCGCACCACCCTCTCAGTCACGCATTGAGCTCCTCGATCCTCTGTTTCCTAAAAGTACTTGTCCTAGGGACTGGCAGTACTTCAGAGAAAGCCACTGACCTTCCTACCCCCCACCACAGTTCTTCCCCACCTCCCTGAACCTCTCCTGCACTACCTCTACCTCACAATTTATGAGATTATTGGTCCACAGGTGCACCACAATATGAGGTGTCTCCTTGTCCTGCCCCACACACTTGGACATGAAAAGTCCCACTCTCCCTGCTGTCATGCCTGGCATACACTTAACCTGCCTCCAGCTATTTCCTGCTCCCTAGCCTCCCCATCTCACCCTCTTCAGTACTGTGTCACCCAGTATAACTACCCTTCCTCCCTTGCCCTCCTTCTCATTTTGTCCAATCTGCTGTGTCTCTCCCTGAGCCCCATATCTCCCCCCATGCCAAGTTTTAGGCCTCTCTTCCACACTCATATGCCCTCTTTCCCCCTCACTTCTGCCCCTGTTTCTCCCCTCCATATCCCCCCCCTTGCCCCACCTTTCCCCATAGTTCCGTTGCTGGTCTCCGCACTTTCTTTATCCATGGCCTTCCCCCTGTTCCTCCAGATCTGTCACCATAATGAGCAGGTTTGAGGAGTCACCCTCTTTTTTCTGTCATCCCACCGATTTCCCTCCTTGATCCCCTCTCTTCCCCTCTTGCCCTGAATCCTTACTCCTCCTGATCCTACCCCCCCACCACCTGCCAGTTCTAAGAAATGGCAGTGGGTGCACTGTTAGTGCCAAGCTATGCAAATTTATATCTTGGTCTTTGGGAGGAGCAGAAGATCTTCAACCAAGAAGCAAATTGTTTTATTTTGAAAATATATTCTTATGTCATCGTTACATAGATGACTCGATTGTTATTCGGAGGGAAGGGGAACAGGATTTGAAACAGTCTAAAATGTATCTAGAAGATTCAAATCTGTGCTTAAAGTTCATATTAAACAACAACAGCAACAAAATTTATTTTTTGGACCTATCTGTTTCAAAAGATGTGAGGGGGTAAACTCGCTTCAGATTTATTCTGCAACAGCACAGATAGAAATTCTGTGCTGGTGGTGTCTAATTGTCATCCAGCACACATGGTACTCAGTATTCCGTGCAGTCAGTTTTTGAGTGTTCAAAGAAATTGTGTTATGGAGCAAACCTATGACATGAGAGTCAAAGAGATGAGATCTAGATTTATTCACCTTTCTAGATTTATAGACCTTACCAAGGCATTCAACACAGTTAACCACCCCCTACTGCTCAAGCAACTGTCCTCCATTGGGATCTCCAGCGATGCCCTTCCATGGTTCACCAGCTACCTTGATAATCGGATCCAACGTGTAAGGATTGCAGGAATCTCTTCGGATGAGAAACCGGTCCGCTCCGGAGTCCCCAAGGGGTCTATTCTGGGCCCTCTACTCTTCTCCCTCTTCATCAACAATCTCCCCAGTGCCTGCCGCCAAAAAATATTACTAAACGCAGACGATGCAGTCCTGTTTTCCAGCCACCATTACATTACAGTCCTTGAATCCCAGCTGAAGCTCAGCTTCAATCGCATCGAAGACTGGTTCAATTCTCATAAACTTGTCCTGAACCACAGCAAGACTAAAGCCATGTCTTTCTGTAACCGACAGAGCAGGCACAACTCTCTGTCCCTCACCATCAAGAACCACGCTGGGAACCCACTCGAACATGTCAAGGAGTTCAAGTACCTTGGTATTACCCTGGATAGTACCCTCTCCTACACTCTGCATATTGACACTGTTGCCAAGACCGCCAATATAATGGATTGGACTACTACACAAACACAAGCACTGTATGCTCATGGATGCCCTTAAACTAGCCATCTACAGCTCTGTCACCTCTATCATTGACACGGCCTTGCCATCTATGGCTCTGCCCCAACAAGTGCCTCCGAGGATCTCAGTTGCTCTCAACAAAGCCTGTAGACTACTGACAGGTGCAGCCCAACTAACTCACATCTGTGACCTCTATGCACAGGCCAGCTGATACCCCTACGCAGCAGAACAACACCAGACCTGCTTACTACCAAAAGATTCTCCTTGGTCTCATGCCACCTGGCGTTAGCTCACCTCTACTACCTACAGTGGCACTCAACAAACACATGGTGCCCAATCTCTAACCTTTCAGGTTCCCAGATGTCGCACTCCATGCGTCCAGTGGTCCTTTATCTATAGAGCTGCTCAATGGTTCAATTCCCTCAATAAAGAATCACTTTCCTCTACTACACTGGACCCTTCAAAGGAATCTCAAACTTTACCTCACCTCTACCACTCAATGTGACTGCTTTGTTGAACATAGATCTCTCTAAACACCTCCCAGCTCACTCATGTCTCACAGCCCGCCTTTCCCAATCTCATTCCTCTGGCACTGGGCCTTCCTTGTGACTCCTTTCCTGCTTCACATCTCCACTGGTACAAGACATTTTCCACTACCATCGGACAGTGGCCCATTAGCCTGCCAACTTCCTCTCCGGCCGCATGCCTGCAATACTAACTGCCTATGGTGCCCTCTTTTCTTATTGTTACCGCAGCCAGCTGCCTACTCAAGCTGCTCGCTTTTATGAATATTATCTCAAAGTATGTTATAACTGAGTATCTTTATTTTTCTTTTAGTTGTTTTGGTTGTTTATTGTGCATTCTTTTACTACCTCTGTATGTATGTTGACCTCATCCTTTGACGTGGAACCTTTGTAAACGAGCAGTTTCTGCTCAAAGGTATTTGTAATCCAAGAATTTAATAAATAAATAAAATAAATAAATAAAATTCAGAGGTGTTATGCGGAAGAAAATGTGTGGGTGGTTGAAATGTGGGCAAGGGAACAGAACTGAGCTGAGTTACTAAGGCCAAGGGCAACAGAAGGGGGGAGTAGTAACCAAGCAGAGGATGGGAGGCTTAAATTTATTACCCCCTGAGGAAGACCTCGTTGTTGAATCGCCAGAATCAGTCTGTTTTGTGTCCTCATATGTGTATGTCTTAATAAACTCACCAGTTTAGATATATATATATAAGCATCAGTTACAATTTGTGTGCCACCCTTCTCTGCTTTTCATTGTTGGATTTGACGCTGTGTCTTGGTGCTCATTGTGCATTGGCTTCATGTCCTGTGATACCCCACGGCCTGCGATTTGTATCTGTTAAATTTATCACCACCTATACTCCACAGGTCAATGAAGTCAGGGACATTTTATATAAGCATTGGCAGATCATACGTACTGAGCCGGTCCTTGACAGGAGTACCCTTGACCCATCACAAGTGGTCTATTGGAGAGTCCTTAATCTAGATGATATGCTCACCTCCTCATTACAACCTGCCTGAAACCCTGCCGACACAACAGTTAATGTTATGACTTTGTTGCCCCTAAATGCTATCCCTGTGGGACATGTATGTGTTGCCATCATATAAGGAAATCGAAGGTGTTTTCTCATCCAGCTATGGTAGTGAGTATCAGATTAAGAGCTTGATTACATGTGGTATTAGCAGTGTACTTGGCTACCTCCCCCTGTGGATTGTTTTATGCTGGAAAAAACATATGCCCATTGAAAGTACAAGTTGGGGAACATGTCTCAGGGATTTGGGCACATGATACTACAAACATCTTGGTAGCTCATATAAAATGTGCATGTACAAACGGTACTCATTATTTGAACTTCACAGGCATAGAAGGAGTTCAGCTGGGATCCCGAGGGGTGACCTCAATGTGACTCTCTTAATGAGAAGCCTTTTGGACCCAAACTTTGGGGCATTTTAAAGTGCCAGAGCTAAATTTTGAAAGCACGACATCCCTGTAAGATACTGTAGAACCGTTTATTCTCATGCAAGTTATACTTAGCGCATGGTGCTGATCAACCGCAAGTGCACAACTTTCATTTCAGGCCCTGCAATTAGCTCCAAATGTATGCCCATTGAAAATATGCAATGTTGGCCCATTAGCACCGTTTAATTTTAGCTCAGTTATCACTTAAGCAAATATCGCTATCATTATTTTATATCAAATATAACCTGTTCTACAGTATTTGTGTACTGCAGTATGCCTGTTTGGGGCATGTATTTGCATTTGCAAAGTTATTCTGGGTATATATCACCTTTGGAATTTGAATATTTGGTGTGCACCATATTGCTGCGTTCATCTATGGTAAATAATATCAGCGATATTTTTGGCGAGTCTCTCAAAATGTTGAAAAGTTAAAAATTAAAAACAAAGAATTTGTGAACAAAATTGTCTTAGAATAGGGTATTTAGCTTTTGTCTTTGCTCTCCCACTAATTATCTCATTTTTGCGTCTCTTTATTCAGTATTGGTATTGTGGGCTCTCAAACCTGAGGAAATGTGCACTGTTGCCAGTGGCTCAGCTATGGATATCTGCCTCACTGATAACATTCTGCTTGTTGCCCACTTTTTTCCCTCTTTGTCCTTCCTCCTTCCCTTCTCTTTTTAATGCTCACATTCCTTCCCCCTTTGTCTCTGCCACCCTGCTTATTTTATTATTTTGTACCTTGGGGGATTCCTCTCCCCTCTGGTTCTCCTTACTCTCTACTTCAGCTGGTGGGGGGGGGGCAGTGTTTGACTCCCAATTCCTTCCACCACCCCCTTGGCTAGTTTAAATCTTCATTGCAGTAATATATAAACTGTCCACTGAGCATTGCTATGGTGGATGGATCTTGAAAACGTATTAAAGGGCATTCCATTCCTTGTACCAGCTCCTGTACAATCCTCACCACAGGTACCTCGGGCTCCAGTTGGGGTGTTCATCTTGGCCCTTACCAAACACGGAGGCAATGGACCAAGGTGGAGGCCAAACTGCATATAAATATCTTGGAAATAAATGCTGTCCTGTACAGCCTCCAGGCATTTCTGCTCTTCCATCTAGGGACAAATGACCTCACAGGGAAAAGCGTGAAGGAGGTGCAGGCCTGTTTTACAGAGCTGGCCAGGTTCTGCAGCAGTTTGCCCTTTAAACCGCTAGTGTTCTCTGAGGTCCTGCCAGTACCAAGGGCCAGCATGGAGGTGAAGCAAAAAGCAGAGAATTTAACAGCTGGTTAACAGGATGGTGTGCTCAAAGGGGTTATGGAATAGTAGGAGATTGGGGAACAACGTGGGGGAGGGTACAAAAGCCTCTATGCCCTGGATAGGCTGCACTTAAATGGGGAAGGAAAGGCAGTGCTCATATGTAAGCTGGAAGATTATACTGAGCAGCACTAACATTTAAACGGATTCAGGGGGGGGTCACAGGGAAGCTTGAGCTATACCACACATAGTAAGGGGGGCAGCAAGCACCCCCCAAAAGGCAAACAGACCAAGTGAAGAAAATGAAGGGGATGTAGACAGCAGGGAAAGGGAACAGGGAGTAGGGGTTTGGGGGGTCATGTGTGTAAACACCAGAAGTCTGGGTAAAAAGATCCCAGATCTAGCAGCGGTAATGGCCGAGGCGAGCCTCGACATTGTGGGGGTAACTGAAACTTGGTGCCATCAGGAGCAGGGATGGGACATGGAGATACCAGGTTATACACTTTTCAGGAGGGAGAGAGAAGACTGGGGGGGTTGCACTCTACGTAAAGGAGGGTATCAGGCCAACTGAATTACAGGGCAAGTGTGGGGAGACTGAGGGCCTATGGGTTTCATTGGCTGCAGAAAAAGGGGAGGTGGTGCGTACTATGGTGATTTATAGGCCCCCAACACAACATGAATCTATGAACAGATACATGACAGGTGAAACCTTGAGAGCGGCTGCTAAAGGTGAGGTGGTGCTGATGGGAGACCTGAATCTACCAGATGTGGATTGGGACAACCTATCAGCATCATCTGCCAGTAGCAGGGAAATAGTAGACTCCCTGCAAACAGCCCTCCTAAGGCAGCTGGTCATGGAACCAACGAGGGAGGGAGCAGTTCTCAATCTGGTCCTGACAAATGAGGACAGGGTAGGAGATGTGTCAGTGGAGGAACACCTTGGTACGAGTGACCACAGTACCGTTTAGTTTGCAATATGGAAAACTGCTGATGTTCACCAGACCAAGGTAAAGGTGCCTGATTTTAGGAGAATAGATTTCAGAAAAATGCGGGAGTATGTGGAAAGGGCTCTAGAGGATGTGGTTGATTCAACAGAGGTGAAGGACATGTGTGAGAAGATAAAAGAGGCTATTGTGGGGGCCACAGACCTATGCACCAAGAAGTTAAGTAAGAATAAGTGGAGGAGGTGACCTCTGTGATTTAATGGTGTTGTAGCCGAAAAGGTCAGGGGAAAGAAAAAGGCTTTTCAGAAGTTCAAGATAATGCAAACAGAGGAGGACTAGGGAAGGTATCGGGTAAGCCAGAAAGAAGCAATGGTAGAAGTAAGGAGGGCGAAGGCATAGAAGGAGAAAAACATAGCAAGCGTGGTCAAAAAAGGGGACAAAACTTTTTTTTAGGTATGTCAGTGAGAGGAGGAAAACTAGGCAGGGAGTATTGCGACTAAGAGCAAGTGATGGAGAGCTGATACAGGGGGTAGGTGGAAGGCAGGACTACCAAACAGCTATTTCTGCTCTGTGTTCACTAGGGAGAATGAAGGGGAGGGCAGTGGTGTGGGAGAAGCCAGGGCAGTGGGGACAGGAGTGGATACGAGTCCGTTCTGGATGGATGAGACTTTGGGAGAACTACACTGCCTGAAGGTGGACAAGGCGATGGGGCCGGATGGGGTGCACCCCAGGATGTTCAGGGAACTAAAGGATATACTGGCAGTGCCCTTGACTGCACTCTTTAACAGGTCCCCGGAGTCCAGAGTGCTACCTGATGACTGAAAAAGGGCAGATATGGTCCCCCTGTCGGGGGGGGGGAGGTGGGAAACTACAGACCTGTAAGCTTGACATCTGCGGTGGGCGAGCTCATGGAGAAGCTACTAAAAAGCAGGATTACCACCTGCCTAGAGGCAAGCAGCCTGATAGATCAAAGGCAACATGGCTATACAAGGGGTAGATCCTGTCAAATGAACTTGATCAAGTTCTTTGACTGGGTCATCAAGGTAGTGGATTGGGGGGTGGTGGACGTCACGTATCTGGATTTCAGGAAGGTGTTTGACTCTGTGCCGCACAGAAGACTCCTGTACAAGCTGACATGCCTGGGTCTGGGGCAGACGGTGATTCAGTCGGTCAGAAACTGGCTGAGGGCAGGAGAAAGAGAGTCATTGTAAATGGAGTGGCATCAGGAGAGGGCATGGTCACCAGTGGGGTTCCTCAGGGGTTGATATTAGGGCCACTGCTGTTCAGTCTATTCATAGGGGGTGTGTGTCTGTTTGTGGACGATGCTAAGGTCTGCAATAGGGTGGACACTCAGGAAGGGGTGGAAAGAATGTGGAGGGATCTAAGGAGGCTTGAGGCATGGTCAGAAGAGTGGCAGCTTTTGTTTAGCATGGACAAATGTAAGATCATGCATCTTGGCAACAAAAACTGGAGGGTGGTATACTGTATGGGTAGCCATGGCCTGGCAGTAACAGAACAGGAAAGGGACCTAGGCATCACCATATCAAGAGACCTGAAGGTGGTAAAGCACTGTGAGAGGGCAGTGGCTACAGGCAGCAGAATGCTAGGCTGCATCAGGAGGGGGATTACTAGTAGGAGGAAGGAGGTCATAGTACCCTTATACACCAATGTGATTAGGCCACACCTGGAATAAGGGGTCCAGTTCTGGAGGCCATATCTCAGAAGTGGAGTGGCTGGAGCGTGTCCAGAGGAGGGCAACGAAGACGGTAAAGGGGTTCAGCCACCTATCCTGTAAGGAAAGGTTAAGTCAGTTGAACATGTACTCCCTGGAGCAGAGGAGCGAATGGGGGGACATTTATTATTTATTTATTTAGTTTTTGTTGACCGGGTAAGTGCACTAGACAAATCCTGCCTATTTTCAGGCACGGTCCAAGGAAGGGGGATACAGATGAATGTCAACCGACCTTGAACCAGATTAAGCGGTTGGTGGTATTTTTAGTGAATGAGGGAAATTTGGCCAGGACACTGGGGAAATTCCCCTACTCTTTTTGATAAGTGCCATGGGATCTTTAACATCCACCTGAACTACCACCAATCCAGGCAGATGGGACCTCAGTTTAACGCCTCATCTGAAAGACGGCACCTCAGAAGTGCAGCACCCCTCTCTTGCTGTACTACAGCGTCAGTACTGGGATATTAACCCAAGTGCCAGATGTGGAAACTGAACTCACAGCCCTCTCATCTCCCGGCCTCAGAGGCGAGTGAGCTACCTACTGAGCCACTGACATGATTAAGACTTTCAAGTACCTAAAAGGCACAAACAAATGCCAGTGGAGAGCATCTTCCAGCTGAAAGGAAATCAGAGGACATGGGGCCATGGATTGTAGATTGTTGGGGGACAGTTCAAGGGGAACATTAGGAAGTACTATTTCACAGAGAGAGTGGTGGATAATTGGAATAGACTCCCTGAGGAATTGGCTGGGGAAACAACAGTGGGAGGGTTAAAAGGAACATGGGACAGACACAAGGGACTGTTGAAGGTGGGGAGAGGACATGTCCTAGCAGATAAATGCAAAACTACCATGTTTCTGCTTGCTCCAGGGCCTGGAGTTTTTGGAAGGACGTATTGTCCCTCTCTTGGAAAGAGAAATTCCTGTATGCATTTCCTCCACTTCTGCTAATACAGAGGGTGCTGCTCAAGGTGCGGATGGAGGGTGCCACTCTCATTCTTATAGCTCTGTTATGTACCTACGTGATATGTTTTTTTTTTCCAAGTTTCAAGTTCAAGTTTATTGACAGGAAAGCTCCATTGAGCAGGCTTATTTACAAGGAGGTCCTGAAGGGACACCTGAAAACAATATACCATATACATGTATGACAACTGGTGCAGTAACATTCAGTGGTCTTCAAACAATTCAAAAGAAAGAGACAATCAGAGTGACATACAATGCGATTAGGTGTTAATTATATACGTAATAAAGTTCTGGATTTAAAATAGAAATGGGAAAACATTCTAACAATATCTAGTGGTAATAAAGGGAGATGAAAAGACAAGGATAAATGCTAAATATTGACTTCAGTTTAAATTTCTGCAGCAGATAGCAGTGGGACCTTCTGCCCCCCCCCGTGTCAGGGGCTGTTGTCACATGACAAGGGGTCGCTGGTCCATCTGGACCTGGCGTTCCTACGTCTGCATGCATGGATCCTGAAGTCATAGCCATAGCACATTCTGGGTGTCTCTTAAAGTTGACGATGTACTGATCGCAGCTGGAAAGCATTCTGCCAGACATAGTTATTCACTGAAACGGAAGCAGTTCACTCCGTGGGCTGCTTTCAGGAATTTTGGACCCATTTACATGTCCTGTAAATGCCGTCTTAGAATACTTGTTGTCCTTGTCAGAGTCTGGTCTACAGTATTCCTCACTTAAGGTCCATCTGGCAACTATATTAGCTTTCCAGTCCCCTACTGATGGTCATACAGTTGCCCAATTAAAAGTGTCTCATACATTTCTGAGAGGCATTCTCTATATGAAACCTCTTATCCGTACTCCAGTCCCATCTTGGGACTTGAGTTATGTGCTTGAGAAACTGACATTGGCTCCTTTTCAGCCAGCTGTGAGTTGTGGCTTGTGTTTCCTGTCATGGAAACTGTTATTTTCAGTTGCAATCACTTCTGCTTGTATGATTTCTGAGCTTCAGGCTCTAATGTGTGTGTGTGATCCTTATTTGATTTTTCACAAAGTTTCTTTTCGTACAACTCCTAGATTTCTATCAAAGGTGGTATCTAAATTTATGTTGAATCAAATGTTACACATTCACGTTTATTACCCTGAGTATGCCAATCAGGGTGAGACATTGCTTCATACTCTGGATGTACGTAGAATACTCAGGTACTATGTTACCTGCACCAAGGACTGCAGAAAGTCTTCTCAGCTTTTTCCTTCATTTGCCCCAGGAAAGAGGGTGCCTCTGTGTCTAAACAGTAAATGCCTCCTCCAGTGAGTGTGGCAAATGCCTCCTCCATTTGCCACACTAGTCTACTTCCCCCTCTCCCTCCTCCTCCCTCCATACCCCCCACGACATACCACCCACTTACCCTCACTGCGTACTCCCTTGGTCCTCTCCCACACTCCTTCCCCTTTTCCTCCTTGCCACAGCACTTCTGTTGCTTAGCACTTCGTGACAATGCCACAATCTTGGCAGCATTTCCTCCTCCTTGTTCTCCCTCTACACTGCACACCTTTCCTGGTGTTCATCAAACCCCTCGCTATTCTGCTCCTCTCCTCCCTCCTTGTTGTACAGCTCCTTGATTATGTTCTCCCAGTAATTTAGGACTATGCTACCTGTACCGAATGACTGTATGTTACTTGGACCTATTGCACCTACTGTTTTTACATATGATGCCAATTTTCTTGATGTTTTCTGTACCTATTACATGCAACCTGAACCAGCTTTGTGTGTAATTGTTGCTGTCAGTCTTTTACGATGATCAATTGTTAACTGTATGGATTTCTCTTTTATTTGATCCCTGTGTTTTTTTATTCTTCTCATGTTGACGCAGAACCTTTGTAAATGAACCAATTGTTCAAAGGCATTTGTAATCCTAGTACTAACTAAATAAATAAATAAATAAAGTAAATGACTGGAACACTGTATTACGTTTTGTTAGAGTAAGTACAGTAAGGAACTTACTGGTGCCATTTGTGGTCACTCCACAAAGTAAGGCCACTTCTGTTGCTTGTCTCAAAATTGTTTCTGCTTCAGACATTTGTGCTGCAGCCACATGGAGCAGTGACCATGCTTTCACTAAACATTGCTGTCTGGATATAGCACACATGCTGGCTTCAGGCTTACTGTACTGCAAGGCCTCCTGTCCTGAATATATATCAGACTGTACCAGCCTCCCAGTTTTTATTTGGGACTGCTTGGGAATCGCTCCACAGATGTGGCCTAATGGAATAGATATCCTCAAAGAAGATAGAATAGTTACATAAGAACTTACCTCAACAATAGATGTTTGAGATGATCTCCACCATTAGGCCATACTGTCCCTCCCTCCTTCCCCCTTCTGCTTCAGTGAGGGATGCATTAGATGCTGTGCGTAAAACCTACTCCATGCATCCTATATCCAGCCCCATGCTTCTAATTGTCTGCCTGTTGCTAGTCTTATCTCCTGGCTCCCCATGATAAGAGGTCCTCCAAGGCTAATCTCCAGCGGGAAACTGAGGAGTGATGGGGCTGGCCACGCTTATATAGACGCAGACATGGGATGTCGTCTTGGGCGGCTCCTGGCTAGCAAAAGTTTTTGTGTGGTCCTAGTCTATGATGGTTGTAGTTCCAAAAGGTGGAGCCTAATGGAGAAGATTCTCTCAAAGATCTACTGTTCCTGTAAGTTCTTGTGTAACTGTTTTTTTTTTTTGCTGCCCGACGGGGGTAGCAGGGGCTACTTTGCAACCTAGCTGGAATTACTAACAGTCCCAAAGGTGTCAAGGTTCTTTATTATGTTTAGTCAACACATTCAGGATTAAGCACGTGCAACAGTACAATGAACATTAGGAGACAAGCAAACAATAACCACACACACATACAGGTGCATGCGCACAGGAGTTATGAATATTAATGAATACTAATGATGCACACCTGGCATGATGTCATAACAGTTGATGGTGTATTGGGTTTATCCTCCCTTCTTGACTCTGTTGGCACTAGGACTGGGAAGAATGAGCTATTGATCCTAGGAGATCTCAACTTAAACTGGCTTGGAAGCAATACCAGGCAGTATGAGACTCTGCTTGCAGGCTTCTCACTGTCCCAACTCATTAAGGATCCCACCAGGTGGTCGTCCACTGGTGGTACCAGCTCTCTACTGGACTGGGTCCTGTCCAATAGGCCTGAGAGGATTAACTCATCTGGTACCCTCCCTGACTCCATCTCAAAACATGCCCCTGTGTACTGCATATGGAAGGTCTCTGCCTCAAAGATCCTTCCTAAAATCATTCAAGTCAGGGATTTCTCCAGGTTTGACCTGGGTACTTTCCAGGAGGATCTTATGCTTATGGACTGGTCTGCAGTAATGGATGCCCAGAATGCTTCCTTTGCAGTCTGTCATTTCCTTAGTATCTTCGGGGTGCTACAAGACAAGTATGCCCCTCTTGTCAGATGGAGGGTAAGGGGGGCTGCTATGAAATGGTTGCATGGGTGCCTCCTTGCTCTCATGAGGACTAGAGACAAATGCTGGGCCTACTTCAAGGTCTCGATGGACCAGGCCATATTCCAGCAATATAGGAGGCTCAGGAATGAATGCAAAAAGGCTATCAGGGCTGCCAAAAGTGAATTTTGCAAAGCTGCCTTATGGACATCAGCTAAGGACCCTAGGAACTTCTAGAGGAATATTAAAAACATTGTGAGTGGTTCCTCCACCTGTGAGGCTCCTGGCATGCTTATTGATGGTGCTAGCTGTAATAATCTGCTGACCATCGCCAATGCATTTAACTCACATTTTTCGGACCTGTCTGCCTTCACATCTCTATTCTCCTCCAGTGGTTGTGAAAGACCTGTCCAGGCCCCTCCACCTCAACTGGCACCTTCCGCTCAACCTCTGTTCTACTTCAAGGCTGTGATGGCACAAGAGATGCAGAGATTGCTCTCTGGTCTCTCCCCCTTTTCTAGTGATGGCCATGATGGCATGGAACCAAATCTTCTCTGCCTTGCTGCTACCTTCATTACCTCCCCTGTGGCCCATATCGTCAACCTATCCTTAGCCTCTAGGGTTATCCCCGACGTGGTGTGATGTGGTGACGGTTGTCCCCATACTCAAACAGGGCAACCCTAGGGTTCTTGACAACTATCGGCCGATTGCCATACTGTCTGCTATCAGTAAGCTTCTTGAGAAAGTTGTGTCGGGGCAACTCACGGATTATATCCAGTCTCATGAGCTACTGTCTCCCTCGCAGCATGGCTTTTGTAAAGGGCACAGTACAACCTCTACCCTGGTCACTGTCACTTTTGGGATAAGGGCTGCTATGGACCAGGACAGACTCTTTGGGGCCATCTTTATTGATCTCTCTAAGGCCTTTGACCTTGTTGACCATGCCTTGCTATGCACTCAACTTAGGTCATTGGGCCTGTCCTCTACTGCACTCAGTTGGTTCTACAATTATCTTCAGGGCAGGAAGCAACTTACCAAATATAGTAAGATGCTCTCGGATGCCACCGCTGTGTCCTCAGGGGTTCCCCAGGGGTCAGTCCTTGGGCCCCTGCTCTTCTCCATACTCAACTATCTTCCCTCCTCAGCTGCCTCCTGCAGGGCCATCCTGTACACTGATGGCCTTGTTATTCTCACTCATTCCCAGGATATTGGGGTCATTAACCACCAACTAAGTGAGGATTTTAGGAGTATCCAATCCTGGATATCGTCCCACAAGCTGGTCCTAAATCTTAAAAAGACTCAGGCCATGCTGTTTGGATCCCTGGCTAAGTTTAAAAGCCTCCCCTGTCCCTCTGTGCATCTCAGGTATTGATGGTGCTCCTGTTCTCATCACTGACTCTGTCAAATATCTTGGGGTGACACTCGACCCTCAGCTCGACCTTGGTCACCACATCCACAATGTGTGTCAAGCTGTTAACTGGAAATTGGGTCTGGCTTACAGGGTGAAGAATAATCGTACTTCAGCTGCTTGCCTAGCAATGGCCAGAGGTGTGTTTCTTCCATGTCTTTGTTATGGGCTCCTTTTGTTTGCCCGTACTACCAAGGTCCACCTCACTAGGTGGACTGTAGCCTACAATAACATCTGCCGTTTTGCTCTTGCAGCCCCTCATCTCACTCACCATTGTGATCTGTATAGCAAGCTTAACTGGCTCTCCCAACCCTACTACATGAATTATGTCTTGGGCTGCTTCACGGGCAAGGTCCTGGGCACATGCACCCCCCCTGGATTGGCGTAGCTCCTCATGCCCGCTGTCTCCACTGCCTACTCCCTTAGGTCACTGGGCCCCACTATCCTTAAGGTTCCTGGTACACATACCCAATTGGGGGACAGGAATTTTGCATCCTGTGCCCTGAGATTATGGAATTCCTTTTCTGTCCCGGTCAGGTCCTCCCCTTCCCAGGCATGTCTACGAACCTCCCTGTGGAAACACTTGAAGCTCTTCTCAGTATGTGACCATCGCAAACCTCACCGAGTAGCCTGGTCCCTGCACTGTACTCGCAAACCTCCCTGAGTACCCTGGTCTCTGCACTGTACTCACATTTCCCTGAGTAGCCTGGTCCCTGCACTGTACCCACATTTCCCTGAGTAGCCTGGTCTCTGCACTGTACTCACATTTCCTTGAGTAGCCTGGTCCCTGCACTGTACTCGCAAACCTCCCTGATTGCCCTGGTCCCCTGTACTGTACTTGTGCACATCATCTCCTGTACTCGGCTCTGGCCCTGCTGTGGTTACCTGTCCGCCTGGGTGTGGCCCTGTGTAAAGGGTGTATATTCTGTATATATCTGCATATATTGCTAGGAATATTGCTTTAGAAACTCTGTACTTTTACATTTGATGGTGTCCACTGTTATTACCTGAATCATCCTACTATGTATGTTATGTTTCTCCTGACTTCAGTGTATCGGCCTTACTTGCTTCAATTTGTGCTCTGTATGTTCTTTTAATTTCCTGTACTCTCCCGAGTCGTACCTGAAAATAGGCATATGTTCTGTCTAGTGTACTTACCCGGTTAACAAAAGCTAAATAAATAAACTTGACTATAAATAAAGGTTGGCAGGCTATAACCCGCCAGATCAGTGTTAGAGCTGATACTGAATGCATCTGCACTGCAGTAAGCTGGCAGCAAATAGTAAAGTGTTGAAATCGATTACCTGCCTCCACATATTATTACAACACACACACACACACATCTATAGTTATAAAATGGGTAAAAATCTGTGAAAATTCAGCCTCCTGATTGGATGAGACACATCACATGACTGTGCATTATTTCACAATGACCACACGCCTGCACTTCTTTTCATTCTTTCTTTAGAACCATCTGGACATTTTATAAAACAGATAATCCACTACAGGGAGTGTGGTCACACTAGATATACACACACCAGCATGACTGCATGCCCTGTAGTGGATTATCTATCTATTTATTTATTTATTTATTTATTGTTTGAAATGTTTCACCAGGAGAGGCACACTGAGCAACAAGATGCTCGTCTCACGGTGCTACCTGTGGGGGGGGGTACAGGGGAGAAGAGTGTACATGATACAGAGCAGTTGAGTTGTACATTGGAGTCATGAAGTAGGAGTGTCATTGCATACTTTGCTACATGGATAAGAGTAGCATTACATACTTTGTTTACGTGAAGAGAGAGACAATTACATAGTTTGTTCCAAAATGAGAGTGCCATTACATATTTTGTTTACATATCTACAACCATACATACTTACATACATGCTTACTTCCTAGCATTAGTTTGAATTATGTTACACAGTGTTGACAGCTAGAACTAGAAACCTGGAGGCTTTAGGACAGGGAGAGGGGACTAGGTCTGAGTAGGTTACACAATTCATAGAAGACTATACTGACTAAGGGAAGACGTTTGACAGGGAGATAAGCAGAAGTGCAGAACGGGGCAAGTGCGTGGGTTGGTAAGGCAAATATAAGCCAGTTCTTGTGGTAGAAAGCCAAGCCACCGATCAGGCCGCGTGAGGTGAAGTGGGAAACGATAAGGGGGGGTAGAATCAGGAATGGGGATGGGGGGGAGAGGTCAGTGGCATGTACAGTTTGGCACGTAGAAGTTAGTGAGGGCAGAGGATAGAGAATGCTTGGAGGAGTAATGGCGGATTTGGGCGGCAGGTCATTCCAGAGCTTAGGTAGCTGGTAAGAGAAGGCCGATTGGCCTGCAGAGGTCCTTCGGTGAGGGATTACCAATAGCCAGGAGTCAGTAGACCTGAGAGCATGAGAAGGGGTTGATGGAGAAGATAAGGAGGTGACAAGGTAGGGCGGAAGGGAACTGAGACAGAAGTTAGAAGCAAATTTAGCACTGTGAAGTAGTCGCCGGTTGCTCAGGGATGATAGGGCCAGCGAATGGAAAAGCTTGCAGTGGTGGTACGGGGGTGAAATGGCAGAAAGCATTGAAGAGGGGGTCCAGTCTGAATAGGGTGGACTTGGGGGCAGAGCTGTAGACTATATCGCAGTAGTCGAAGGAGGGTAGTATAATTTTTCAGAACAATTTTGCATCTCACAGGTAGTGGAAGACAGGTGCAATTTCTATAGAGAGTGCCAAGCCTAGGGCGCAGTTTTTTCAGGATAGCGTCCATGTGAGCGGAGAAGGAAAGGTGACAGTCAAGCCAGCCCCCAGGTACCTAAAAGAGGACACGTCTTCTAGGTCTGTACCATCAAGTGTATGGAAGATCAGTGGAGATGTAAGTCTGGATAGTCTCTGCCTAGAGCCGAAAGTCAAGGAGACTGTCTTCTTGGCATTGAGGGAGAGTTGGTGGGAATTAAACCAGTGCTGCACCTTGTTAAAATCAATCTGGAGATTGGAGACGACTTCTTCTTGGGTCCGGCCACTGGTAAAGAGGACTGTGTCATCTGCATACATATGTATTGAGGTAGTAGAGCAAGTTTTTGGCAGATCATTTAGTAGGATGGAAAAGAGAATAGGGCCAAGCACTGAGCCCTGGGGAACGCCAGTGGTAATAGGGAGTGGGGGTGAGGTGAAGTCAGCTATTTTTACAGATGGCTCTGTCTTGCAGGTAGGCTCTGAACCAGTTAGTGGCCATGGCAGATAACCCAGCATCAGATAGTCAAGATAATAACAGGGGCTGGGATACCATGTTGAAAGCTTTGGCTAAGTCGATGAAGATTGCTGATGTAATTTGGACTTTGTCTATCCCCGAGAGGATGGAATCAGTGAGTCTTAGTAGGGAGGAGGTGGTGATGGAATGTTTTTTTCTAAAACCTGACTGGAAAGGTGTGAAGAAGTTGGTTTCAGAGAGAAAGTGGGAGAGTTGTGAGAGCATGAGGTGTTCCTGGAGTTTAGCAAGGGTGGGGAGGAGGAAGTTGGGACGGTAGTTTGCAGTGGTAGTGGGGTCTCCCCCTTTAGCTAGTGGTAGGACTGTGGCATGCTTCCACTTCTTGGGAATTGATTCAGTGGAGAACGAGAGATTTAGCAGGGCGGCGAGGGGTGCAGCTATGGCATGGGCATATAGGAAGAGGAGTTTGGTGTCTAGACCGTCAGGCGATTTTCCCTTAGCGGGTTCAGGGTGAGAAGGGCATCTAAGGTTTCCATGGGAGAGATGTGCCTGAAGGAGAAGGAGTTCAGGTCGGGCAGTGAAGGGGTTTCTGCCCTGAGATTGGGTGGAGTTACTGCTGGAAGGGAGGCCAGAAGGGTCGTTGTACATATAGTCAAGTAGGAGTTGAACTCGGAGGCAACCAACAAGGGGTCAGAGAGGAGAGTCCCTTGTGAGAGTAGGAGAGGGGGGGATTTGTTGTTGGGGGGGAAAAAGGGAGCTGATGACTTTCCAGAATTTAGATGGCCTACCAAGATTGGCATTTAGGGTGTTATTAAAATATTCAGCCTTGGCTAATCAGGTGGCATTGGTGCACTTGTTTCGGAGCATGCGGTAGTTGATGTTGTCACCTGGGAGGAGCATAGTTTTGTAATTTTGCCACGCCCTGTCATGGGCTTTTTGGCATGCTATTAGCTCAGGGGAAATCCAGGGAAGGTGAGTCCCTCGGACGCTGATGCGGTCCGGGGGGGGGGGTGTTTATCCCAGGCGTTAAGGAAGGTGTTCTGGAAGTGTGTAAGGGCAGCATCCATGTTAGTACTTCTAAGGATGAGGTTCCAGTTACAGTGAGCTAGTTCTTCCAGGAGGGGGGAGAGGTTTAGAGATTTATATGACCATTGGAATAGAAATTTGGGAGGGAATTTAATCTGGTGGATTTTGCAGACTAACTAGGTGATATGATGGTCGCTTATGGAGTCAGAGAGAAGGCCGGAGCTAACAACATGGTGGGAATGAGAGGTGAGTGCCCAGTAGAGTAAGAAGTGGTTGCTGGTCTTAGCGTTTGAGCATGTTGGTTCCGAGATAGTTTGGGTAAGGTTGAGAGCAGTTATCTCGGAACGAACTTTGTTAAAGCGGGGGATGGCCAGTTGTGATTAAAGTCTCCCATAATATAAAGTTCACCTGACTGGGCTAGGGACATTAGGTGGCTTAGGAGGTCGATGACTGTTGCAGTCAGGGTGCCCAGGCAGCAATAAATACCAGCCACAAAGATAGGGAGTGAGGAAGGAGGGGACAGTTTGAGCATAAGCAGTTCGTAGGCTTTGGGCTCAGATTTAGCAGGAGTGACAGAAAAATTTAAGTCTGAGCTGGTGTAGATAGCCACTCCTCTGTCTTGGGTGGGTCGGTCTTGCCGAGCGATAGTAAAACCTGGAATGGCGATGACTGGGTCCTGAAAGCTTGGGTTTAGCCAGGTCTCAGATACGATGATTATGTCAGGGGCATGGTGTGAAGCTAGAACCTGGAGCAGATCGAGCTTGGGGGCTAGGCTTCGAATGTTTAGGTGGAGTAAATGTTGTCCCGGGAGGAGACTAGCCAGTGTCAGTAGTTGGCATTGGCAGGGGTTAGTCATTGGGTAAGAAGGACAGGGGACTTATGTTGGGCCGGGGTTTGGATGTATGTTCCCTACTGCCAGAAGTAGTAAGGCAAGGGTTAAGTGGTGACAAAACATGTAAAGACACCATGATTTGGGCGAGCGCCACTTAAGGGTAGCTTTAGGACAGACAGCGTGGGAAGCATGGGAGCTAATTTGGTGGTGGGTAGCCAAAAGGCAGTCATAGGAATAAAACGAGGGGGCGGGGCTCATAGGGAAGCAGGACTAGGTAGTGGCTGAGAGAGATGCTGTGGCCATTTGGGGGGCGTTTGTAGGATGGGTTATTACAGCCGGGAAGGGGGGAGGAGCAGGGTAGAAACTTATAGAAGGTGTTAAGGGGATAAGCAAAATAGGAAGGAGGAGATCAGGGATAGGTTCCTTGCTGGCTGTGCCATAATTGAATAGTGCACAGGAGGCACCGATTTTGCCAGTGATGCATAAGGGAGTAGAGGAGCGGGTGAAGGACCGCTAGGATGACAGCTAGGGGGAGGGCAGATGGTAGGGGGGGTGACACTTGATGCCAGTGGGATAGGAGCAGGTAATAGGGGCGGGGCAAGTAGTGTATTTAATAGGTGGCCTGGGAGAGGGTGGTGGGGGCAGGACAAAACAGGCTTTGGCTGTAAGAGTTTGTCCACAGCTATTGACCGCTACAGGCAATCTGACTGAAGGGCTTCAAGCACCATATAGCAGCTTGGCTGGCTCAGTCTGGAAAGGCGCATCAATCGGAAGCTTAGGGCTGCTCGGTGGTCCAATCAGGGGCCGCTAAGTCGGCAGGTGCACCATCGGAGGCGCTGAAAGCTGAGCGGCTCCGGGAGGTTCGGCGGTAATTACCTGGGTGGTTGGGCTGAGCAGCAGGACCAGGAGGGCAGCAGAAAAAGTCTGTGTGCTTGGTGGCGGCGTGCGCTGAGTGCCGCCGGGATCCAGAGGCGCCGTTCAGGGTGTGGGAGTTATCTGGGAGGGAAAAAGGAAAGACAGATTGATTATATATACAGTTTTTGTAGAGAGGGTGAGGGTGCTATTACAGGACAAAGGGAAAAAAATGAGCAATTCAAGGTGGGAGAGATTTAGTGAGACAGAGGTTTCAGATGGGCAGAGGATAATTGCGGGGGCGGGGGGGGCAGTCTACCGAAAGTGAGCTTAGTGCAGGAGAAAATGCAGGGAATAATGGCGCCAGACTGTGAGGTACAAGGGAGTTTGGAAACCGCCAGTAGGAGGATGGCAGGCTCCCAGAGACCCTGGGCAGAGGAAATAGCAAAAGTCAACAGCGGGAGCAGAAGCAACAGGGAGCAAGGCAGGATTTAATTAATGTGCTAGCTAGGCTTCCTGTAACAAGATTGAGGCATGCAGCTGATTAGACCTGGCAATACTTTGCTTTCATTTTTTACTACACAGGTTTTCCTCATACTATGTTCAGCCATCTCGCCTGTTGCCCACTGCCTACCACTCACAGCTCTCACATACTGATAACCGGCATCCTCAGCTCACCCTCCATGCTCCTCCATTAATACCATTTTCAGACAAAAATAAAATCAACCACACTTCTTCTCCACTCCTCTTTTTTTTTTTGGGTCAAACCTCATGATCATGACTGCATCAATGGAAATATAGGGCAGGATTCACAAAGAAAGCCAAAAATCCCACAACTGTAGGAAAAAGGCCTACAGTACTGCAGAAACGCAGTTGCGAGATATTCATAAAGACATTTTGAGCAGGTGCGAAATTTCGTAAAATCCCCGCAGCTGCGGAAATTGCACACGTGCTGAAAATCTGCAACTGCGGATCCGCAGCTGCAGAAATAACTTAGGAGGCACAGCAACAGTAATTAATTAGCTGGAATAGCAGACTTTAACAGGGCTGCCATAGAATGAAGCTGAAAGCACCCACAAAGAGACCAGCAACCAGTCCCTCAACTGGGACCACTGCAACACCACAGGTACCAGCAATACCATGGCACCACAGTGGCCAGCTGTTACTGCTGGTCTTCCCTCCCTGGGGTATTCCTGTTGCCTGCAAGGGTAGCACTCACTGCAGGCTGGCCAGGCTCTACTGCCCGTGGGGCTCCGTCATGGGCTGCACTGTGTCTGGTGGTTGTTGCCTGTTGCCATATCATGGCAATGTGTGCTTTTGTTGCTGTTATGGCAGCCACTGTTATACTATCTGGGATGTTATTACCTGTGCCTCACCTCCACCTTAATTGATTTCACTTGCTGGGGCACTACTGCAGTTTGCTGAGGGAGAGTTACACCTTATTCCACTGTGTGTAACATTTTTTCCGTAGCCGCGGAAAAAAACTGGTTGTAACTAGCCTTTCAGGGGCTGTGCCTTACTTATCTCATACCTTTTTTTCCTCAGGGACTTCCGCAGCTGCACTTTTTTCCACAGTTCTTAGTGTTGTTTTCTGCAGCTGCTGAGGGTTTTGTGAATAGCACACAGTGCAAATTCCCCTTTGTTTCAATAGCTACGGCAGTTTTGAGGACTTAGGGAAGTTTTTGTACCTTCAGAAAGCTTTGTGAATTCAGCACATAATCTTTTTTTTTTTTTTAAACATAACAGCCAAACAATGCATTACTGGCCCTACTGCCACGCTTGACCTGACATGTTCCAAACTTACTGTAAGTAAATATGCCAAATATGCATGGAACGGCCTACCTCAGGAAGTGGTGGCTATGAATACAGTGCAGAGCTTCAAACAGGCATGGGACAGGCATAAGGGAGCAATACAGATGAGTATGAATAGATAGGCCATGGACAAATCAAAGACCAATGGCACATTTATAAGGTAGAAAAAGAAATGGGCAGACTGGATGGGCCTTGCGGTCCATATCTGCCGTCAACTTCCATGTTTCTATGTTGCTAAATACCAAAGGCAGGATCAACCAGATAATCATACAAAATTTATTTAAAAAAAAAAAAGATACGTTGGTCTGGTGGTGCAGAGAGTTGAGGCGCTGGACGCTTTACCGCACTACACGGTGACCTGGGTTCGGGAACGAACTCGGGTCATCAGGGTACAAAGCACGGGGTGCAGCAGGATTGAGCATGCTAGTGGGTAGCTCTCCTCTCCTGAGGGTGATGAGGGTGGGATGGCACTCCCCCTTAGTTCCGCTTCCACCGGGTGGAGGTCCAGTGGGTAGCATAGGTGGAGAGGGGGCAGCAAAGCATCGGGAGGTGGAAGGGGCTGAGTCGGCACCATGGGGTGAGAAGCGTGCCTCCACATGCTTGCATGGCTGTGTGCCGGGGCCTCAGGCGGGGAGGTCAGGGGAGAAAAATAAGTAAAATACAAATGTGTCCCTGTCACCAGTTGGCGGGAGGAGGCAACGAGGACCAAAAAGTTAAGTAACAAAAAAAAAAGACACGCACCGAAAGTACAGTGGCAACTATTTATCCCCACTAAGAGAGAAATGGAGCCGACATCTTTATCAAACTGTTCAGCCCTCCCACACATGAAAAACAGCCAATTAAAATGTGTACTTAAGCCATCAGGATTTTGTGTTCCTAGCAACCATGCTAGGCACCTTAGCAACCTGCCCTAGAGCACATATTTGCGCACGACAGAGCACCAAAACATCCCCTTCATTTCTTAAAGAAGTACAAACAAAACTAAATGAAAAAAAAATAAATACAAGCCCCATAAAAAAATCCCATCCCTACTGCATCAATGGAATATACAGTGTTTAATAAATGATTTATGTGCACTCGACCAGTTAGATCTTGGAAAACTCACTCGTGGCTCATGCCACTTGTAAGGTTACCCAAGGTTTTTTTTTTACAATTATTTTTCACTCCGGTCACCGCTGGTTGGGGCCCCATCAGTTGTCTTGCCTTATCTCCTCCTGCCAAGATCCTCCAGGGCTGTACTGTGCCTCCCCACACCCGTGACACACCTTTGGAGTGTCCCTCGGTCCACGCCTCCTGGAGCGGGGCTGACTTCTGTTCCTCGGTGCTCCCTCTTCTGAAGCTCCTTGGGTGGAGGTGATTGGGTGAGACAAGGTCCAGTGGGCAGGATCCAGCATTGGTGATGGGAGCAGGTGACGTCTTCCTCCCAGCCAATGGTAGGTTTCCTTTGCTCAAGATCTCCCCCCCAGAACGTGGACTTGCAATGACATCCAGCATGGGCTTAGTGCGCTCCCACACCCCTCCCGTAGACATCTGCTGATGCTGCTCCCCATCCCTGACATGATCCCCCTAGCTGCTGCACTCCCAGCCTCTGCTGGGAGTTGCTAGCACCAGGGAATCATTGACCCACTCTCCCCAGGAGAGGAGAGCTGTTGTCGGACACTCAATTCTCTCCTCCCCTGCCGACCCTGACAGCCCGGGCTTGTTCCCGATCCTGGGTCACCCATTGCTGGCATGGCATGAGGTGTGGTGTCCAGCACCTCAACCCTCAGTGCCACCGGGCCAGCAGTTACCCAAGGTTAAACTGCTCTTGTGCACATTTATTTATTTATTTATTTAGTTGTTTAACCAGGTATAACACACTAAGCTGAAAGCTTTTTTACAGGAGCGACCTGGGAGCACAAGGAGGTTAAGTGACTTGCTCAGGGTCACACAGTATGCAAGTGGAAGCTGTGGGATTCAAACCCAGGTCTGGTCTGCTGGATGTCACCAGATTTGCTGCTCAGAGCCTTAGACCACTGCGCTATACTGCCTCCTATACATAAATCATGTATTTAATTCATCCCCTCTGCATATCTGATATATATATTCATTGCAAAAAACCTGCATTAATGCATCAGTTAGGGCTGATTCCATGCCAACAAAAGTCTGGAAATTCAATGTTAGGGTTACCAATCCTACCCCCCACACCCCTCTCACCCTCCAAAGACCAACAGGCATTGGGGTGTGCCTTATGGTCATCGGGCCTAACTCTCACCCCATTCTCCTATACTGTACCATCTCAGCTTCCTTACAAATGGAATGGGGTGAGAGTTGAGACATGACCCCAAGGTGCACACTGATGCCTGTTGGTCACCGTAATGGCTGGGGGCAGTGGGGGCGGGGTTAACGCTGTTTCAGACTTTGTCGCAGTGGAATCAACCCTAACTGATGCCTTAATGGAGTTTTTTTCAATGAATTTCCCTTCTTTTTGAGAAAGTGAAATGTTACTCATATGCTATCCATAGGTAGGAGCACGGGCCCTCTGGGCCCTGCGCTCACACCAACCCATCAGTGTAGAGGCATAGCTCAGGAGGGCCCTGTGATCCCAATTTTACATCATGGGATGCATATTTGGGAGCATAGACCCTCTGGGACCTGCACTCCTACCCACCCATAAGTGTAGAGACATAGCACCTGAGGGCCCTGTGCTCCCAGTATTGCAAGATGGTATCTATTGGTGGGAGCACGGGCCCTCTGGGCCCTGCACTCCCTCCTACTTGTAAGTATAGAAACATAGCGCAGGAGGGCCCTGTGCTTTTAGTTTTGCATAATTGTATCCATAGGTGGGAGCATGGGCCCTCTGGGCCCTGCACTGCCACCCACCCATGAGTGTAGAGGCATAGTGTAGGAGGACCCAGTGCTCCCAGTTTAGCATAAATAATATGCATAGGTGGGAACATGGGCCCTCTGGACCCTGCACTCCCACCTACCCAAAAGGACAGACACATAGCAAGGCTTAGATGCATTCCAAGAAACCCTTGTAACACTTATCTGGCAATATCTCAGTAACCATAGCAACTGCAGAAAAAAAATAATTTGCCACTGTATTCATGACCTAGCCACCTCCATGCATACTTAATAAAAACTTTGTATCTTGACCCGTTTTCGAGATATAGTTGCCGAAATGTGCTGCAGCCACCACAATGTTATCCTATGGGAAAATGTGCAACTTCAGAGTGCTGTAACTCTGGAACCAGTGTAGATGTTTCCACCAAACCAAAAAAGCCAAATCTGTGGGACAAGGGCTTGCCACCCTGCAAATTTCAGCCTAAAAATCCAAACTGTTTAGTTGCAGTGAAGTGCCAAAGAAACATGTTTTTGAGTCAAGTTCTGTCACAAATTATGACAGTGGTCATGAAAGGCTGTTGCAATTTGTGACACTATGCCGCTACAGTGCCACCGAAATCACAAAAGTGTCATTCTGTTCTGTCACAAATTGCGACAGTACAGACAGAAAAAACATGGAAAATAAATTTTTGGGCATTATTTTACCAATCTGATGCCAGGATTGTGTTCCTAGGGACCCCTTTAGGTAAACACAATAGTTGGTGTTTACCAAGGGGCATGCTATTTTGAATTAAAACATCTTTATAAATGACATTGGAGAGCATCTGGAAGGAAAGGTATATCTCTTTGCAGATGACACAAAGATTTGCAACAGGGTTGATACACAAGGTGGGGTGGAAAGGATGAAAAGGATGAAAAGGGACTTGGCAAGGTTGGAGGAATGGTCAAATATGTGGCAGCTCAGATTCAATGCAAAGAAGTGCAAGGTAATGCATCTGGGAAACAAAAACCCAGGGGAAGAATACACAATGGGGGTTAAGTTAATAACAACAACAAAAATCGGAAAAGATCTAGGAGTAATTATATCAGATGACCTAAAGGTGGGGAAGAAATGTGAGAAGACAGTAAGGAGGGCTGGGGGGATACTGGCATGCATAGGGAGAGGCATCAACAGTAGAAAACAGGAAGTTGTTATCCCTCTGTACAGACAGTTGGTGAGACCCCATCTGGAGCACTGCATGCAATTCTGGAGACCCCATCTCTGCAAAGACATAGACAAAGTGGAGTCTGTTCAGAGGAGGGCAACCAAAATGGTGCAGGGTCTGCACCAGAAAACAAATGAGAAGAGACTAAAGCAGCTTAATATGTATACCCTTGAGGAAAGGAGGGAGAGGGGGACATGATAGAAATTTTCAAGTATCTCAAGGGAATTAACAAAGTACAAGAGGGTAGCATCTTTCAGAAGAAGAGATGTGCAAGAACAAGGGGCACAATTTGAAGAGAGAGGGGGGATGGCTCAGAGGTAATGTTAGAAAGTATTTTTTCACAGAGAGGGTTGTGGATGTATGGAACCAGCCTTCCTGAGGAGGTAGTGGAGTCAGGAACTGTGGGAGAATTCAAGAATGCATGGGACAGACATAAGGCAATTCTAGTGGAGGGTAGGAGGAAGTAAGCTGTTGATTAACTAGGATCTGCAGCTTATCCAACAGGTAGGGAAATGGGTAGTCTAGGTGGGCCAAGCAGTCCTTATCTGCCGTCAGATTCTATGTTTTTATGTTTTTCTCCACCACTAACTGAAAACAAGATGGCCACTGCACAACAGTTTTGAGGGCATTTGCGACAGAATAAGGTGCTTTTGTGACAGTACAACTTGCTGTCGCATGGCACATATATATTTTCCATTTGCTATAATGGGAAACTTGAAATCTGAATAACTTTTGAACAGATTAATATTTTTTTCTCCAAACCTTCAAAAGGCACATCAGTGACCCAGATCACATATTCTCTGAAAATTTCAGACCAGACGGACAAACTGAGCTGTAGCCCCAAGCAAAGAAATTGCCCCAAAAGTGTTAATTTTTATGTTTTCTGGTGCTCTGTAGCTCTGCAGCCTCACATCCGACCAGCACGCAACTTGCCAGATCCAGAGATCTATGGTACTAGATACATGTTTGGTTTAACATAGAAGTGGCCAGGCAACCCTAACTATACTGGCATTACCATGCCAGTATTATATATACTATACAGGTGCAGTAGTGCCAGTCCAGTTAGGGTTGGCAGAGCAATCTAATGTTAAATCTCAAACTTTGCACTTTAATAACTTTGCAACCTTTCAAGGGATATGCACAAATGTTGGCATGTGTTGCAGCTAGGGGAAGGTCTCTTGACATGCCAAATTTTGTGTCAATCCCTTTTGCAGTTTTTGAGATACAGAGTGTTGACAAAACAGAGAGTTTTGATGTTTTGGCTATTTATTTTGTTTGCTCACTTGTATCTCAAAAACTGTGTAACCTTACTGGCTGAAATTTTTAGGGTTGAATGTCCCATTATTTCCTATGGGAAAAAATAGATGTCAGGCACAAAGTAGGATTTCTGAATCTGAGTAGGATTGGATCCTGATTGGAAGTAGGATTATGATGCAGAAGCCTGCATCGAAGTGCCATTTTTAAGATGCACAATCCTGCATTAAAATGGAACTTTGATGTCATCATAACATGACAGTTTGATGTTCCCCCACCTCCTCTTTTGTGAATACTGAACAGAAGTATTCATTCAGGCATCACCAGCAGAAAACAGGAAGTTGTTATCCCCCCCTGTACAGACAGTTGGTGAGACTCCATCTGGAGTACTGTGTCCAGTTCTGGAGACCCCATCGCCGCAAGGACATAGACAGGATGGAGGCAGTTCAGAGGAGGGCAACTAAAATGGTGCAGGGTCTGCAAGACAAGCCATATGAGGAGAGAGTAAAGGAGCTTAATATGTATACCCTTGAGGAAAGGAGGGAGAGGGGGGACATGACAGAAACATTTAACTTCTCCATTAGCTCCTTATATTGTTTTGCCACTAGAGGGAGCCTGATTAAGTTCGAGCAATTTGCTCCCAATACCTCACTTGTCACATTTTACTGCTCTCTAGTAGCTGTTTTCACTTGGCGATTTATATTACAGGAGCCCTCTGCTGTCTCTTTCCTCTCCACCTCAGTCCTTTCTCTAGTCAAAAATGTCCCCTCCTCCCCTCCTAGCGCTCCTCATGGGAATACTTTGCCTTCCTATCCTCTTTGAACTTTACTGCTTGAACACACCAACAGCTTCTGCCAATACTTACACTCAGTTTGACTTCTACTACTCCAACATGCTTGCTACTGCCACTCCACTACCTCTACCCCCCTCTGCTCTCATCAGCAAGCGTACTAGCCCAATAGTCAGATACCTTCACCTTCATCTGAAGCCACCACCCTGCATCTCTATCAGGGCGTACCTCATCACCCCGCTGTGGTTACTAACCCTATCTCTTATACTATCCGGCGACATTGAGATCAACCCTGGTCCATCTCTGCGTCCCATCATAACCTTGCCCCCCCAGGCCACCACTCTCCCTAAAACCGATGGACTAACTTTCGCCCACCTGAATGCTAGGAGCCTTATTGCCAATCTTCCTGACCTCCAGGCTTGGATCTATACTAACGTCCCGGACGTCCTCGCCATCACAGAAACCTGGCTTAAGCCCACAGTGCCTGACTCTCAGTGCCACTTTCCTGGATACAACATGCTTCGTATCGACCGTCCTGGCACAAAAAGGGGAGGTGGCCTTGCCCTCTACTTCAAAACTCACCTAAACATTACCCTTCTGCAGGACCCCCTCCTACCAAACTGTGAAATCCTACACTCCCTACTGCTTCTTGGGGGTGTAAAGAAACTCCATATTTTTTGTACTTATATCCCCCCAAAAAATGCTACACAAGGCATCACTGAACTCCTAGGGTTTCTGCCTTGGTGATTTTAACCTTGACTGGTCCGAGAAAAACTCAGCTAACCTATCCTACTTAGCTAGCAAGGCAAATCTATCCCAGCTCATACATGAACCCACAAGGGTCTCACATGGGGGCAACTGTGCCACCCTCCTTGACTGGATACTTACTAACAGGACAGAATATGTTGCCTCAGCCGGTGTGCTACCTGACACAATTAGTGACCACTATCCCATCTACTGTGTCTGGAACACTGTCATTCCTCCCCTCCCTGCTAAAACTGTAACCTTTCCTAATCTCTCCCGCCTAAGTCATGAGGACTTCTTAACTGACCTTAACCAGGTTGACTGGTCCCCTCTCTACCAAACAGAGGACATTAACATAGCCACAGAATATTTCAACTCCGTCCTCCTCTCTCTTCAAAACCTTCACATCCTGGTCACCACACGTAGGATGGCAGGGAAAGTAACCAAGTGGCTAACACGCCCCCTGCTTCAACTTCTCAAATCTAGGGACAAACTTTGGTCCAGGTGGAAGATCTCCCACCTCCGTGCAGACTTTGAAGACTATCGTGCATTATGTAACAACTGCAAAAGACAAATTCGTATTGCCAAAAGCACCTACTATAGGAACCTACTAATAACATCCTCTACAAATCCGCGCAGGTACTGGTACAAAATTAAGGACATTCTCTGCAACGACAAGCAACAGAATCCAGCTGACATGAACATTCAAGGTGTTCACTGCACCAACCATGACACCATTGCCAACGCCTTCAATGCCCTTTTTTCTTCTCCACCAGTCGCTACTCTAACTAGCCCACAACCTGACTGTCCCTCTTCTCCTCCCTTGCCCCTTCCACCCTCCCTTTCATTCTGGCTCCAACCACATACCTTGAAGTTCGCAAGCTACTTAACTCCCTTCCGGCACGCGGGGGTCAAGGGCCTGAGGGCATCCATCCTTGTATACTTAAGCAGTATGCACCTTGGCTGACCAGACCTATCACCTGGCTTTTTAACCTCTCGATTCGTACGTCTACTGTCCCATCCACCTGGAAAACTGCCAGAACCATCCCTATACACAAAAAGGGCGATGTCAAACTCATGTCCAACTACCCCTATATCTCTTCTGCCCACTCTCAGTAAGCTGCTTGAAAAAATAGTCCACCGCCAGCTTGCTGCTCACCTTGACATGTTTAATCTTCAAACTCCGTTGCCAACATGGTTTCCGGCCGGTCACAGTACCACCTCGCACTTACAACTTACAAATGACATCAGAAATAATATGGACGTGGCCTACTCACTGGGGCCGTCTTTATCGACCTGTCTAAAGCCTTTGACATAGTGCACCATCCTCTCATGCTAAAGAGCTCCAATCCATTGGAGCATCTGATAAACCCTCTCCTGGTTCCATAGCTATCTTGACAATCGGACTCAGGCAGTAGCATTTCACAAGGCCCTTTCCTCCCCCCTAAACATCTCTCGTGGAGTTCCCCAGGGTCCACTCTTGGACCTCTACTCTTCTCCCTCTTCCTAAATGATATTCCCACCATGTCCCGGCATAGCTGCACTCTTATGTATGCAGATGACCTTGTTCTCTACTCTGGGTCAAAATCGGTTGCTGCCATCAACTCCACTCTCACTAATGACTTCCAATTCCTGCAGACCTGGCTCTCTAGCAACCACCAAGTCTTGAACCTAGAAAAAACCTATGCTATGCTATTCGGATCCCCTAAGAAACTGCCCCTGTGAACAGGCTCCGGGTTCAATGCCTTGATGGCTCCCTCATCTCAAACACTGAGTCCTTCAAGTACCTTGGGGTCACTTTGGATCCCACACTTGACCTGTCTCAACATGTCAATATGGTGTGCCGTGCCTTCAATTTTAAAATTGGTGGAGCTTATCGCATGCGCCACTCCCTCACTCCTTCAGCTAGACTTTCTGTTGCGAGAGGTATTCTCTTACCCCAGCTCCAATATGCTCTGCCCCTCCTCTTTGCTGCAAACTCTGCTACACTCCACAAATGGGACACTGTCTACAACAACATCTGTAGATTTGCCTTAACTGCCCCACGTCTTACCCATCATTGTCTCCTTTACACTGGCTTAAATTGGCTGTCACCTAAGGATATTCGAGCCTACTCCCTGGGCTGCTTTATCTACTCCCTGTCTAGACCTCTCTGCCTGTCTATCTTGCCAACCTCCTGACTCCTGCCTCACACACCCGTACCCTCAGGTCTTCCTCTGTCCCCATGCTCTCCACTAGACTTTGCATGACAAAAATGGGTGAACAGGCATTTGCCCATTTTGCTCCCAAATTCTGGAACTCACTCCCCCTTATTGTGAAAACTTCAGCCTCCCATCGAGAATTCAAAAACTCGCTGTTCACCACCTCCTAGCCTCTGGCCAATGCAAATGCTCTTAATTTGCTTTGTCCCTGCAGGCTTCGGGTCTGACCCTGAGTACTACACTAATGTTCTCCCATGCAATATGTTTTGTCTAGGTGGCTATGAACCTTGATGTCTTTACTGTCCTCAGCTGTCTTATGGTTACCCTAATTGCTTTATTTTACATCCTTATTATGATCTATGCCTAAAATGTACCCTTATGTAACTATTACTGTGCTACCCAATGTATATCTTGCTTTGCTCCTGTACACCTATATTATGTCTGTGCATTTCTGCATATTGTAACCAATGTCCTGTGCTCTCCCGGGTCATGCCTGAAAATAGGCAGGTCTGTTGCCTAGCACACTTACCCGGTTACCAAAAGCTAATGAATAAATAAATAAATAAGTACCTCAGTGAAATCAACAAACTCCAAGAGGGTAGCATCTTTCAGAAAAAGAGATGTGCAAGAACAAGGGGACACAATTTGAAGATAGAGGGGGGATGGATCAGGGGCAATGTGAGGAAGTATTTTTTCACAGAGAGGGTGGTGGACACATGGAATAGCCTTCCTGAGGAGGTTGTGGGGTCTAAAACTGTGGGAGAATTTGAGAATGCATGGGACAGACATAAGGCAACTTTTGTGAGGGGTAGGAAGAAATAGGCTGTTGATTAAATAGAATCTGCAGCTTATCCTCTAGGTAGGGAAGTGGGCAGACTAGGTGGGCCAAGCGGTCCTTATCTGCCATCAAAGTCTATGTTTCTATGATTGCTGGCCCCCTTGTTTCCATTGCATACTGGCAGGTCCCCACCCTTTGACTGCTGTTTCCATAGTTTCCCTGGTGTCTAGCGGTGCCCCCCCACCATCCAGTCACCATTCTCATTATTAATTTTATGATCACTAGTGTCTAGTGGCACCCACCACCCTCTAATTGCCCTCCTGATATGTATTGCCATCTCCATTTTTTGTTATTAGCCCTGGTGTCTAGTGGCACCCCCCCCCCATCCTCTGATAGCCCTCCCGATCTGAAATAAAGAAAACAGTCCCTCAATGTTTTTTTATGCTTGTAGGCAAGAAAAGTGTCCCTTGCCAATCTGAACCGCCCAGCCCCACCTCCTCAGCATCCACCACTCCACATCCCCCACACACCCTCACTCACCTAACAGCTCCCAGGGTAACGATCCACTCTCTGCTGGAAGACACGTCTTGCTGCTGGAACCATCGATTGCAATATAAGAAACTAAGGTAAATTCAGTTCAATGTATTTCAATGGGGTTTTAAACTTTGATGCACAACTTCACCATTTTTGCTCATTTTGACCCCACATTTTCAACATGGTCTTTGGAGGACCCCTCCTCATGGACAATATCACTAGAATTTCAAAATCCATCATCAAAGGCAATTTCACGGTTGGATAGCAAAATCACCTTCCGTGCATGATTTGAAAAGTTTCACTGACTTTGTTCATGAGGTGGGGCCATAAGAAAGCTATGTTGAAAATGTGGGGTCAAAATATGTAAAGACGGTGAAGTTATGTGCATGCATTTTAATTCAGCTACGCTCACTTGCAACTTCAGTAATTTAAAATTTTACCCCAGGTTTTCAACGTTGCCATTTTTTTACGTTACCGCATAAATGTGACAGCTGTCACTTTTCAAATCCTGCCCAAAATGTGTTTTCTCACCTGTGGCGTGGAGTGATGTTTTGGTGGAGATTTGAAAATTCTCAGCCCAGCGTTAATGAGGTGGGGGTAATAACAAGGTTATGCTGACAATATGGTTGCTGTTTTGGCCCAAATGCTCCCACAGCCAAATGAATATATGATTATATATTTGCAAAAAAATGTCATTAATGCTCTAGTTAGGGTTGTTACAGCAAAAAAGTAGGGAAATGTGGTGTTAGGGTTCCCAACCCTAACACCCCACCATGCAGGCAGCAACAAGAGTGTGATGTGCCTTGGGGTTCTCAACCCTAACACTCACCCCATTCTCATATACTGTATCCATCTCAACATTTTTACTTATGGAATGGGGTGAGCATTAGGGTTAAGAACCTCAAGGCACACCACACCCCTGTTGCTGCCTGCAAGGTGGGGGATAATGTCACATTTCCCTACTTTTGTCACTGTAGTCAACCATAACTAATACATTAACAAAGTTTTTTTGCCAATAAAATATATATATATATATAAAATCTATTATTTGCAAAAACTGCATTAATGTAACATTTAGGGAAGGGTTCAGGCTAAAGTGAAAACAATTGAGAAATGTGGTTTTAGAGGTTCCAACCCATGACTGAAACAAATAAGGGAGGGCAGCCTTACTTGGGGTTGTCAACCGTAAAGCTCATCCCATTCTATGCACTCCAGAAACATACACACCTAATGGAGTGAAGTTTAGGGTTGACATCCCTAAGGAAGACTGCACCCCGATTTGTTTTAGGTGTGGGTGTGGGGGTTTTAGGGTTGAGAACCCTAAAACCACATTTCCCTAATTTTTTCACTTTAGCCTGAACCCTAAATGTTGTATTAACGTGTTTCTTTCGCAAAGAATTGTACAAAATGGGGGGACCTTGACAAATTCAAAAACAAGTTCTCTGTGATGTAACTCTTTTTTATTGTGTACAATCCCCTACGTTTCACCCACAAAATGGGCTTGTTCACAGGGATATAGACTTGTAGATACTGTATTCTCTATTTTTCTGTAAATTAATTAAAACACACTGATTTAATATATGCTCATGTGAATTTACAATATGCTTATTGAGGTAACTTCAAAGTATTAACAATCCCTCATACCTTAGAAAAAATGCAGGCTGTTACTGTAGTAGTAATAGTTTTTTTATAAAAAAGCCAAAGATAGCATTCAATGCTCTGCAAAAACAAAAATAAAAATAAATATAAAAAGTATTCACTGTGGCAGTCTTGTTACTCACAGTTCATAGAGAACTTGTGCTCCTTTGTAACTAAAAGCATTTTTCCTACCTTATTCAATGTGCTCTGTTTGGTACTGGGGAAATCTGCTTTTAAGCACTAAATTCATTTCTGCAAAAAAGCCATAATAGTAAAGTTTTTAACTTTCTTAAAACATTTATGATGTTAAGTGCTTTCTTAAAAAACATATCATGCTAAGTAGTATAGTAGTTCAAAATGTGGGTTTTAGTTACTTAATTGCTTTTTTAGAAAAGGTTTCCACCATTATATCAACCCCTCTGTACCTAAAAGATGGCTGCTGTTGTTTGTTACAGCTCAGGAGTTCTTATATTCTTCTTGTGCCCGTGTTGCTGAAATCCCACGATAGCATGTCAAAATGCGATGACGTCACGATCGCGCTACCGCGCGTGCACGAACAGACTGCTATTGCAGTCAAATGGCTGGTTCTATTCTTAGAGCCAAGGATTTTCAGCAAAACGGGCACTCAAAGACTGTCACTGAGACTTGCTGGTTATTTAATGCATTGCCTACTAGTTATTATGTGTATTAAAATGATAAGTAGTTCCACTTAATAAAAGGGTAATATTTTTTACAAACAGGCAGAAGAAGGGTGGCTGAAGAAGTTCCAATAAGAACATTGATCCATTACCCACCATTGCCTTGTTTTGCATATTTTGCAAAGAATTTTCTTACTTTTTGAGATAGTATAATCATATTCTCATTTGCACGTGGGAGGGCCCTGCGCTCCTATCCTTCCACAGATGCGGTCATACATGTTGCTGTGGCAGCGCAAGATCCCAGGGTGCTGCGCTTGCATTTGTAGCAAAACAGCAATGAAATTGACAGCATAAGCCTTCTTATTATTACCCCACCTCTTGAACCATGTACTGAAAATGTTGTAAAATCCCTGCTGAAATGGTATTCCATGCCAGTGGAACATCATTCCATTCCACAGGTGTGAAAACACAGTTTGGCCAGGATTTGAAAAATGACAGCTGTCACATTCATGGGGTGGGGTAAAAAAATGGCTGTGTTGAAAATTTGGGGTAAAAACATTTAAAATTACCAAAGTCACGAGCGATTGTATCAATATTTCAATGGATGCGCATAACTTAGCCATTTTTACATATTTTGACCCCAAATTTTCAACATAGCCTTCTTATGACCCCACCTCATGAATAAGGCAGTGAAAATGTTCAAATCTTGCCCAAAAAGCAATTTCGCTAAGCGGCCTCAAAATCACTTTTAGGGCCTGATCTGCATAATTCCATTGCTACTTTTCAGGACATGGTGTCCCAAAAAGGCCATGCTGAAAATCTGATGGCAAAGTATGCAGAAATGGCAAAGTTGTGCATCAAAGTTGAAAACCCCATTGAAATGCTATCATTGAATCACACTTACTGTAGGTTCTCATATTGCAGTCAGCAGTTCCAGCAGCAAGATATGTCTTTGACCAGAGAGTGTATTTTCACCCTGGGACCTGTTCAGGTAAGTGAGGGTGTGTGGGGGGTGCTCAGTGGGAGGTTGGGGTGGAGTGGGTTGGATCGTCGAGGAACCTTTTTTTTTTTTTTACAGGGTTTAAAAGACATTGAAGGACAGTTTTCTTTATTACAGTGTACCGAAATATGGAGACAGCGATTGAATGGGGGCCTACGAGATAGCATGGAAACTGAAACAAATATGGGGATGGCAATCGGAGAGGGGGGGTACCACTGGACACCAAAGATACTTAATAAAATATGGGATGGTGATCAGCGAGGGGTGACTAGATACCATGGAAACTGAAACAACTATGGTGATGGTGATGGGGGGGGTGCCACTAGACACTAGGGATGCTTAGCAAAATACTGGGATGGCGAACAGGGGGGGTGCCACTAGACACCAGAGAAGCATTAAATCATTACAGGGATGGCGATCGGGGGTGTTGCCACTAGACACCAAGGAAACTTAATACCTCTTTTTTCATATGAACAAAAGTTTCATATGGTTCATAAGAAAATTTTCATATGATATTTTCGTTCATACGAAAATTTGCAAGTCACAAAAAAGGATTTACAATACACAAAAAAACATACATTTCAGGGGCATTTCCCAACAGTTAAGTGCAGATTCAACCTAACAGGGTCTTGATGAACAAGATACATGTCTTGGTCTCTATGCAGGATGACACTTTTGAGGGGTTTTAAACATTTTTTTTTTAAATGGAAACAAAATGGCAACAAATGAAAAAAATGATTTTTTCCCCTCACAAAAAAAGGATTGGCCCCAAACAGTCATTTCATACAGCTAAAATATGTGAAATATGTGGACAGTGATTGGAGGGAGCCCACTAGAAACCAGGGAAACTTAATAAAATATGGAGATTGGAGAGGGGTCACTAGACATCAGGGAAACTGAAACAAATATGGGGACGGTGATCAGAGGGGATGGTGCTACTAGAAGCCAGGGATACTTAGCAAAATATGGGAACAGAGATCGGAGGGGGGTGCCACTAGATACCATGAAAACTGAAACAAATATGGGGGTGGTGATCAGAGTGGGGTACCACTGGACACAAGGGATTCTTGACAAAATGCCAGGGGGGGTGCCACTAGACACCAGGGATACTTAGCACAATACTGGGATGGCAATTGGGGGGAGGTGCCACTAGGCACCAGGGAAACTTAATACGTTTTTTGTATGCACAAAAGTATAATACAAAAATGTTCATTTGAAGAAAAACATTGAATGAAAATGTTTGTATGATATTTCCATTAATAGGAACATTTTTGTTCATACAAAAATTTTCGAGTCACAAAAAAGGATTTACAATGTACAAAAAAAAAAAAGACACATTTCGGGGGCATTTCTCCAACAGTTAAGTGCAGATTCAACCTAACAGGGTCCCGATGAGCAAGACACATGTCTCGGTCTCTATGCAGGATGACACTTTTGGGGGTTTTGAAAAAAATGGAAACAAGATGGCAGCAAATAAAAAAAAAAAGGATTTTTTTTCCCCTCACAAAAAAAGGATTGGCCCCATACAACCATTTCATACAGCTATTTTGAAGTGCTTACTGAGCCTGCTAAGAACCAAAATTTTAAAATTTAATAACTTTGAAATGGATTAATACTTTTTCACCAAACTAGCGAATGGCTCATCTGTGGGTCAAGCCCCCTTTTTTTTAAATAAATATTTTTATTTTGCATATTAAAAACAATACTTTTGTAACCCCTCACCCCTGCCTTTTTAGCAAAATGACAGGTGGCATGCTGTTGAAGCAGACAGCAGTACCTGGTGGGGACTGAGTTCGGGGAGGATGAGGTTACTTGGCACAGGGGACCTAGGTTTGGCTACTCTGCACAGGGGCAACCAAGTAAATCTGAACACAGGAAGCAATAACTGTACTGTCCAGAACCAGGAATGGGATTCTTCAGTGTGGCTTTTATTCACATCCTAGCTGAACAAACAAAGCATAGACGGACCCCAAGGGGCTACATTTCCTGGTAATGCAGATTAGAGACAACAGAACACTTTATCACTATTTCCAGCCCTCAGACTCTAAACCCACCAGGCACACAGCCTGGACTTGCAAGCAGCTTTGGGTGCACAGCCCGACTTGTACACTACTTGGGTTTTCCCCACTGGTCCAGCTCCCCCGCTGGCCACTTGATTCGTGGTCCATTTGAGGAATGAACCAATTATCCTGTTGTGGCTTCCCAAAACACACTAGAGTCTGTGACTCCTAGAGAGAATTTTCCTTACAATCCCATGTCTGGGTACTTCCCCCATCACTGGCCAAGTGCCTGAGGCAAAGTAGAAATCCACAGAAGAAATCCGGAAGCTGTCCAGAGGAAGGCAACTAAAATGGTACAGGGTCTGCACCGGAAGACATATGAAGAGAGACTTAAAGAGCTTAATATGTATAGCCTCAAGGAAAGGAGGGAGAGGGGGGACATGATAAAAACTTTCAAGTACCTCAAGGAATCAACAAAGTCCAAGAGGGTAGCATCTTTCAAAAAAGAGGCGTGCAAGAACAAGGGCACAATTTGAAGATGGGGGTGGCTCAGAGGTAATTTAGGAAGTATTTTTCTCAGAGAGGTTGTGAATGCATGCAACGCCTTCTGGAGAGGTTGTGGAGTCAAAAACAGTGGTGGAATTCAAGCATGCATGGGACAGTCATAAGGCAATTCTAGGGGTTGGGGGTAGGAAGAAGTAGGCTGCTGGTTAACTAGGATCTGCAGCTTATCCATTAGGTAGGGAAATGGGCAGGCTGGGTGGGCCAAGCGGTCCTTATCTGCCATCAAATTCTATGTTTCTATGTAGAGGTGGACCTGGTCACTAAAGATGGGAGGCCACCCACCTCCATCTCCCACAGCCCATACCCAGCCATTTCTCTGGAAAACTGAACAATTCCTGTACTGAACTTTTAAATGTAGATTATGGGTAGACGTCTGTCACATCACTTCTACATATTATTTGCATCCCAACAAACTCTGGAACTTGAAACTACTTTCAACTTGCTTAGCCCATTTCTCTAGGCTTCCCAATATTTAGCAGTTCAATCCCCACATTGTCACACAAGTCCCAGGGTGAAAAACATATGCCCTTTTAGCCAGAGCAGACACTCACCCTTATGTTGCAGGTGCCCCACAGGTGACTCACAAATCTTCTTTTCTCCCAAATAAATACTGGAACACATAGGCAGCTTTTCCTCCACAAGCAGAAGTGGGGGGGAGGGTGCCCAAGGAATCTGCAGGAAACCTTTATCACCCCTCCAGAGGAGGCACTGAGACCTGAAAACAGCGGTCTCCACCACTTCAGTAATCTTCTGTGTCTCTCTTTAAGATGGAGACACACACCCTATTACTTAAAAGTAGCCCTCTGTCAGGGCTGAGGCTCCTAGAGCCTTCACTGAGCTGCTTTACCAGCAAGCTCCCTACTTCTCAAACACTCACTCAAGACAAACTTGAAGACACTGACTCAAAACTCCCAACGTTCTATCTAACTCCCTTTGCTGCAGATTCCAATGTGGCTCATGCAGCTGTGAAAGTTCTATTGGTGATGTCATCCCTCAGTCTCAGCTGAAACTGAGAACAGAGTGAGACAGTGTGAAACCCATTTAACTGGAGTTTCACAAGCTGCCTTCCCTGCCTACCACTAAATCTTACTGGGATTCTAGTAAACCCAGGTAACGAGGGGGTTACACTCACCCTTGACCAGGAAAATGACTGTCTACAGTCATTGTTTACCCGGCCTTAGGCCATCCCACCATATGTGCCACCTGCAGAGGGGGGTGATCAGGCCCCCTCCTACCATGTGCAAGCACAGGCAGGCAACACTAAGGGCCTAGAGGCCTTTAGCTGACATAACAGCCTCTACTCTATCCACTTACTATGGACACCTAGTGGCTGTGGTAGAACTATCCAGAGCATAGCCCTGATAGATCAGCATTGCAGTCCCTGCTGCAGGTCAGGGCAACAGCCTGTCTATCCCCCTAACCCTCTAGGGAAAACCTATCTGTCTCTAACCTAATATCCCCAAAAACAAAAACAACCCGGGGACCTCCCCGACCTTGGGCAACCTGCAACCATACACCATTGAAATACCACATTATACCATATTACTGTCTCCTCCCTACCCCCACAACCACACCTGTGGAAGGAAAGGGTTAATACAGCAATAACAACCATAACAACACCACATCACTTTAAATTTCTGCACACTAAAGAACTGATGAGGAACTCCGGTGAGCCCCTCCTCTTCTTCTTGTCTTCTCTTCTGTCTTCCCAGGAACACCTGTAAGAAAAAGAAAGACAACACACCTCCTAATCTGCATACACAGTCTACCTAGACCCCTACCATCAAAACACTGAAGAATCCCAAAAAGATTTTTTAGAAAAAAGGTAGAAAAACAGTATTTACATTAGAAAACAATGACATTATTTACAATACACATTTGGGGCGATGGAGTGCCCTAAAAGTCCCAACTAGTGACCAAAATGCCCGAAGGCTAGTCCAATAAAGAGCCTCTCCTGGGCCGGAGCCCAGTGAAGCACAGTTCTAACAGGCCAAAGTCCCAAAGGGGAGAGTCTTTGTGGACAGTTCACACAAGTCTGCTAATGTAGGGTGTGTACTGCAATGTCATAAAGATAGAAAAGTTCGGACTTACCAGCCACTTGTAGAATGGAAATTTTGGGACTGACCTGCACCTCTGATGAAGACTCTCCCTGGCAGCATTTCTTCCGATACAGCTGGGAGGACATCTTCCGGGAACCACAGGAGGGCACATCTGGGAACAGCTGGGCTGATGTCATCTCTGGAGATGGAACCTTAGAACAGGAACAAAAAGAAAACAGCTGGTCCGATGTCATCCGATTACCAGGCGATGAACAGGATACAGCTGGGCTGGTGTCCTCTCTGGATCTGAAGTCATCTGGTGGGTCAGTCGATGGATGCTGGAAAGGCCAGTACACTGTAGACTGATGAATGTGTGGCACCTGAGTCCTGGATGTCCATATTGGCGGATCAATAAAGGCACTTCACAGTCTGGTGTGGCAGTATTGACTTCCACTGCTCGGCTCTCCATTTTGTAGGCACGGGCACATTTGCTGAGAGGTCCTTGCACTGAGGCCAATAGTACCGGGGGTCAGGAGCTTGAATTATTACCCCGTCTGGGCACACATAATTCACACAGTGGGAGATTTCACGTCCCTCTCCATCCACCACTCTCACTCTGTCTATAAACAGTGTCCTGCCTCTCTTCCACTGGGTATACTTTTCGTGGAACGGTCTATTCTTTACATGCTTGTTGGCCCCAGGATGCACACTTTTCATGGCTTCGTCCCAGATCCAAGATTTCCTGCAGTTCTCAATCTCCTACCAGAATTTCCAAGGAAAGGTAGGAAAGGTCATACCATAGATCTCATTTGCCTTTCTACGAACCAGTCTCTCCTCTTTACTTGCTTTGGTCAATCTGAGACCATTGACCTGGTTTGGGGGTGGCCAGTCCTGGTTCTGCTAGATACGTATCTTTAAAGAAATTAGAAACGGATCCCTGACTTCTTCCTCCTGCAAAGTCAGGGCAGTGGCATCACCACTTTCTTCCATACATTCCTCCGAGGAAAGATCTTGAGGCTGTGTACCCGTTCCTTTTTCACAAGGCCACATAGGTTCCCCCTCATCTTCCTCTTCACTGAGGATCTGATCCCAGGAGTGAGCAGTCGTTCTCACTCCTGAGACTATCCACTCCTCACTAGGCGTGGAGGTCGACACCTTCCACTCAAAGGCCTCCCGCATCTCATCTTCATGTAAGAGATTTGGGCTAGGCCCCCCCTCCAGGGGTCTATTGATGCTTTATCTGAACTTTCCTTCTGGGAACCAGCATCCGAAACTTCAACTTCTGGTTCTGTCTCTAACTCTGCACCCTCTAGCTTTGTGCCACACTCCCCTGAGGGGCTTTCCTCCACAGGCTCTGCCTGGTGCTGTGTGCTGCTAACTGCAGATTCCTAAACCTTCGTCCATGTGGGAGCTAAACGAATTTGAGGCGCTTTATACAAGCCATATTTTTCTAGGCATCCAGCACAATGAGGAATCATGAAGACATCCCTTCCAGCTCTCAAGCATATTTGACATACATGCACTGGAAAACCAGGAATCGCCACATGAGGAGGCAGTTGTCCTCCATAGTACCACTTTTCAATATTCCTCAGTCTATTTACTGCTGCTGTTACTGCAACCCAGGCATGATCCGGGTAACGAGCTGGTCCTGAGGCCATAACTGCAGAAAAACAAACAAAAGTTCACTGTAACTGAAAGTCCCAACGTTACTGAACACACTCTTTAGTTGTAAAATGGCTCCTCTGCTGCTGTGTTTACTTTACTACCCCACCCTGTAATGGCGGCGGTAGCACTCCTGTGCATCAACATTTAGAATCTGGGTCAAGCCACTGCGCACCCGATTTACACAAACTACTGATAACTGCTTAAACTGCACAACTTGCTCTGTTCTTGCTTTAAACACATTTATAGGATTTTCCATGGACTTTTTTGCATGCTGGTAACATTTATTTTATTCACAGTCCCTTAAAGCTTCAGGTTTTTAGCACAAGATTACCTGTATTTCTAGTGCTGCACTTTGCTACAACCCACAGTCTCTCTCTGGCTTCAGACTTTAAACTGAGGCTAAATTCATTACTATGCACACAGTCAATGGCTTAACAGACTTGCACTTGCTGGCAGGACTTGACACAGTCGTTACTTGCAAAGCGACTACACTGCTGCACACACATTTATATGGCATAGGGCTGAAAATCACTGTTTGAGCAGTTTCTAGGTGGTTACTTACTGTGATCAGTAGCAGTTTGCTGCGATGGGGAAAAAACAGCCTGCAGCCAGTTCTTGGAGGCCTCAGAACAGAAATGGGTGGGCAGTCCTACCGATCGTCTTTTCAACCACCACTCTTGTAATTTCAACGATCGATAGTGGGTTGAGCCTGATTTTAAACTAGAAGAAAAAATTACTCACCTTAGTAATGTTGTTTCTTCTAATGGAGTCTTGCTATATTATGACATATGCAGTATAACCCCAGGTTAGAACTGCTCCGGAGGTGAAAGAGTTAACTTCCATGCAGGGCATGGAATCTTGAGTGTGAGCTCGGTTGAACACTCTTGTCTGTTGAAGCTCAAACTTAAACTGTCAGATCTTTACGAGCAAAAACTCACTAAGGTTCTGTGTGGAAGCCGTAAACCCACTCTAGCCGCTGGCTACTAACTACAAAAACACCTTTTTGATCTTGATCCCAAAACAAAGACTCAAGTCGGGGGATTCAAGAAGAAAACTTAAGCATAACACCTAAGCACCCTAGAAGGGTGAAATAAAGTGGGCATCAAAGAAGTGCCAATATTGCACTGCCCACCCACATCCCAAAAACAGAGGTTCTGAGAGGGGCAGGCTGGGGGAGAGGTCATAATATAGCAAGACTCCATTAGAAGAAACAACATTACTAAGGTGAGTAATTTTTCTTCAAACAACATGAAGTCTTGCTATATTATGCTATCTGAACTACACAGCAGTACCTCCATGGAGGAGGACAGAACCTACTTGGGAAATAGGCTCTGAAGCACAGCTGTGCTAAATCGAGCATCACTCCTAGCCTGGATATCCAAGGAGTAATGCTTAGTAAAAGTGTGAACTGTTTTCCAGGTAGCTGCTTGACATATCTCAAGGATAGGAATGTCCCTGGCAGCAGCCAGAGACGCAGCTGTACCTCTGGTAGAGTGAGCCCTCAGGCTTGAGGGAGGAACCTTACCCAGTTTTTCGTAACAGAATTGGATACAAGAGACAATCCACCTGGCAATGGATCTTTTAGTGGCAGGTTTCCCTTTACCAACCTCACCATAAGTGAGGAACAATTGGAGGGATTCGAACCTGTGACCCTTGGTATGTTCTATATAGTAACTAAGGGCTCTTTGACATCTAAACTGTGCAATCTCCTCTCACCAGAGAAGGAATGGTCAGTGAAGTACACAGGAGAGAAATGGATTGATTAAGGTGAAAGTCTGAAACCACCTTAGGCAAAACTTCCTGTTAGTCCTGAGGACTACTTTATCTCTATGAAAGGAGATAAAATCAGGCTCCACTGACAAGGCTTGTAGCTCACTTATGCACCTGGCAGAGGTGATGGCTACCAGAAACACAGTTTTCTGTCACGTGACTTCAGCTCTGCTGAAAACAATGGCTCAAGGGGTTGCATAAGCTGAGCAATGCAAATATTAAGATCCCAAGCAGGGGCAGGGTCCCTGAACAGAGGTTGGTGGAAGCAACCCTTTAAAAACTGGAGAACACAGGTGAGCTGATAAAGAAGAGGGCTTACCTGTTGACAAGAAGCAGACACAGCTGCCAAGTGCACTTTTAGGGTAGCTGGTCTCAGCCCCAAGGAATTCAAATGCACCAAATAATCCAGGATCGTGGGGACACCAGCAGATTCTGGGGAAATATGTTTACCAGTACACTATATGGAAAATCTCTTCCATTTTGAATTATAAGTAGCCCTGGTGGAAGGCTTCCTAGAGGCCTTCAATATATCCAATACACCTTGGGAAAGGTGTAGGTCAGCAAACTCTAACTCTTCAAGAGCCAAGCCTTGAGATTGAGAGATTTGAAGTTCGGTTACCAAACTCTCCCCTGGGCACAGGTTAACAGGTTGTGATTCCTGGGAAGGCATAGGGGAGGGTGGACTGCTAAGGACATGAGGAGTGGGTACCAGGGCTGCCTGGCCCAATCTGGAGCAATCAGGATCATCTTGCAGGATTGAGATCTGATTCTGACTAGCACTTTGAAAAGAAGGGGAAGGGAAAAGCATAGAGAAACTTCCCTTCCCAACTGAGAAGGAAGGCATCCAGAGGGACTGAGCCCAACACTGGGGCCTGCAGCAAAAAGGAAGTTGGTGATTGTCTGGGGCTGCAAAGAGATCTATTTGCGGAGTGCCCCATCTGGCAAATATTACCTCCAGTACTAGGGGATCCAGTGCCCATTCGTGATTGCCCTGGGAAATCCTGCTAAGAGCATCCGCTAGGACATTGTCCTTGCCTGGGAGGTTGAACTGCCATAAGGGAGGCATTCAGAGAATAAGCCAGAGACCACAACTTCATTGCTTCGGTGCACAAGGCTGTAGACCGAGTGCCCCCTTGCTTGTTGATATACCACATTGTAGTGGTATTGTCTGTTCTGACCTGAACTACCTTGTTCTGGACAGATGTGGAGAAAACCTGAAGTGCTAGAAAAACTGCTCTGAGCTCCAGCAAATTGATGTGGAGCAGAGATTCCTGAGGGGACCACAGCCCTTGGGTGGAAAGGTCGCCCATGTGAGCTCCCCACCCCAAGAGGGATGCATCTGTAGTAAGGGTCAAGGAATGAGACTGGGGAGTGAAGGAACCCCTGTCTCAGATTGTTCTGATCCTGCCACCACTGAAGGGCCTGGACTAGGTTCAGTTACTGGAATCAATTTGGTTAGGATCCGTCTTTGAGACCAAAAGGCTCTCAAATGGAACTGAATGTCCCTCATCTGAAATCTCGCTCCCTGCACTACTGCTGTGGAAGCAGCCATGTGCCCCAGGAGCTGTAGAAAATGCCTTGCTGGTCGAGAGACCTGCAGGATGAAAGAGGAGGCCAGAGAAACCAGGGTCCTTGCTCTCTCCAGAGGAAGGAAGGCTCTGGCTTCTTTTGTGTTCAGTTCTGCGCCTATAAAGGTGAGAAGCTGGACAGGCTCCAGAACTGACTTTGGAAGCTTGAGAAGGAAACCTAGAGATGTAAGCAGCTGCTGGGTTACTTGTAAATGAAGTTTGACCTGTTCTGGAGACTGGCCTACAATGAACCAGTCGTCCAGGTAAGGAAAGATGGCAATCTTTTGCCTTCTTAAATGAGCAACTGCTACTGCCAGGCATTTTGTGAACACCCTTGGAGCTGAGGAAAGGCCAAGGCATTGCTCTGAACTGGTAATGGCCTGAGGGCAGTTCGAATCTGAGGTACTTTCGATGGGAGCTTCTGATGAGAACATGGAAGTAGGCATCCTTGAGGTCCAGGAGGCTAACCAGTCCCTGGCCTTAGAGAGGGTAAATAATCCCCGGGGTCACCATTTTGAACTTTGGTTTTAAAAGGTGCTTGTTTAGATACCTGAGATCCAGAATGGGCTGCCATTCTCCTGTGTTTTTTGGGGTAAGGAAGTACCTGGAGTACAACCCTTTGCCCTGGTGTATGGGTAGAACCCTTTCCATGGCTCTGAGAGCCAGGAGAGCAGAAACTTCTGCTTCCAGGGCAAGTGCCTCTGATGGGTTTGCAGGTGGAAAAGATCTGCCTCATCTTCGAAGTTTTTGAAGCTGAGAACCAGTCCCTGGCTTACTACTTCCAGGATCCACTTGTCTGATGTTAAAGACTTCCAGTCCTGGACAAAGTAAGCCAGCCTGCCCCTCACCGGTAGTGGAGAATTGGCCCTGGCTACCCCATCAGGAGCCTGTTTTACAGGGGCTTTGGGTAGAGGGTAGAAGCAGGCTTACTAGAGCCCTTCTGCCCTTCCTCTAAAGAACCCTCTGGGCATAAGCAGAAGGAGGCCTGGGCTTGGTAAAATGGCCTATGAAAAGGCCTGCCCCTGCCCCTGACATGCTGCCTTTGAGGAGTGACTTGCCTTTCTTTGGCTCAAGACTCCCATAGGTGGTCCTATACTCATCCATTTTCTTCATATAATTCTCGGTCTGCTCCCAAACAGAGAATTCCCCACAACAGGAAAATCCATAGCCTTAGACTGGGTATCCTGTGACAGGGCAGTACATCTGAGCCAGGCCATTCTGCGAAGAGACACAGATGTAGCCATAACTCTAGATGAAACATCATTAGAGTCTACAGCAGCATGAAATTGCACCTGGATGCCTCATCACCGTCCACAGCCACCTGCTCCAGCTCCCTGGCAAGCTGTTCAGGGGCCTGTTTTGCTAGGGCCAGGACAGTATCCCACCTGGATTTCTGGTACCTAGCTGCGTAAGCCATATAATTTGCCTGTCCGAGTCCCAAAGATGCTGCCATGTACTGCTTTTTTGCCACGGCATCCATCCTCCTGGAATCCTTTTCAGGAGGGTGAGAGGCTAGAGGAATATTAGCCTTGTCACAGGCTGCAGCCTGCACTACCCCCACATGGCTGCACTGCTGAGATAGGAACTCCATATCAGAGCCTGATAAAGCATACCTCTTGTCCATCCTTTTATCCACAGGAGGATAGAATGAGGAGTTTTCAAATTTTTACTGTCTGTTTCTAAAAGATTTATGCAGGGAATAGACAGTCTCCTAGACTCTGAAATATCCATCATTTCCACAAAATCAGGCTCTTCTAGATCATCAACAGCTTCCTCAACAGGGAGTTGCAGAGTGTCAGCAACTTTCTTGTAAAACAAAAAATGAGAAGGGGACTCAGATAGCCTGGGAGGGGATACTCCTGAGGGTCTGTCTGGAGAGATGTCTGGTTCAATGGGCACATCCAGACTGTCAAAATCGCACTCACTCTCCTCGTACCCCTCCTCCCCTTCCCCTGGTTCATAAAAATCTTCAAAATCATAATCTTGAACCAAGGGAACCGACCGAACCGGGCGCTTGCCCGATGGTGCGGTCGAACGGAACTGGGAAAAGAGACTGGACAATTTGAATAGCTTTGGCTATTTCCTCAGCACCAAACTAGCTGACCTTCTAGCCCTTTTAGTTGGAACTGGCTCCTCAGAGCTGGCTCTTCATTACCGAGGAAGCATCGCCTGGTCAGAGGCACTCCCTCAGGTTCGGTTGGAACCGAACCGGGCTGACCATCTGGGTCCAGGGACTTTGGACCTCCCTTCCCTGAGCCCAACTCTTTTTCCCAGTGGCAGCAGGAAAATTCTTACAAATCTGGCAGTCTGCATTGAGGTGGTCAAACCCCAGACAATATACACAAATGGTGTGTGGGTCAGCCTTGGCAAAGGCTTCCCCACAGAGGCCACAGTGCTGAAACCCAGTGGGTCCGTTTTTCTTTTGGGTTTCTCAGACATAGTGCCAGCTTAACCAAAACTTGCCCGTTAATGGCAATCCACCAAGCAAGACTCTCTTATCGGTTCCCAACCGTGTCACGGGTCGTGGAAAACCGTAATAAAATCCGTTTTTTTTAGAACCGATAAGAGCCGGGAACCGCACTCTAAAGGGCTAGAAAGTAATTTTTAAACCCCTCTGATTGGTTCAAACCGAACCGAAAAAGACGTTTACAAGTTCCACACAGAAGAAAAAATAATAATAAGCCTATCTATTACTTACAATACCACAGACAGAGCTTGAACTGACGATTGCGGTTAAATTTCGGTAAAATAAACAGATAATTACACTTTAAAACCGACAAACAAACCGGAAGCAGCAGGAGGAATCTCTGGAGCAACTGTTCAGTGAGGCAGAGTAAAGAATCTGACAGTTTAAGTTTGAGCTTCAACAGACAGAGTATTCAACGAGTCATCAAGATTCCATGCCCTGCATGGAAGTTAACTTTCACCTCGAGCAGTTCTAACCTGGGGTTATACTGCATATGTCATAATATAGCAAGACTTCATGTTGTTTGAAAGTCTATTTTACAATGTTTACAGTGATTTTAACACTCAGCGACGCTCCTCCACTGCCAGTACACGACTCCTCTCATACTCCCTCTCGAATGCTGGGGCAGTCACTGTAGAGCTGGCTGAGGGGCGGGACTGATCTCAGCCTGACCAATCACACGACGCCATGCAAATGAGCCTCTTTTTCCTCGAGAGAGCTCTTCTCCTCACGGCGATCGTCAAGCAGGCAAATTTAAACTGCAGAATGCAACTCTTTTTTTTCAACTGACTCCACGACGGGAGCCCATTTCAGCCTTTTAACATAGCCATTTACACTGCAGTCTCTCAATTCATTTTAAAAGCATTTCAAACGTCCAGGGCACAATTTTCCTGTTGCTACCCCTAGTCTTCCACACTTTTCTTCACAACAGTTCATTTTAAAAGCATTTCAAATGTTCAGGGCACAGTTTTCCTGTTGCTACCCCTAGTCTTCCACACTTTTCTTTACCACAGTTCATTTTTAAAGCCGGCAAAAACGCTGTAAACAATTTTTTGATGCAGGACAAGGGCACACTCTTTGCTTTACTGCTCCTTGGTAAACAGTTGGCAATTTTAAACAGCAGCACAAGATCCACAGCACACAGCAACACACATGGGAAATTGCTTCAGCCTTTGGGCTACCCACTGCCACATAGCCAAAACGCTAGCCCCCTTGCCCAAGCACTTTCATTCCCTGAACAAAATCCAAAGCGGTGCCTCCATTTTTGTAACCCCTCACCCCTGCCTTTTTAGCAAAATGACAGGTGGCATGCTGTTGAAGCTGACAGCAGTACCTGGTGGGGACTGGGTTCAGGGAGGATGAGGTTACTCGGCACAGGGGACCTAGGTCTGGCCACTCTTCACAGGGGCACCCAAGTAAATCCGAACACAGGAAGCAATAACTGTACTGTCCAGAACCAGGAATGGGATTCTTCAGTGTTGCTTTTATTCACATCCTAGCTGAGCAAACAAAGCATAGACGGACCCCCAAGGGGCTACATTTCCTGGTAATGCAGATTAGAGACAACAGAACACTTTATCACTATTTCCAGCCCTCAGGCTCTAAACCCACCAGGCATACAGCCTGGACTTGCACGAAGCTTTGGATACACAGCGCGACTTGTACACACTTAGGTTTTCCCCACTGGCCCGGCTCCCCTGCCGGCCACTTGATCCGTGGTCCATTTGAGGAATGAACCAACTATCCTGTTGTGGCTCCCCAAACCACACTAGAGTCTGCGACTCCTAGAGCTAATTTTCCTTACATTCCCACGTCTGGGTACTTCCCCCATCACTGGCCAAGTGCCTGAGGCAAAGTAGAAATCCACAGAAGAAATCCGTAGAGGTGGACCTGGTCACTAAAGATGGGGGGCCACCCACCTCCAGCTCCCATAGCCCATACCCGGCCATTTCTCTGGAAAACTGAACAATTCCTGTACTGAACTTTTAAATGTAGATTATGGGTAGATGTCTGTCACATCACTTCTACATATTATTTGCATCCCAACAAACTCTGGAACTTGAAACTACTTTCAACTTGCTTAGCCCATTTCTCTAGGCTTCCCAATATTTAATAGTTCAACCCCCACATTGTCACACAAGTCCCAGGGTGAAAAATATATGCCCTTTTAGCCGGAGCAGACACTCAACCTTACGTTGCAGGTGCCCCACAGGTGACTTACAAATCTTCTTTTCTCCCAAATACTGTAAATACTGGAACACATAGGCAGCTTTTCCTCCACAAGCAGAACTGGGGGGGAGGGTGCCCCAGGAATCTTCAGGGAAACCTTTTCATCCCCCCCTGGAGGGAGAGGGCACTGAGACCTGAAAACAGTGGTCTCCACCACTTCAGTAATCTTCTGTGTCTCTCTTTAAGGTGGAGACACTCACTCTATTACTTAAAAGTAGCCCTCTGTCAGGGCTGAGGCTCCTAGAGCCTTCACTGAGCTGCTTTATCAGCAAGCTCCCTACTTCTCACACACTCACTCAAGACAAACTTGAAGACACTGACTCAAAACTCCCAACGTTCTATTTATTTATTTTATTTATTTAGCTTTTGTTGACCGGGTAAGTGCACTAGACAAATCCTGCCTATTTTCAGGCACGACCCGGGGGAGGGGGATACAGATGAATGCCAACTGACCTTGAACCAGATTAAGCTGTTGGTGGTATTTTTAGTGAATGAGGGAAATTTGGCCAGGACACCGGGGAAATTCCCCTACTCTTTTCGATAAGTGCCATGGGATCTTTAACATCCACCTGAACTACCACCAATACAGACAGATGGGACCTCGGTTTAACGTCTCATCCGAAAGACGGCACCTCAGAAATGCAGCACCCCTCTCATGCTGCATTACAGTGTCAGTACTGGGATATTAACCCAAGCGCCAGATGTGGGAACTGAACCCACAGCCCTCTGATCTCCCGGCCTCAGAGGTGAGTGTGCTACCTACTGAGCCACTGACACTGCAATCTATCTAACTCCCTTTGCTGCAGATTCCAATGTGGCTCATGCAGCTGCGAAAGTTCTATTGGTGATGTCATCCCTCAGTCTCAGCTGAGACTGAGAACAGAGTGAGACAGTGTGAAACCCATTTAACTGGAGTTTCACAAGCTGCCTTCCCTGCCTACCACTAGGTCTTACTGGGATTCTAGTAACCCCGGGTAACAAGGGGGTTACACTTAGTTTCAAATAGCATCAGTAAACAATTATACATTATATCTAACAGTATTTGTATTATCAGTAAGGCATATCACATACATTTAAATAACTTGTAAGGCAGTAAAAATATTTGTCAATACATTACAACAATTTTATAGGAATAATTTAATCCAGTTTCTTTTCACCAGTTTCCTATAGACTTTTAATTGTATCTTTAACTTTTTTGAGGCAAGTAAAGTGGCCCTCTTCTATTGTGCTTTGAATTAGTTCCCATTTTTCCCAATAGTTCTTTATTTTTTATTACTATAACAATGCTCCTTTTCAAGCCTCATTGGGCCAGATATTCAAAGCGTAGTGCAGGGCGCAAACCTGTTGCACCGAAATAGCGCTGAGTTTGCACCTGGCTGCAATATTCAAAAGTTCATTTAGTGCCAGTGCCATGCGATAGCGTCGATGCTAACAGATAATATATGCAGAGGTGGTAATGAGGGAAGGGGCCGTGCATGCCAGTGCACTGGCATATTCAAAATGACAGCGTCAAGCTACAGTGTATAGCGTGACCTGTAGCGTGGCGCCCAATACCACCACCAGAAAGCAGGTGGTAATATTGGGCTAAAAGGGGAGGCAGTACTCCCAGTCCCCAATGCATGCCCAAAGCGCACAACACACAGGCTGGTAGTCCCTCCCTGGCAGACAGGTGCCCCCCCCCAAGCACACCATGAAACCCATTGTATACCCCTCTATCCGTCCCTGGTAGTCTAGTGGCCTCCCACCCCCAAGCATGATCCCGACACCCATTCTGATCACCTCTAGCAGTTCCCTGGTAGTCTAGTGGCCCCCCCACTTCCCCATGAGGCCCCTCGCTCCCCCCAAACATCCCCAAACTGAGCCGGTGACTGGCTCAACCCTCCACTCACCTCCACGGTGAGCCACTGACTGAGGTATGACTGATTACATTTGCGTACTATAATGAATGACCTATTCACTCAATCATTACAGTATAGAACATGATCGGTCATACCTCAGTCAGCGGCTGGCTGTGGAGGTGAGAGCTGGGCTGAGCCAGCCACCGGCTCCATTCGGGCATGGGTGGGGGTCAGCACTGCTGGATGGGGGAGTGGGGGGAAGGCCACTGGACTACCAGGGAACATCGTTAGATTCTATCTTTAACAGGGTATGTGAGACAGCTAAGTCTGATTGGCTGATGTAAGCCTATTAGCCCTACGTTAATCTTTAAATAATATACCTGTAGAGCCTGTTTACAGGTGTCATGATTTAGCAGGTGCTATAGTGTTCAACAGTCTATCAGTGGAACTCAGAGCCACCATGAAAAAAATCAGGTGTGGAAGGCTTCATGTAGGCAGTTGTTCCGTGTGCATAACAGAACAGAATGTAATAGGTATATAGATACATGCACACATACACAAGCATCTCCCATTGATGACACAGTTTAAGGTTTTTGATTCCCAGCTCTCTTGTGCAGCTGTGTTGGTGACTTGAGCATGGTCGCTGCTAATAGTGGGGTTGTGGCAAGAAACAGAAGCACCCGCAGTCCATACACATGCAGACTATTACTAAATCACCTTTAAACAAATGTAACATCCTGCTGAGGGTGCCGGTTCCAAGTCCCACCTGACAATGGCTGTGGTCATTTAACATTGCAATTAATCAGTGTTCACCATCTCAACCATCACTCCCCCAGCAGAGAGAGCCGCAGCTGAGCACCATCAGTACATCATAGAATGGATGCCTGCTGTAAGAAGTCTGGAGCAGGAAAGGGTCCAGTGTTGTTGGCCACTTCTGAGCCTTTGGGAGGGAGCTTCCTTGCAGGACTGAACGGGGAACGGGGGTGGGGGTGACTGGACTACCAGGGACTTAGTGGACTGTGTGCAGAACAGAAACATGCCTCCCAGGTGTCCCTCGGTATGAGGGACATCCCTCAGTGCCCTGTCCCTCATGAACAGGGTGCTGCACACACAGAGGCTGTGCTATACATTCATACTATACAGCCACATTTAATATGCTACGTTGCCACAGGACGATGTACACTTTGTACATGTAGAGGCTATGGTTCCAATGTCTTTTGGGCATGGATCTCCATGTTTGATGCTATGTACCTCATCGTGAGTGTCATTGTCCCTCATTGCCCCTCAGTCAGCACATCTGTGTACCTTGTTGCAGTGCTGCATGGGCAAGTCGTATGGACTGGATCTGCCTGCAAACACCCATATCTTGCAGCTTCCAGCCTGTACTTCCATTTCAACCAAAAGATGGAGCTGTGTGCTCCATGCAGTAGCACCGGGCAAACTGCATGGTAATGTATCCTAAGCAGCACATAATCAGATGCAAATGTGCCTGCCTGTTTGCCCACAGATTACCTAAGTAGGCTCATTTGTATGGGAGCTTTGAATATAGCACACGTTTGCCCCAGGCTAACCAGTTTGCACCAGGCTATTGTGTTAGCACGGTGCAATCAGGTTAGCCCCGGGAAAATCTCACTTCAACATAGCACAGTTCTGCAGTGTGTGGCTTGCATCGTTGTTTGCAGTAGATGTGAGACATCTCTGTGCAGTCACACACAATGTTCTCCACCTGCAACACTGGCTTGCTCCAGAGTCTACTGAGTTTCTGTTGCAGTTTGCACTTCCCTGTTGCTGTATTCAGTGCTGTCTTATTCCTGGGCTATTTTAACACTGCACTCCCAGCCTCGTTTGCCCAGCTTCCTTAGCACGCTATATTCAGCAGGTTTAGCACTGGGGTTAATCCTCTTGAATATGGCGGGCTATTTTTTCCAGGCTAATTTAGCAATCTGGGTGGTGCTATTTAGCCCCGGGGCAAAATTTTGAATATCTGACCCATTGTTTCTAAAAATAATTTTTTCCATAAGTGAACAGATGGTGTTTTTTTGTCTTTCCACATCCGTGTGATGCTTCTTTTGACATTCATAGATGCCAAATCTATCACTTGCGTAACTGAACTTAGAATATGTTGTAATGTTGAAGTATGCAGCAAACATAGTTCAGATTCAAAAAACAATTTTAACCTAAAAATGTTGTTTAATATTGTCAATATTTCCACCCAGAAAGGTTTAATCAAAGAGCAATTTACTATCACATGAGCTGCATTAGCCCTATTACCACATTTTCTATTACAGTAAGGTGAAACAGAAGGGTTAAACTTATTCAATAAATACAGTGAATAATAAATTCTGTGCAAAATTTAAAATTGTGTTTGATTCATCCTATTATTTAAACAGGTATTCCAAGATGTACATATCATATCCCATTTCTGTTTTGAAATGGCAGTATTTAAGTCTTTCTCCCACCTTTGTCTTAAATAATGTTTCATTCTTCTCTCTTTCCTTACTAATTTCCAAATACAATTTTGAAATTGATTTCTTCCTATCATCTGCCATTACTAATAATTCCATAATTTCATTTTCCATTTTTAGTTTTTTCTCCTTTTGCAATTCTAACAAAGCAGATCTAATCTGTAAATAACTAATAAACATGTTTTTCTGTTTTCCATATTGGGCTTTTAATTCCTGAAAAGATTTCATACCTTCTTTATTATATAGATTTCCTATAGATTCAACATTATATCTCAACCATCTTTTTATAGATATATTACTAAAAAGAGGATGGAAATTGTTTTGAAATATTGGAGAATTTATTGACATTTTATTTTTCCCTCCTATTAATTGCATAATATTATTCCATATTTTAATAGTGTCTTTAACAATGAAATTGCCCAACTTCTAATAGTCACTATTTCTAAAATTCTTTGACAAAAAATGTTTAATATTTAATGGTGTAGAGGTCTGATATTCAGCATAGGCCCACTGAGGTACAGCGTTTGACCAGACTTCTTTCAAAGGTTCTATAACTGCAGCCCAGTGATAGTATTGTAAATTAGGCAACTTCAGTCCCAATTGTGAATTTTCAAATGTTTACTTCCCTTTTTTAATCTTGGTTTACCTTTTTTCTAAAGAAATCTGGTCAAGCCCTTTCTACCCTGAAAATTTCGACAAAAATTCCAAACTGTCTGGGCGCAAGACAATGACAAGAAAACCCAGCAATTTTTTTACCTTTTTGCTATTCAGATCTTGGAATCCACACATGCAACTAGAATGAAACTTGGCATGTCAAGAGATCTACCCCATGAGACTGCTCATGCAATCTTTTGTGTAAATTCATTAAACGGTTGTGAAGATATCAAAGTGCAAACTTTGAGGTTTAACATAGAATCCCCTGTTCACCCCTAAATATAGTGGCACAGTAATACATGCAGTGTATGTGTGTACACACACACACAAACACACATATATATATATATATATATATATATGTATATTTATAAAAGAGTGAGAACAATTATGTCTGCTGATTTGTTGGATCCCGTCACATGACCATGCATATATCAGAGCATGACCGCACACCTGCACTTTTATCCCCCTAAAAAAACAATTTAGCCATTTTATAAGATAGATAACCCACTGTATGGTGTGCGGTCATGCTCCTGATATCATGCCTTGGGTGGTCAGCGCACCAAAGGCGTCACGCATATCAGGCGTGACCACACGCAAAGTGGGTTATCTATTTATTTATATATATATATATATATATATGTATATGTATATATAAAACTTTAAAACTTTGCAACCGATCAACTGAGTTGCACATTTGGCATGCGCTTTTCCCGTGGGATAGATCTCTTAACATGACACGTTTCATTCCGGTTGAATGTGCAGATGCTGAGATCCAGATAGTGCAAACATCTTAAAAGTTGTGACTTTTTGCCATTTTTTCCTCATCACCTTGAATCCAGATGGTATGGAATTGTGGTATGAATTTTTTATGGTAGAAACAGCTTGGGTCACAGAACTGCCTTGCGTTTGGTGAAAACATATTAATCTGCTGCAAAGTTATTCAGTTTGTAAGTTCCCATTGTTTTCATTGGGAAGATCACTCTCCAGGATAGAGGGAGAAAATTCGACAAAGGATTTGACCTGATGAGAAAAGATTATTTTTCGTGAGAGGCTAATCCTTTTTCACCAGAAAAATTCCTTTTTCGTGAGCTGCCATCTTGTTGTTTTTTTCCATAAACTAAAAAGCGTGGAAAATAAATCAAAATGTTGTCATTTTAAAAATCAAATACCAGAACCTAGCTTAACAGGTCCCTTTTAGCTAGATTCTGATGTTTGTTTTTCACAATTAGGGTCAGAAATACTTTGTATGGGCTCCCAAAATCCTGGGTGTCCAGCTTAGTGAGAGGAGCACATCCCTGTGTTCTTTGTATGAGAACAGCAGGTTCTCTTGAATTCTGCAGCCACAGCGGAACTCCTGCTGCCAGTTGCAGTGGGAACTGTGAGCCCCCTTGGCCTGGTGTCTAGTGGCACCCACCCTCTGATTCCCATATGTAATTTATTTTTAAAATACATAGGTCTCCAGTGAACCCCCCCCACCCACTGATCTCCGTTTCCCATTTTCCTGGTGTCTAGTGGTACCCCCCCCACCGGCCGATCACCTCCCTATTATGTACTTGTAGATTCCCTGGTGTCTAATGACACCCCCACCCTCTGATCCCCGTTCCCATGGTTTTCCAAATACATGTAATCCCTGGTGTCTAGTGGCACCCCCACCCTCCAATCGCCATCCCTATGGTTTAAAAAATAATCTCTAGTGTCTAGCAGCACCCCCACCCTCCAGTTGCCATCCCCATTGTTTTACAAAGAATCACTGGTGTCTAGTGGCGCTCCCCTTCCAATCACTCCCATACCTGTAAAAAAGAAAACAGTCCGAGTTTTTTTTTTAGAAAACGGTCCCTCACTGATCAGCCCCCCACCCCCACCTTGCAATCAGCACCCACCACCCCACACCCCCAGTACACTCCACACACCCTCACTTCCCTGAACAGGTCCCAGGTTCGAGATCCACTCTCCGATCTATGACACATCTTGCTGCTGTAACCAGTGATTGCAATATGAGAAACTAAGGTAAATGCAGTTGGACGGTTCAATACCTTGAAGTTCGCAAGCTACTTAACTCCCTTCCGGCACACGGGGGTCAAGGGCCTGAGGGCATCCATCCTTGCATACTTAAGCAGTATGCACCTTGGCTGACCAGACCTATCACCTGGCTTTTTAACCTCTCGATTCGTACGTCTACTGTCCCATCCACCTGGAAAACTGCCAGAACCATCCCTATACACAAAAGGGCGATGTCAAACTCATGTCCAACTACCGCCCTATATCTCTTCTGCCCACTCTCAGTAAGCTGCTTGAAAAATAGTCCACCGCCAGCTTGCTGCTCACCTTGACATGTTTAATCTTCAAACCCGTACCAACATGGTTTCCGCCTGGTCACAGTACCACCTCTGCACTTACACAACTTACAAATGACATCAGAAATAATATGGACCGTGTGGCCTACTCACTGGGGCGTCTTTGTCGACAATAAAGCCTTCGACATGGTAACCATCCTCTCATGCTAAAGCTCCAATCCATTGGAGCATCTGACTAACCCTCTCCTGGTTCCATAGCTATCTTGACAATCGGACTCAGGCAGTAGCATTTCACAGAGCCCTTTCCTCCCCTAAACATCTCCGTGGAGTTTCCAGGGATCCACTCTTGGACCTCTACTCTCCCTCTTCCTAAATGATATTCCCACCATGTCCCGGCATAGCTGCACTCTTATGTACACAGATGACCTTGTTCTCTACTCTGGGTCAAAATCGGTTGCTGCCATGAACTCCATCTCACTAATGACTTCCATCCTGCAGACCTTGCTCTCTAGCAACCACCAAGTCCTGAACCTAGAAAAAACCTGTGCTATGCTATTCGGATCCTCTAAGAAACTGTCTGCCCCTGCGAACAGGCTCCGGGTTCAATGCCTTGATGGCTCCCTCATCTAAAACACTGAGTCCTTCAAGTACCTTGGGGTCACTTTGGATCCACCTTGACCTGTCTCAACATGTCAATATGGTGTGCCGTGCACGTCAGTGCTAAAATTGGCGGAGCTTATTCGTGCTCACTCCTTACTCCTTCCGCTAGACTTTCTGTTGCGGGAGTATTCTCTTACCCCAGCTCCAATATGCTCTGCCCCTCCTCTTTGCTGCAAACTCTGCTACACTCCACAAATGGGACACTGTCTACAACAACATCTGTAGATTCACCTTAACTGCCCCACGCCTTACCCATCATTGTCTCCTTTACGCTGGCTTAAATTGGCTGTCACCAAGGATATTCGAGCCTACTCCCTGGGCTGCTTTATCGACTCCCTGTTCTAGACCTCCCTGCCCTGTCTATCTTGCCAACCTCCTGACTCCTGCCTCACACACCGTACCTTCAGGTCTTCCTCTGTCCCATGCTCTCCACTAGACCTTGCATGACAAAATGGGTGAACAGGCATTTGCCATTTGCTCCCAAATTCTGGAACTCACTCCCCCTTATGGTGAAAACTTCAGCCTCCCATCGAGAATTCAAAAACTCGCTGTTCACCCACCTTCTAGCCTCTGGCCAATGCAAATGCTCTTAATTTGCTTTGTCCCACTGCAGGCTGTCGGGTCTGACCCTGAGTACTACACTAATGTTCTCCCATGCAATATGCTTGTCTAGGTGGCTATGAACCTTGATGTCTTTACTGTCCTCAGCTGTCTTATGGTTACCCTAATTGCTTTATTTTACATCCTTATTATGATCTATGCCTAAAATGTACCCTTATGTAACTATTACTGTGCTACCCAATGTATATCTTGTTTTGCTCCTGTACACCTATATTATGTCTGTGCATTTCTGCATATTGTAACCAATGTCCTGTGCTCTCCCGGGTCGTGCCTGAAAATAGGCAGGTCTGTTGCCTAGCGCGCACTTACCCAGTTACCAAAAGCTAATAAATAAATAAATGTATTTCAATGGAGCTTTCTACTTTTATGCATAACTCTTGTCTTTTTTGTTGAGATTTTAACACCAAATTTTCAACACGGTCTTTTGGGGACCCCACCTCATGAGCGGTAGGATTGTCATTACACAATTCCTGCCCAAAAAATTATTTTGTGCTCCCCTTGGCAAATTCACCTTTTGGACAGAATTTGCATAATGACAGTCCTATTGTTTATGAGGTAGGGTCATAAGAAGGCTATGCTGGAAATTTTAGGTCAAAATATGGAAAAATGCCAAAGTTATGACCATTCAATGCAATTTCGCTACGCACACTCGTAATTTCGGAAATGTTAAATATTTTGACCCCAGATTTTCAACATAGCCTTCTTATTTCCCCACCTCATGTATGACACAGCTGTCATTTTTCAAATCCTACCCTAAATGTGTTTTCGCACCTGTGGTGCAGAATGGGGTTGCAGTTGCGCAGAATTACGTTTTGGCAGAGATTCTAAAATTGTCTACAATGGGTACATGAGGTGGGGTAACAAGATGGCTATGCTGATAATTAGGCACTGTTTTCCACAGCTACATACATATAGACAGTACATCTATGGAGGGATGGGAGTGCAGGGTCCAAAGGATCCTGCACTCCCACAATAAAATAAGAATACTATTATACAGTCTCAGAAAGTAATAAAATGAGTTGCAAAAAACTTTATTAATGCTCCAGTTAGGGTCAAAGTGACAAAAGTTGGGAAATAAGGTGTTAGGGTTTCCCTAACACCCTACCCTCCCAAATCAAGCAGGAGTGCAGGTGTGGGGTGTGCCTTGGGCTTCTCAAGCCTAACGCTCACCCTATTCTCATAAAGTCTACACATCTGACCTTATTTACAGATGGAATGGGGTGAGCATTAGGCTTGAGAAGCCCAAGGCACACCCCACACCTGCTGTCCTGCCTAGTTTGGGAGGATGGGGTGTTAGGGAAACCCTAATGCCTCATTTCCCAACTTTTGTTGCTTTGACTCGAACTGGAGCATTAATGAAGTTTCTTGCAACATAGGCATGGTAGTGCCACTATAGTTAGTGCTGAGCAACACTTTTTATGTTAAACCTGAAATTTTGCACTT